>CM072924.1:976448-1526448 GCA_036971965.1 Nyctalus aviator
GAGGCCTCAAGTTAAATATCTAACCGCGAACAGGCTCCAGTGGGCAGGCATGTCCCGGGCCGATATTCTCCCAAAGATCAACTGAGATCTTCTTTCCTGAGCCCGTTTGCCCTTTGGCCTCTAAGATAACACATCTGTGAGATGTCTGGGTGACTTGTAGCCTCCCTTTTCCCGGAGCCCCTGGGGCACAACCAGATGTGGAGGGCGCCAGGACAGAAGCCTCAAACTCCTTCGTTACCATGTTAATTGTCCCTGCACCCGCCTGAGTATGTGTCCATCATTTCACTTTTTATCCAATCCCAGGGGTTTCCCACCGCTCTGCTTTCTCCCGCCTCCTTACTCCGTCACCCGTGGATTCCATGTCACCCACCCCTGTCCCTCCTTCGATTTCGGTGTATGAATTGGGAAACGAAGCCCGCCATTCTCCGGAGCGTTAGCTCAGTTCCTCGAGGTTCCGCTTCCCGGCATTTGTCGACAGATTGGCTCAAATAAACTCACAAAATTCTTTACAGATTTCAATGTTTCATTTCGTTAACCCCCCGCGGGGAACCGCAGTGCCGCTGGTGAGAGAGGGAGAGCTCGGGCTCCGCAGAGAGGGCAGCGCAGGCCCAGCGCCCAGAGGCGGGCACGGCGAAGGCCGGTGCCCCCGGAGTGAGGCCAGGAGCCTGGGGTTCGCAGGGAGGGGGCCCTGGGGCGGGCAGGGAGAGGGCCAGCGGCCATGCTCAGCCTCCGGGCCGCAGTCACGCGGGGCGGCCCGGGCCAGCGCCCACAGACTCCCGCCGGGGAGTCTGACCTCCCGGCCTGCGCGCCCCAGGGCACGAACGGGCACCGCACAGAAGCGTTTGTCCACCATCTTCTGTGGCTGACGGCCAGGTGTCTGCGCCTTCGCTTGCTCCTATTTGTGACCCCGGAAGCACCTGCCTTTTTGGCACCAGGCACAGCGCCTCCTCTGGCCGACGCCGGGCCGGGTGGGCACGGACTGTCTGCCACGGTGCCCTCCCGCCTCCGCCGGCTCTGCAGGCTGTCCCCCGGGCGTCCGGCGGCCGACCTCACCGGGGCCTGTGGGCACGTTCCCCTCTCTCCTCGCCCTGCGGCGGCCCTCGGCCCTCGGCAACTTCCGGACGGACACACTGTCCCCGAAGCAGGGCCTCCGGTCCACTGTCAGCGCGGTTATCTGGTTCTTTAGGCCGAGGACGCCCGAGGCTGCTTCTTCTCCGGGAGCGGCCCCCCGCCCCCCCGGGACGCCGTGCCCGCCCCGGCGCCCGCTCTGCCGCTGGGACACCCGCCGGCGCTGTGGCCGGTGGCCGGCGCTGCTGCTTCCTCTCGCGCTGCTTCCAGCACCTTCTCTCCGTCCGCCCGCCCCCGCGCGGTGTGCGGGGGAGCTGTGATTTACGGGATCGCGGGGGCTTTTTAACGTGTTCCGTCGAATCGGAGCACTGGCTCCCTCTGTGCTTCTGTTCTTCTTAATGTTTGTGTTGATTTCAGAGAGGGAGGAGGGAGGGAGGGAGAGAGACATCAATGAGGGAAACGTCAGTGGGCTGCCTCCTGCACGCCCCTCCCCAGGGATGGAGCCCACAGCCCGGCCCGGGCCCCGACCGGAACTGAACCCTGACCCCCGGGTTCATGGGTCCATGTTAAAGTGCCAGCGAGCAGGGCCTGCCGGGCTCCGGTCCCTGTTTGGGAGGGCTGGCCTCTTCCGGGCAGCCCTCCGGGAATGCCCGTGTCGGATGGGGCACCTGGGCCCTGTCCCCCCTCGGCCTGGCCGTGTCCCCCTGTGGGTCCTGGCGGAGGGGCTGGGTGACAGGCATGGCGCCCAGGCTGCTCACCGCAGGGAGAATGGCTGCTCCGCTCAGAGGGCGGGCGGGGTCCCCCCCACTGTCCTCTCCCCTGGGATCCGGGGGGGGGCGGTGTTGGGGAGTCTCTCGCAGGCCCCTCCCGGGCACCAGGCGTGGCCTCCGGCAGGCACGGGGCCGGGGAGGATATTTATTGTTTCATAACCTCACCCAGAAGCCGCTTCTCGCTCACGTTTACGAGGCAACGTCCTCTCGGGTGGTTAGAAAAGCAGGCTTTGGGCCGTTAATGTTTTATCTCACTTTCACCGGCGTTTAAATAACGGGAGCGCGGGCCCGAGGGGGCAAGGGGGGGGGGCAGCGGCTCCGTGTCCTCCTGGGCGGCGAGGCCCGGACGGCCCCGAGGGGACTGGGTCCGTCTCTCCCTCTCCGTCACTGGTCAGCGCAGGCCCCTCGCAGCCGCAGGCTGCCCCGGGCCGGAGGGGCTCTGAAGGGAGAGGCGGGGGCGGCCTTCAGCAGCGGGGAGGGGTCTGTGTAAGAGGCGGTGACCTCCCGCGTGGCACCCAGAACGGGCGCGTTTTATGGAGGAGGCGGCCAGTCTGAAAGCAGGAGGACGCCCGGCCTCACCCCGGCCAGCAGCGTGTGTGTGTGTGGTGGTGGTGGGGGGGTGTTTGTTCCCGGGGGAGAGGATGGGGAGCGGGGAGCCTGGGCGCCGAGCCGGGGACCGGTCTGGTCCTCCAGGTGCGTGTTCAGACGTGTCCGCCCGGGGCAGCTGGGTCGGCACGAACGTCCAGGAGGATCCTGGGCTTCGGAGCCAGCCCGTCTGCGCCCAGACCGGGTTCCCCGGACGTGATGGCCTCGGGGGTCCCCACACCGCGGACCTCTGGCCCCCGTGTCCGGCTGGGCGGGCCCCTCCCTCCTCCCTCCTCCGTGTCACAGCCGTCAAAGGGGACACGCACCGGGTCTGAGTCCAGCGGCCACGGGGCTGTCAGCTCTCACTCTGCGTGGGACGGGTTCCGCCTCGGCAAGCAGGGGCCACCGCGGGGCGCCTCGGGGCGGAGTCAGATGGCCCACCACACGTTTGCCAGCCCACCGGGGGCGCCGTGACTTTAAAGCGAGGTTCACCGTCCCCACGCGGTTGCTGGTGGTCAGCGAGGTGAGCCCTGCCCCCCTCGCTCCCTGGCTCCCCAGAGCGGCAGGTGGCGGGGAGGGAGAGCAGCCACCGCCGGGCCGCCCCAGGCCCGCCTAATTGCGGTGAAATTGAGCTGATTTAATTACCGGCACTCGGAGACGAGGCTCGGTGCCGTGCGGGGTGTCGGGCCGATCCCGGAGCTCCCGATCCGGAGCGATTACCCGTCAGGTGGACTAATTGCCGCCGCCGCCACCGCCGTGCGGGCTGAGCACACACCTGCGCGCTAATTGCTGTTCGCGAGCGGTTTCCATGGCGGCGGAGGAGCCGCTGCCATCGGGCCGGATGGCACAGGTGGGCCCAGCCGCCTCCGGAGGGCGCTGTGCCAGGCCCGCAGCCGCCAGCACCGCGGCCCTGCCCGGCCCGCCTCCCCCGGGCTCCCCCACCCGGCCGTCAGGGCGCCCGGGGGCTGAGGAGGGGGTTACCCGGGGGGACTGGGCCCGGCCTCGGGGACCTCAGGCCGCATCCCCGGTGCCGGTGCCGGTGCCCGGCCGTGGAGAGGCCGCCCGGGGCGGTGCCCCGGCTCCTCAGCGGCCAGATCGGCAGCTCCCTCCACCAGGCAGCCGAGAGAGGCCTCCCTGGGGGTGTTTTTATAAGGAAACCAGCGGCTGGGAACTCGGAATGCTTTTCGTTAAATATGCGCATTTTTAAAGCTGCTCCTGCCCTCATTTGCATAATGTCCTTCCCCACCGGCCGCAGCCACCACCTCGGCCAGGCTAACAGACTCCGTGCTGCGTTATTAACAACCGTGAGCACGGGAGGCCTCTGGGCTCCCTCCCCCTCGCCTCCCGCCCCGTCCCTCCCCGTGACCGTCCCTCCCCGTGACGGTCCCTCCCGTGACCGGGCGCCCAGGCCGCCTCCGGGCCGTGGCAGGGCGGGGCCGGCTGGCTACGGGAGCCTCGTGGCCTGAGGGTCCCGGGGCGGGAACGGCTGGTGGGTGCAGAACCGCCTCCCCCTGCCCCCGCTGGGCCAGGAGCACACGCCCCCAACACACACACACACACACACACGCATACATACATACACATACACAATAACACATATATACATATACACACACATACACATATATACATACACACATGCATGCACGCATACACACACACACACACACACACACACACACGCCCTTTCCTTGGCCGGGACGAGGCACAAGGACGGCGATTTCTCTCCTTTTCCCCCTTTTCCTTTTATTTTGAAACAATGTCAAATGCACACAGACGCTGTGGTAAATGGTCCCACGTCACTCAGAGACCCCGTTGGCGTGTCTCACTGTCCCCGTTGGCGTGTCTCACTGTCCCCGTGATGTCCCCCGTGGCAGGAGAGCCACCCCGGCCGTGGCCTCTCTCGCCCCGTCTCCTGGGGCCGCTCTGGGCGTCCCTCGGGCTGCCCGGACTGCGTGGCCTCCATGTTCTCCGGGGGCGGAGCGCTCTGCGGGGTGTCTGTGTTGGGGGGTGGGGGCCCGACATTTCCTCTCAGAGGGGCCCGGGGTGGTCTTCGGCCGCGGGACGGCCTCTGGGATGGCGTGTGCTCCGCACCGGCCTGTCGGTGTCACGTTGTCAGAATGTGCCCGTCCGCTGAGCCTGAGGCACAAGCCGCCGGCCCGGCAGGTGACAGCCCGGCAGGTGACAGGGCCCGGCAGGTGACAGCCCGGCAGGTGACAGCCCGGCAGGTGACAGGGCCCGGCAGGTGACAGCCCGGCAGGTGACAGCCCGGCAGGTGACAGGGCCCGGCAGGTGACAGGGCCGGCAGGTGACAGCCCGGCAGGTGACAGCCCGGCAGGTGACAGGGCCGGCAGGTGACAGCCCGGCAGGTGACAGCCCGGCAGGTGACAGGGCCCGGCCGGTGACAGCCCGGCAGGTGACAGGGCCCGGCAGGTGACAGCCCGGCAGGTGACAGGGCCCCCAGGTGACAGGGCCCCCAGGTGACAGGGTCCGGCCGGTGACAGGGCCCGGCAGGTGACAGCCCGGCAGGTGACAGCCCGGCAGGTGACACGGCCCGGCAGGTGACAGCCCGGCAGGTGACAGCCCGGCAGGTGACAGCCCGGCAGGTGACACGGCCCGGCAGGTGACAGCCCGGCAGGTGACAGGGCCGGCAGGTGACAGCCCGGCAGGTGACAGGGCCCGGCAGGTGACAGCCCGGCAGGTGACAGGGCCCGGCAGGTGACAGCCCGGCAGGTGACAGGGCCCGGCAGGTGACAGGGCCCAGCTGGACCTGGCGGGCGGCCGGGAGGGGAGCTCCAATGTGGGGGCTCCGGGGGGCTGACACCTCCTCCCCCGGCGTCTCAGGCCCGTCACTGGCTGTGGCGGACGCCCAGGGGCCACGCGGAGGCAGCCAGGGGACGTGCGTGACGTGTTCATCACCTGGCGACACCGCCACCTCCACCTGCTCACGTCGGCACGGAGACCGTCCCTGTCCGAACCTCACACACGGGGGGCCAGGGCCGCACAGGCCAGCGGGACCGGAGGGCGGCCACAGCAGCTCGGAGAACGATCCGTCTCGGGCACTGGATCACGGCGATGTCGCCGGCTTCTCCCCTGTGAGGGCGCTGCTCCGGTTTGGGGTGCTGTTTGTAATTACGGGCGCTCTGAGGGAGGGGCTCGGAGGCCGGGGCATCAGCCTGGCGCTTCCCGCGTGAACCCCCTGTGGCTGTGGTGGGTACGCGGCAATGCTCCGATGGGGTCGTCCTCCCCACATCGATCACCTGGCATCCATCCTGAGCAACCAATTAATTAATATCGGGAGAATCGATCCCGACAGACGCTCGGCAGGCCCCGTGCTTCTCAGAGCCGTCACCATGGAAACCGCTCTGACGCCGACGCAGTCGCCATGGGGGGTGAGGGGGGCCTTCAAGCTGCCGGTGTCTTCTCCGCCGCCCGGTGGGCATCACTGGACGTCACAGAGCAGGCGCCAGGACACCACAGGACAGACGGTCAGCGTGTCCGGGACCCACCAGCTGTCACCACGGTTCCCTCCCGGGCTCCACATTCCTCCAACTCCCCAGCGGACAGCGTCGTGTAACCCCTTCTCCCCCCTCAGGGTCCGGTGGCCTCCCCTGCCCTCACTCCGCGTTCCCCTGCTGCCGGGGGCCGCCATGTCCCCGTGGGCGCAGGGCCGCCGCTCCTGTCCCGGGAGGGGTCTGCCGTCGGGTGCTCGCTGGGCGAGGCTGTTCGGCTCCCGGGGTTCTGAGGCGCCCGGTCTGGACACACGGCTTCGGTCCAGTGGGGAATTCGCAAGTACCTCCCTCCAGCCTGCGACTCACCTGTCCATGGACGTGAGAGCGTTTCTCATTCCGCTGTCTGGTCCGTTTGCCTGTTGCCCTTTTATTGTGTAGGGTAGTTGTTCGTTAAGTTCCTCTTTGCATACGGTGTGAGCTGACGTGTTTGCACCTGCAGGTCCACGTTCTCCCGGCACCGTTGGTGGGAAAGATGGCTCCTGCCGCGCTGGATTGCCCTCACGTCTTCCGGAAAATCAGCTGCCCTCGTCGGCATGGGTGTGTCCGGACTCTCCATCCTGCCGCGTTGATCCATGTGTCTAAGTTGCTGTTGTCTTGGCTGGTTTGGCTCTGTCATGAGTCTCGAAATCAGGAAATTCTACTTGTCTGTCCCACTTTGTTCTTGTTTTGCAAAGTTGTTTAGTTATTCTAGGTCCTTTGTGTTTCCACAATATTTTAGATCAGTTTGGCTACCTCTACAAAAAGGACCCTGATTTATTTAAATTTTTTTTACTAGTAGTGTATTAAATCCATCGACTAATGTGAAGATTAGTATCTTAACAAGATTGAGTCTTTCAATGAATGAACATTTGTCTCCTTTAATTTCTCTTGGCAATAACTTCAGTTTTCAGTTTAAACATACGCTGAGTGGCCAGATGATGATGATCTCTGAACGCATAATAATCCGCCCGCTCAGTGAATATCCTATATAATAAAAGGCTAATATGCAAACTGTCCCTCGACCAAGAGTTTGACCAGCAGGCAGGCTGGCCAACTGCCCACGTCCCCTCCCCCTGGCCAGGCTGGCGGGACCCCACCCATGCACAAATTCATGGGCCTCTAATATATATATACTGAGTGGCTAGGTTATTATGCATTCATAAATCATAATAATCTGGCCACTCAGTGTATACCTCATCTTTTGTCAGATTTATCCCAAAGTATTTCCAATTGATATGCTATTGTAAATGTTATTATTTTCTAAAAGTTCAAAATGTGATTGTTACTAATATATAGATATAGAATTGACTTTTTTGTGTTAATCTGTAACCTTGTAACCTTGCTAAGCTCACTTATTAATTCTACTAGCCTTTCTCGGATATTCATCCAGTTTCTACAGACAATAATGTTGTCTGTGAATGAAGACAGTTTGCATCTTCTTTCTAACCTGGGATGGCTTTTGCTTTTTGAACTTGTCCTAGTTCACTAGTGAGTGTCGCAAGTAAGCTGTCAGGTGGGGGCGGTGAGAGCAGAAAGCCTGTATTAATGCCACGTGCGGGGGCGTGGGATTCTGGGTGTGGAGCTCTCTCCTCTCAGTGTGTTACAACTGTCACCTCACCTCTCTGTCTCCCTACACCGCGGCTCTGTTTGTTTTTGTTTGTTTTGTTGAGGAAGGAGAGATGAGCATCTATTTCCTCCATCATTTCTGTGTGAGATTCTCGCTTGTGTCTTTTGTGAGAACCTTCCTCTCAGGTGCGTGTCTTTGTTCCTCTGCGTTTAACGTGCTGTTTGTCTCCGGATCCTTTTGGGACTTCCTGCTCACGGGTGGTTTTGAGCAAACTGGTCATTTTGTGCCTCTGCGTTGCTGTCTTTGTCTGCTGTCTGCTGGGGGTCCACTGAGCCCTGGATCCGTGGGCTTGGAGCTCCCCGTGTGGAAGCTCAGATGTTTTCTCCCCCCGTTTCCCGCCATCATGTTCTCCAGGGACCCAAACTGCGCATCTAGGAGGCCCGTGGACGCAGTCTGGTACCTCGCCAGTGCTCTCTGCATTTCCTAAAAACCTTTTCTGCTTTATTTTGGGCTCAAGGCCCAATGCACAACGTTTGTTTAAGAGCAGGCCCTCCTTCCCCCGGCACCCGGGACCCGGGACCGGGCCTCCCTCGCAGCCCCCGCCCATCCGGCTCCGTCCGGCTCCGTCCGGAAGGCCGTTGGTCTAATTAGCATATCTCACTCTTATTCCTTGTTGTGGATGCATTCGGCGGCCGTGTCATCACGCTCACTCCCCTCCCTTCCTCCTCTCCTCGCACCCCGGGTACTTTCCATCCCACGCTCTGCAGTTCCATCTCTCGATGCTCCACGGGGGCCGTTCTGTCTCCATTGTTAATGAACGTACGGAATTAACTCCGTGAGCATATGGCGCCGCCATAATAACCGCTTTAACGTCCTTCCCTGCGCATCCCATTATCTGTGCCAGTCAGGAGCTCGCTGCGATCGATTATTCCTGCATCCGGGGCCACATTTCCCGGCGTCTTTGCCGGAAACTTCTCTGGCAGCGTGCCACGCTGCGGGAGGGTTTGTCTCGCTCGGTGCCGCAGCCGCGTTCCTAGAAATGTCTCCGCGTGTTCCTTCTGGGTGCAGAGGGGCTCTGGGGCCATCTGACCGTCCCGTCCGGCTTCGGAGGTTTGCCCGTGGGAGTCTGAGCAGCCAGCACTCAGTCAGAGCCGGTTTTCTCCACCACTGAGGCCAAGGCCGGCCGGAGGGTGGGTCTGCGTGTCCCTGGTCCCCGAGCTCCAGGGCCGGCCCCGCCCGGAGGGGCACGGGGGTAAGGGGGGGCGTCCGAGGCTGAGGGGCCCGGGGGAAGCTTGGGGACAGGGGCCCGGCAGAGCGGACCCGGAGAAGTGGGAAGAGGTGTCGGATGAGCAGCGGGAACTGCTCTGAGCCTCCTCTCCCCATGGGGGCGACGCGGGTTCATTGGCTCGCTCCCCAGGAAGGCGGCAGTGGCTGTTTAAAAACCACACGATCAGCAACACGCGAGGAGCTGATTGCTGTTTCCAGAAAGCAGCGCTGCGGGCGGGGGAACATGCACATCTGCTGTCCCCTCACACCCACTCACACCCCGCTCACACCCAGCACACACCCAGCACACACCCCGCTCATACCCACTCACACCCTGCTCACACCCAGCTCACACCCAGCACACACCCCACAGACACCCCATTCACACCCCACTCACACCCTACACACACCCTGCTCACACCCACTCAGACCCAGCTCACACCCCGCTCACACCCGCTCACACCCAGCTCACACCCAGCACACACCCAGCACACACTCCGCTCACACCCAGCTCACACCCCGCTCACACCCAGCACACACCCTGCTCACACCCCACTCACACCCCGCTCACACCCAGCACACACCCAGCACACACCCCGCTCACACCCAGCTCACACCCCGCTCACACCCAGCACACACCCCACAGACACCCCATTCACACCCCACTCACACCCTACACACACCCTGCTCACACCCACTCAGACCCAGCTCACACCCCGCTCACACCCCACTCACACCCGCTCACACCCAGCTCACACCCCGCTCACACCCAGCTCACACCCCGCATACACCCAGCTCACACCCCGCATACACCCAGCTCACACCCAGCTCACACCCCGCTCACACCCAGCTCATACCCCGCTCACACCCAGCACACACTCAGCACACACCCAGCTCAAACCCAACTCACACCCCACTCACACCCCGCACAGACCCAGGACACACCCCGCTCACACCCTGCTCACACCCCGCTCACACCCAGCAGTCCCCAGAGGGCCCTGGCGAGGTGCAGTCTGGGGGGATCACTGTGAACGGGAGCAGAGTCCACTCTGAGATGTCTCTGCACCGGGCGGGTGGCTCCTCTCGGCAGGTAGTTCCTCTCGGCCGGTGCCTACGGGTCCCCAGGCCACTCCTCAGCGTCAGCAGAGGTGGCCTGAGGGTCAGAGGCGGCGGCGGGGCCAGGGCCTCTGGTCCCGGGAAGCTCAGCCCTTCGCTCTCTGTGGCCTCCGGTGAGGCCTTGCCCTCCCGCTCCCTCCCCGCCTGCAGCGGCTCCTGGTCTTTCCGGAACAGTCTGGGGGGGGAGGGGGCTGTCCTTTAGGGGCACCAGGCTCTGGGCGGGACCCGTCTCACCTTGTTGGCCTGGAGCCGGGGTAAACCGCTCCCTCCACACCGCCCCGTGGCTCAGCGTCCCAGGTCCCCCTGGGGCCTCTCTCCGGGCAGCTTCACCCGGTCTGTGGCGGGTCCGTGCCCCCGCCTGTGAGCGCCGTCCCCTCCGGAGGCCGTCCCCTGGGGGAGCCGGGGAGTCTGCAGGGAGAGCGCACCGGGCCACTGGGAGCCGAGCCCGCGTGGCGGGTCCGTGGCCCCTCCCGGGAGCTGGTCGTTGTGGCAGGAGAGACGCCAACAGAGGCGGCCCCAGGCGGCGGGCTAGCTCCCCCAGGAGCTGCCATGTCCCCCAGGCCAGTCCTGCAGACAGCGGGGCGGGGTGGGCGGGCAGCGGAGGTGGCACACCAGCAGGGAGGCAGGTGCCCAGGGAAGGAAGGCGCCCGTCCGCCACGCTGGGACGAGAAGGGTTGGGGGGAGGGTGGGGCCCTGCAGCCATGGATGTGGGAGCATCACCCAGGCAGGGCTGGCCACCGGGAAGGCCCTCCCTTGGCTCCGGACGCCCTGGTGCCGCTGGCTCTGCTCCTGCCACGTCCCCTCCGTGAGCCCCCCGCGCCGTGGACGGATGGGCCGCAGCGGGGTGCAGGAGGGCCGGTCCGATGCCGGCTGGACGGTCCCCACGTGGAGCAGAACCTGGGCCCCGGCCTCCGTCCCGGCCCTCGGAGCCCCCCGCAGCCTCGGAGACGGCGCGATTCCGCAGAAACGAAGCTCAGCTCTGCCGGGGCCTCGGCGCTCCTTCCTCAGGGCATCGCGGAGCCACGCCCACCAGCCCGCCGCGCCCGCCGCTCCCCGAAGCCAGTGTGCCCGGAGGGAGGCCGGTGCAGACATGGCCGCCAGGCTCACTTATCTATTTATCTATTTACTTACGGACTATCTGTCTGAGAGAGAAACAACGATGTGAGAGAAGCCTCAGCTGGTTCCTCCTGTGCGTGCCCTGACCTTGGATTTCACCCAAACCCTAGGTTGTGTCCTGACCCGGAATTGAACCCCAGCCCTCTTGGGGGACGGACAGCACCCCGGCACACGCGTGCTGTGACCCTCGCTCTAACGGTGCCTGCGGGGCCTGCAGGGGAGGAGGCGGGGCCCCATCCCTGCACCCGTCCCGGGGCCGTCCCAGGGCCCGCTCCCGGCGGGCTCCTCCCTCCCGCCCCGCCGTGGCCCCGGGGCTGCGCCCTGTCTGCCTCGGACACGCACTGCGCCGGGCACAGCCGTTGTCTGGGGCGGCGGCCGAGCCGGTGCGGCCCGCCGAGCAGGCTGCCGGCGTGGGAGCCAGGGCTGGCTCTGCTATGGTAATGAGTGATCAGAATTCAGCGGAGGACACGGGCCGCAGCTAATAAAATGCAGCGTCTGCATCCGCAGAGCCGGGCGGCCTGCGTGTTTGTTCAGAATCCCCCGGGGCCGGAGGGGGCTCTTAGCGCGTCTGCGGACTCTGACGCTGTCGCCTCCAATAAGAGCAGGGCCGGAGATCCCAGTGCGAGAACGCAGGGACATTTAATTCTCTGCTCTCTGGGCCCGCCACCTCGTTACAGCCGCTCGGTTAGCCAATAACTGTCCCATCCTGTCCATCCGCGCGCGGCCAGTGAGGAGGCAGGGCTGAGGGACTGGGCGGGGGTCCGGGGCAGCGCTCAGGAGCCGGGGCAGGGCGGGGCAGCTCATTGCCAGGCTGCTCCCTCCAGCCCAGCCATCGCCCCTCCCCGCTGCGGGGTGCTGTCACGGGGGGGGGGGAAGGGGGCGGGGACAGGGACAGGGACAGGGCGGAGAGGACTGGGGCGCCGTCCGGAAGCAGAGCTGTGGCAGGAGGGGGGACCCCGGCAGGAAGGGGGACCCTGGCCGCAGTGGGAGCCGGAACCCGGGTCTGGAGACCCGTCCAGACTCCTCGGGCGCCCGGCTCTGTCCCCGGAGCCCCGGCCCAGGACAAGCCGCACCAGGGAGCCACCTCTGGGGGTCAGGTGTCCAACAGCAGCCACGTCAGCAGCCGGTGCATTGAGCCGGTGGATGGTCCTGCCCGAAGCCTGCTCAGCGCCCGCCACGCCTGCTCTGTCTGCAGCGGGAGGACGGCTCACTTCCCCATGAACGTGCCTTCAGTCACATCAATCATGGAGAGAGGGAGGGAAGAGGGGGGAGGGGAGAGAGAAGGGAGAGGGGGGAGAGGGAGAGGAGAGGGGGGAGAGGGGAGTCCGTGGCTGGCGTTAAGCATCTGGAGCTCAGGAATGTCGCTGTAGTCATGGCGGCGGCCGGGAGGGGCGGGGGGCGGGGGGGGGGGGGACGCGGGGGCGGCTGGCACGGGAGGACGAGGGCAGGGGGGGAGCCTGGCCACCTGGGGGTTCGGCATCTCCTGGGGTCTCACCACTCTGAGCAGTATTCTAGAAAGTTCCAACAGCCAGCTCAGAGTCCCCGCACGGAAGCCCTCAGCTGTGCGGGGAAATCAGCTCACCGTGATCCCACCACGGGCCGCCGTGCGGCGGCGAGGGCCGGTGTGGGCGCTTTAAGGAGCTGCATGTGCACATGGTCCCCGTCACGGGCCTCAGCCCGTGGAGCCAGCCGCGGTCCCCCAAGTCCGCCAAGGTGGCGGCCGGGCGGGGCGGGAGCCATGTGCCCGCACCAGGGGGCGCAGGCGCAGGGCTGGGGCAGGAGGGCTGGCCGGTGGGAGGCTGTCTCCTCGGTCAGGGCGGCGGCGCTGGGAGCCGGCCCACGGCACCGTCTGGGGACATCGGGCCTTGGGGCGAGCGGAGGCGCTGGGAGCCTGTGGCAGGAGAGCCCCAGCCTGAGATCCCCTCATCCCTGCTGCACCCTCCTTCCCGCCTCGGGGCCCCTCACCTGTGGGGGGACGATGGGTTCAGAGTCCAGACCTGGGACCCCTCGTCCCCACGGCTCTGGGGGCCCCTCCCCGGGGGAACTGGGGCCTGTCCCAGCCACACTGAGGGGGCTGCTCCCTGGGGAGCAAAGGAGGCCCCCGGGGCCTGGGCCCAGGGCTTGGCCGCCCTCCTCCCCTCAGCTGCCCCCCCCCCCGGTGAGCAGGGCCATGTCCCCCCCTCAGACTCACTGGGCCTCTGGGAAGCCCGTTCACAGGCTGAGGGTCCGGGAGGGAGCCCAGAAGGAGACACGGGGCCGTGGTCACCCCGAGACCGGAGGGGCCTGGGCCGGCTGGCACCTGCAGGACCAGTGCCCCCCCAGAGCGTCCGGCATTGCGACGTGTCTCCAGGGGAGAGGCCCTGCCACTGCCTCCCCCAGGCCCCGCCGCCCGGCAGCACCCAGGGGACCAGCCCCAGCAGTCCTGGCAGGAGAGGAGAGGGCGGGAGGAGGTGCAGCCCCCCTGCCCCTGGGGGTGCCTCTGGCGCCATCCCTCCCGCTCCCTCCTGGGGCTCCGGGCCCAGGGCCTCCCACCTGCTTTTCCAGACAGGACCCCGGGGGGCTGCTGGAGCCCCGGGCACCCACTCAGGGCCCCTGCCAGGCCCGGGCAGGCCTCCCCCTGTGCGCTGGGTTCCGGGTCCCACCGTCTGGGAGAGGCAGGGGCTTCTCCCGGGTGCCGGGATGGGGTGCCGTGATGGGGTGCTGGGATGGGGTGACAAGGTGAGACCCCGAGGCCTTGCTAGTCCTCACTCAGTGCTTCGGAGCCAAATCCGGGACCTGGAGGGGCACCTGGTCCCTCCGTGAGGCCGCCCCTGCCCTGCAGACACTGGGGGGGAGGGAGGGCAGGGGAGGGGCAGGGGACAGGGGGAGGGGAGTGGGGGCATGCTCACCCCAGACTGCGGGCTCTGCACTGGCTCCTGCGGTCCCAGCGGGAAGCAAAGTGCCAGCAGGACCCCGGGGAGCAGCTCTGGCCCAGGAAGCAGGCGGCCTCGCCAACAGCCTTGGCAGCGACCAGAGACGCGCAGGCCAGGCCTTGTTTCCGGAAGAAAAAGGCCTTTCCAGGGCGCGGGAAGACAGTGTGCCTACTGCTCCTGGGGTGCCCAGTGGTCCCGGGATTGCAGACACATGAGCCTTCTCCAAATTAGAGCAGTGTCCAAACAGCCAGCACCCATCCACCCACTCATCCACCCACTCATCCATCCACTCATCCATCCACTCATCCATCCACTCATCCATCCACCCACCCATCCACCCACCCATCCATCCACTCATCCATCCACTCATCCATCCACTCATCCATCCACCCACCCATCCACCCACCCATCCACCCACTCATCCACTCATCCATCCACCCATCCACCTACTCATCCACCCACCCATCCACTCATCCATCCACCCATCCACTCATCCATCCACCCATCCACTCATCCATCCACCCATCAACCCACTCATCCACCCACTCATCCATCCGCCCATCCACTCATCCACTCATCCACCCACTCATCCACCCACTCATCCATCCACTCATCCATCCACTCATCCATCCACCCACCCATCCACCCACTCATCCACCCACTCATCCATCCACCCACCCATCCACCCACCCATCCACCCACTCATCCATCCACCCATCCACTCATCCATCCACCCATCCACCTACTCATCCACCCACTCATCCATCCGCCCATCCACTCATCCACTCATCCACCCACTCATCCATCCACTCATCCATCCACCCATCCACTCATCCACTCATCCATCCACTCATCCACCCACTCATCCATCCACTCATCCACTCATCCATCCACCCATCCACTCATCCACTCATCCACCCACTCATCCATTCACTCATCCACTCATCCACCCACTCATCCATCCACTGATCCACTCATCCATCCACTCATCCACCCACTCATCCATCCACTCATCCACTCATCCATCCACCCATCCACTCATCCACTCATCCACCCATTCATCCACTCATCCACCCACTCATCCATCCACCCATCCACTCATCCATCCATCCACCCATCCACTCATCCACCCACTCATCCACCCACTCATCCACCCACTCATCCACTCATCCACCCACTCATCCATCCACCCATCCACTCATCCATCCACCCATCCATCCACCCATCCATCCACTCATCCACCCACTCATCCACCCACTTATCCACCCACTCATCCACTCATCCACCCACTCATCCATCCACCCATCCACTCATCCACCCACTCATCCACCCACTCATCCACTCATCCACCCACTCATCCATCCACCCATCCACTCATCCACCCATCCATCCACCCATCCATCCACCCATCCACTCATCCATCCACTCATCCACCCACTCATCCATTCACTCATCCATTCATCCACCCACTCATCCATCCACTGATCCACTCATCCATCCACTCATCCATCCACTCATCCATCCACTCATCCACTCATCCATCCACCCATCCACTCATCCACTCATCCACCCATTCATCCACTCATCCACCCACTCATCCACCCACTCATCCATCCATCCACCCATCCACTCATCCACCCACTCATCCACTCATCCACCCACTCATCCATCCACCCATCCACTCATCCACCCACTCATCCACCCACTCATCCACTCATCCACCCACTCATCCATCCACCCATCCACTCATCCACCCACTCATCCACCCATCCACCCACTCATCCACCCACTCATCCACTCATCCACCCACTCATCCATCCACCCATCCACTCATCCATCCACCCATCCATCCACTCATCCACCCACTCATCCATCCACTCATCCATCCACTCATCCATCCACTCATCCACCCACTCATCCACCCACTCATCCACCCACTCATCCACTCATTCACCCACTCATCCACCCACTCATTCACTCATCCACCCACTCATCCATCCACCCATCCACTCATCCATCCACTCATCCACCCACTCATCCATCCACCCCTCCATTCATCCACCCACTCATCCACCCACTCATCCACTCATCCACCCACTCATCCACCCACCCATCCACTCATCCATCCATCCACCCATCCATCCACTCATCCAGCCACTCATCCACCCACTCATCCACCCATCCACCCACTCATCCACCCACTCATCCATCCACCCATCCACTCATCCATCCACCCATCCATCCACTCATCCACCCATCCATCCACCCATCCATCCACCCATCCATCCACCCATCCATTCACTCATCCACCCACTCATCCACCCACTCATCCACCCACCCATCCACCCACTCATCCACCCACTCATCCATCCACCCATCCATCCACTCATCCACCCATCCATCCACCCATCCATACACCCATCCACTCATCCATCCACCCATCCATCCACACATCCACCCACCCACTCATCCACCCATCCATCCACCCATCCATCCACCCATCCACTCATCCATCCACTCATCCACCCACTCATCCATCCACACATCCATCCACACATCCACCCACCCACTCATCCACCCACTCATCCATCCACCCATCCACCCACTCATCCAACCACTCATCCATCCACCCATCCATCCACTCATCCATCCACCCATCCATCCACATATCCACCCACCCACTCATCCACCCACTCATCCATCCATCCACCCACCCACTCATCCACCCACTCATCCATCCACCCATCCATCCACACATCCACCCACTCATCCACCCACTCATCCATCCACCCATCCATCCACACATCCACCCACTCATCCATCCACCCATCCACCCACTCATCCACCCACCCATCCATACACCCACCCACTCATGCACTCATCCATTTACCCATCTACACACCCATCCACCCACTCATCCATTCACCCATCCATTCATCCATCTATCCAGCTATCTGTCCATCCACCCATACATTCATCCATTCACCCACCCACTCATCCATTTACCCATCCACTCATCCATCTATCCACTCATCCACTCATCTGTCCATCCATTCACGCATCATCCATTCACCCATCCATCCACCCACACACACATCCATCCATCCACTTATCTATCCCTCCATTCATCTATGCATCCATCCATTTATCTATCCCTCCATCCACTCATACACACTTACATACATACATCCACCGACCCATCCATGCATCTATCCACTTATTCATCTACCCACTCATCCATTCATCTATCTGTCCACTGGCCCATCCACCCATCCATCCACTCCTCCATCTTTCCTTCCTCCCTGCCCCCCTTATGCATTTATTCAGTAGGTTATCACTGAGGTTCTACTGTGTGCCAAGGCCTACGGGAGGCAGAGAAATGAATGGGATGCAATCCCCCACCCCCGAGCTCCTGGCCGCGAAGACAGGAGTCAGCAATCCACCGTAAGTGCCATGCGGAGGCTGGGCCAGTGTTTGGGAACCAGCAGCGGGACCCCAGAGGAGCTGGCTCGCTTGATACTTGCTTTCCCCGTGGGGAAGTGGGTCATCCGTCCTGCGGGGAGCAGAGGCATGAAGGGCCACCTGCAGAGCCCCTTCTACTCCGAGGAGGGGAGAGGTGGGCTGGGTGTGGGTGGAGATGAGGTCCCGGCCCTGGACTAGAGCCATTGGAGCAATGGTGGCGGTGGCGTGGCTCAGGAGAGCGCCCTGAGAGCTGAGACCAGGTGGACAGCCCGCTGCCCGGCGGGCTCTCCTCTCCGCCAGTGCTGCCCCCGTGCCCGCCGGTGCTCACCGCTGCTGGGCCCCGCCCATCCCAGCACTGCACTGGCACCCTAAGCACATGGCACACGCACCGCCCGTGTGGGCCGGTGTCGTTGATGGAGATGCACGGCTCTCGGCTGCTCAAGGACAGGCTCCCTTTCTCCTGAGGCCCAGCCGCCGCCCCTGGTGTCTGGCACGCAGTCAGGAGCGATGCCAGAGGCAGATGCGGGATTGGTCCCGGCTTCCAGTGTGGAGGGCGGTGAGCGGGGGCAGGGGGGCGGTGAGCAGGGGGCAGGGGGGCGGTGAGCAGGGGGCGGGGGGGCGGTGAGCGGGGGCAGGGGGGCGGTGAGCGGGGGCAGGGGGGCGGTGAGCAGGGGGCAGGGGGGCGGTGAGCGGGGGCAGGGGGGCGGTGAGCGGGGGCAGGGGGGCGGTGAGCAGGGGGCAGGGGGGCGGTGAGCGGGGGCAGGGGGGCGGTGAGCGGGGGCAGGGGGGCGGTGGGGGGGGGGCAGGGGGGCAGGGGGGCGGTGAGCGGGGGCAGGGGGGCGGTGAGCAGGGGGCAGGGGGGCGGTGAGCGGGGGCAGGGGGGCGGTGAGCGGGGGGCAGGGGGGCGGTGAGCGGGGGCAGGGGGGTGGTGAGCAGGGGGCAGGGGGGCGGTGAGCAGGGGGCAGGGGGGCGGTGAGCAGGGGGCAGGGGGGCGGTGAGCGGAGGCAGGGGGGCGGTGAGCGGGACTGGAGGCAGGTGCTCCCTGGCCCCACACCCATCCCCCCTCAGGCCCCGTGGCCGTCAGGCACCCGCTCCCCCTCAGGCCCCGGGCGGAGGCGTCTACCCGGGTTCCCAGGAGGAGGCGCACTTGGTACCACTTCGCAGGGGCCAACGCGTGCAGGAGGGGGAGGCTGTGGCAAACCGCCAAACCCAGAGCCGCTCGGGGCCTGTGGGGTGGGGGCCCTGGGGGTGCGGGCGCGGGGGGGGGGGGGACAGGCCAGTGCCCCAGGAGCAGCCAGCCTCCCGCATGTGGAAACCCATCGCCTGTCCACCCGTGTCCGGCTGAGTGGGCACGTGGCATGCAGAGGAGACACGGCCCACACACCTGAGACACTAACGGGAAATGCCTCTCCCCTCTCCAGCCCGGGGCAGGCGGGGGGAGGTGCCAGCGACCCTTCCCAGAATGCCCTCTTCTCCCCAGCAAACTCCTACGCATCCCTCACGGCCCCATCCTCTGCCCAGGTCCCTGACCCTCCCAGGTTGGATGGCCCCCAAGACACGGCGTCCAGCCTGCAGCTTCTAGAAAGGCCCCTCCCCACTATCCCCCCTCCCCGCGCCGGCTGACCGGGCGTGCCAGGGCACCGGCCCGAGCCCTCCTCCCCCACCCCCCGCCCCCCCAGCCTTTGCTCGGGGCGGACACGGCCGTGCAGCAGGGAGGCGGGAGCAAGGCCGCTCTGAGCCAGGAGCGGTGCACGGCCCGGGGCCGGGGCCCGGCGGGAGGGCCGCTCCGCCCGCCGAGCCGGGAGCCGGGCGCGCAGCAGGGGCTGACCTTCCCGCTGGCCGGGAGCGGCACGTCTCCATCAGTCACCAGTAAATGACCACGCCGCTCTGTTGTCAGCGACAAGTAAATCTTATTACAAGAGGTAATGACACCGCAGCAGTCATCCCGCTCATCGGCTCAGCCCGCCGTCCCCGCGGACACCTCATTAGGGCTCCCGGGACGCGCAGAGCGAACACATTAACTTGGCAAATCGCTGGCCATCCTTCAGGAGGGAGCGTTCGCCCGCAGCCCGGTGCCCGCAGGGCCCTGAGCGACAGCGGGCGAGGGTCGGACCCCGAGGGGGGCGCTCGTGGTGCACCGGGGTGGGGGCAGGCGCCCCAGCAGCCACGCCCACCCACCTGCCCCAGGGTCTCCCAGCGAGGCCGAGGCCGGTCACGTGACCTTGAGGGGTCACTGCAAACCCCTCCCTCCATCTCTGAACTGGGGGCACGGAAGGACGCCCACTGCAGGGACAGCGAGGGCAAGTGTGGACCCTGAGAGCTGTCTGACCCCTCCTGCCCGCTTCCTCCTTGGGGAAGTGGGGTGCGTGCTGCTGCTCTGCACCCCCTGGGCCGAGGGCACGGCGGAGAGAGGGGGGAGACACGATGCCTGCCCAAAGAGACCCCTGGACGGACAGAGGCGGGCAGCAGGTGGCGGAGCAGGGCGGGGCTCCCGAGAGGAGGCAGGGGCTGAGGCGGTTTCGAGGCCCCGGCCGCACCCCGCCCTCTGGGCGCTTTCCAGCAGAGCCACAGCGCCGTGCCCAGCCCGCGACAAGGCTCGCCTCACGGACGTGAGTCTGTACTTTATTCTTTCATTCAACAGAACAGAATGTTTGCGTTTCAGAGCCGGTGCGTGACGGCTCCCGTCCTCTGTCCCTGCGCCCGACGCAGGCTGGGTCCCCGGAGGGTCATTTGGCAAAGGTCCTCCAGGACGGGAGGCCCGACCGCCGGCCACGCGGCCGGACCCTCCCTGCTCTCTTTGGTTTCTCGGCGGCAGCCGCCGCCTGCCAGGCCGGGCCGTGCCTGCGCCTCCCGGCAGGTGCCGGGCGGGCTGTCCGGTGGCCGCTCCTTGGCCACGGCCCGCGCCGGCGGGCGGTGCTCGTCTCCGCGTGGGCCTGAGCGGCCGCTCACTTCTTGTAGTGGTTGGGGGCGTCGGCGAAGGCGAACTTCAGGCGGTAGGCCTCGGCCAGCAGCAGGCTGACCTCCTCGTCGCCCCAGCGGGCCGTGGGCAGGTTCTGCAGGAGCAGCAGCAGCTCCTGGGGAGAGACGGCAAGTCAGCGGGCGCCGCAGGTCAGCGGGCGCCGCGGGTCAGCGGGCGCCGTGGGAGGGGCTGCACACCAGGCTCTCGGGGGGACCCAGGAAAAGGCACCCGGGCAGCGAGGGGTGCAGTGAGCCCAAGGCATCAGCCCCCGTAGGAAGTAGCCCAGAGTGATTGTGCCCCCTCCCCCACAGCGGGGCAGGCACACGGGGGCAGGCACTGGCCCTCATCACTGTGGCCGTGGGCACCTCTGGCTCCAGCCGTTTCCCATAGAGGAGGGGGGTCAGCATCTGTGCCTCCGCCCTGGTGAAGTGCCTGGTGAGCTGGGCTCCTCCTCTGGAGCAGGGGCCTGGCTCCCAGGGCTGTGTGCCAGGCACCCCCTCCCCCCGGGCTGTGCGCTGGGCCGGAGCCCCCTCCCCCCGGGCTGTGAGTGAGGACAGAGCCCCCTCCCCCCGGCTGTGCGTGCGGCCACGTGGCCCTGAGCTGGTCGGAGCCCCCTGCCCGGCCTCGGCTCCAGCGGGGTCTCTGGGACCTGCCTCCCCTCGCTCTGTCCGGCCTCCGCGCTGAGCTCACGGAGCACACGTCCCGCGAGTCCCCGGGGACGGCTGAGCATCAATCTGCCGCCCGCCCTTCGACGGGACCCGCACAGGTGCCAATCCAATTCCGCGCAGGTCGTAAATAAACGCCTGGGGCTTACTCCTAATCCACTTCGCTCCATATCATCCTGACCTCCCATCGCAAGGTGACCGCAGTCCCCTCCCAGCACGCTGAGCTCTGGCTCGGCCGCGCACTCCATTCCAGAATCTAATTTGGTGCCGAGCGGGCGGAGGGAGATGGGAATGCAGCGAGGTGCGGGGCGACCTCTGCGGAGGCAGGGACAGGCGGGCCGTCCGTAAACGCTCCCCACAGCCACCGCCGCCAACCGGGACCGCCAGGCGCATCCACCCCGCACGGTGCCGCCATCGTCAGGCCTCACGGGCCACACCGGCCGCTCTCCGGGACAGGCCCGGGGGAGGGCTGAGGCAGCGGTCAGCGGTCAGCCAGCGATGTGAGGACACGTAGTTTAAGCCTCGCTTTTCCGCGCTGGCGGACCTGACAGCTGCATGAGGTCTGCGCCCGGCACTGACTCAGTGACATCAGCGCATCGGGTCCCTGTCCCCGTCCACGGGAGCCGCGCCAGCACGGCCAAGCAGCGCAGCTCCTGCCCACCTCCAGTCAGCCTGGCACGCACTCTCCACACTGACACGCAGTCCCGAGGTCAGTGAAGGCCGTCAGGACAGAACCGGCCAGCTACCGCCCGGAGGCCTGGGTCCCAGCCCAGCCCAGCAAAGCCCGGGCCCAGCATCCCATGTGCCTGGCCACGCCGGTTCTCAGAGACCCGCAGCCGACTGTCCCCGGCCCCGGCAACAGAGGCCCGACAGAGAAACAGCCCCCATCCTGCCCGGGCTGCGTCCGGCGGGCACCCCGGCCACCCGCAGGCCGGGCGGAGAAGTAGACACACAAATGAGAGGAGAGCAAATGTTTTCTCTTTGCATGAGGAATTAAAAGATCAATGCACCTTTCTGTGTGCTTTATCTCCGAAAACAAACCCCGAGACCGAGCGGAGGAATCCTACCGTGTTTGCCCTGGAAATCCTCAGACTAATTAGGTGACAGAGCTGCCCAGGCCACTCCGGGGACGGCAGGGCACGTTGCCCCAGACGGCAAGCACGCTGCGCCCGCAGGCGTGGGGACACGCCGCCCCGGCCTCAGGGGCTGCCGACCCCGCACCGGGACCCGGGCCGGCTCCCGCCTGGCCGTCACGGGAGGCCAGGGGCTCAGGAAGGCGCAGAGCCGGGCCTGGCCCGCCCACCACTCCATGTTCACGTCCCTGCCCAGCGACCCCGCCCTCCGGGCACGGGCGGGAGGACGGCCCAGGGCCCCGCGGGAAGCAGGGCCAAACCGCACGGCACAGGCTGGGGGCGGCCTAGGCGGCCGGGGACGCAGCGCCTCTGAGGAGGGTGTGAACGTGGCTCTCGCACACACCGCTGAGGAAACGGGCTGAGGCTTCCCGGGAGCCCAGCTGCCGGGCCGGGCCTGCGCCTCGGGGGAGCCCCGGCAGCAGCCCGGGGCCCGGCCCCACGAGGGCGCCCACGGGAGGCTGGGAGAGGCCGGCTCACCTGGAAGTCCCTCTCCTCCAGGATCTCCTTCCTCCACCTCACGAGGAACGCAGCGCACACGTACAGGTGGAACCGAGAGAAGCCCTCGGGCTCCGACTGCAAGAGAGAAGGGGACAGACATGACCAACGACACAAGACCAGGGGGGGTGGGGGGGAGGCTGGGGGAGGTCAAGGGCGAAGAAAGGAGACACATGTACTACTATTAGTAATCCTTCAAACAAACAAAAAAAGGGGAGAGGTTAGGTGGGTGGGCCGGCACCCCCCCACCCCAAATTCGTGCCGGCGGGCTCTGGGACCACAGTGGGCACCAGGACCCCCCTCACATGGCACCGCGGCCCGGTGAGCAGGTTGAGGAAACTCACACCGGCCTGTGTCTGCTGCACAGGGGCCAGCAAGCGGGCCCGTGGCGGGAGCCGGGCACAGGGGCGGCCGCCCACGGAACCACGGCGGACACAGCAGCGGGGCCAGGCCTGCCCCACAGCAGGGCTCCTCTCCCCACACCCAGGGAGTGCCCTCACGCTCGCCCGCCCCAGCTCCGGCTCAGCTGGCCCTTAGGCTGCCCCGCTCAGAGCGCCCCGCCCCGGGGCTGCGCCCACTCTGAGCACACCGTCCCCTGCGCCTGGAGGGCGCCCAGGAGGAGGCCCTGGAGCGCTGTGTGCAGTCAGAGAACTCAGAACAACTGAGACTGTGACGGGAGATCACACAGGCCCGCATCACACCGACACGCCCCTGTGCACGGTCCTTCCGGGGGCAGGGACGGCTCCTGCAGGGACCGCTGTGCTGGGTGGCCCAGCCCCCCCCCCCACGGCAATTCAGACGCTGGCCTGAGTGCACCCCATCCTCAGCCCTGACCTCCATGACCTTGGGCATCCCCTAGGCCCTGCTGAGACACGCGGCCCGCCCTCCTGGCCCAGGTTCTGGGGCCGCTCAGGGTGACCACACCCCCAGAGGCCACGGCTGGACGCCCTCCGTCTGTCCTCCTCGGAGCCGCGCTCCGGGCTCTGCAGCGGAGCCAGTTCTGCTTACAACACGAAAAATTAAAGTTCGAAACGGCTGCAGATTAACTAAATGCAAATTACTTAGGTGTGACAGCAGTTTTTACGGCAGGAAGTCAGGCAAAGAAACGGCTTTCCTTCCATTTTTTCTAGAAGAGAAACGTAATAAAGGAGCCGTTCTTCACCTTTAATTGCGTCGTTAAGCTCTCCGGTAATTTCTGCCGGAACAAAGCGCCGGGCTGCCAGTGCGGCTGCTCCGCCTGCGCGGCTCCGGACGCCCCCCTCCGGCTCCAGTGGCAGGAGCGGCTCCCCTACCTGCCCGGCTCCCGCGCACCCCTCACTGCACCACACAGTCCCGTCGGAAATACCCAGTGTTGTCCCCCGTCTCCTCCCCCTCCCCCGCCACAGCCACCTGCGGGCGCGGTGTCGGCGGCAGCAGCCCCAGCCTTGCTGCTGCTCTGAGGCGGAGACGCAGTCCGGACGCCAGACCTGACAGCGTCTCCTTCTGTGGTTCCCACCAGCCGGCCCGGCACCGCGCAGGCACCTGTGCTGAGGCCTCGGCTTCCATGTTCCCCCGGCGCCTGCGGCCCGCCTCACACGGATCCTAACCGCACGGCAGAAACCGGGCGCTGTGCTGGGAGGGGCGGGCGAGGCTGCTCCGACCTGTGTGGGATCGGCCCCCACTCCTTTGCTGTGATCGCGGGTCCTTTTTTATTATTATTACAAATACATTGTATTGATTTTTTACGAGAGGAAGGCAGAGGGATAGGGAGTCAGAAACATCGATGAGAGAGAAACATCGATCAGCTGCCTCCTGCACACCTCCCACTGGGGATGTGCCTGAAACCAAGTACATGCCCCTGACCGGAACTGAACCTGGGACCTTTCAGTCCGCAGGCTGACGCTCTACCCACTGAACCACACCGCTTAGGGCAATCGAAGGTCCTTAGTGGGGGCTGCACGGTGAGCTCGAGGAGGCAGGACGTGACAGACGTGGCTGTGCGTACAGGCGCGGGCCGCCCAGAAGAGCGGCATGGGGTACGGGGCACAGGGCACAGGGCACGGGGCACAGGGCACGGGGTACGGGGTATGGGGCGCAGGGCATGGGGCATGGGGTACGGGGCGCGGGGTACAGGGCACAGGGCGCGGGGTATGGGGTATGGGGCGCGGGGCATGGGGTACGGGGCGCGGGGCATGGGGAACGGGGCACAGGGCACGGGGCACGGGGCACGGGGTACGGGGTACAGGGCGCGGGGCACGGGGCACGGGGTACGGGGTACAGGGCACGGGGCGCAGGGCACAGGGTACGGGGTACGGGGCACAGGGTACGGGGCGCGGGGCACGGGGTACGGGGCGCGGGGCACAGGGTACGGGGCGCGGGGCACGGGGTACGGGGCACGGGGCACGGGGTACGGGGTACGGGGCGCGGGGCACGGGGTACGGGGTAGGGGGTAGGGGGTACGGGGCACGGGGTACGGGGTGCGGGGCGCGGGGCACGGGGTATGGGGCACAGGGCACGGGGTACGGGGCACGGGGTACGGGGCGCGGGGTACGGGGCGCAGGGTACGGGGCGCGGGGTACGGGGCACGGGGTACGGGGCACGGGGCACGGGGCGCAGGGTACGGGGCGCGGGGCGCGGGGCACGGGGCGCGGTTCCCCAGAGCACACGGCCCCTCCTTCCCAGCGGCCCCGGCCGCTCCTTCCTACAAGCCCAGCCTCTGCCTCAGGGAGGGTGCCCTCAGCATCGTTTCTCCTGGAATAATTTCTGATCCATCACTTTTACGGCAGCATTAAATTTTAAGAGAGAATTGAGAGGGAGAGAAAATCTATTGCGCAGACGGCCCCAAAAGAAAGCGTTTAATAAATTAGGGCTTTCAGATCCACATTCAAATCTGCCCAGAACCAGGCCTTCCCTCCGGCCTGGAGCCTCCGCCCTTCACACTGGAGCACGGGGACCGGCCCAGAGACTCACCGCCCGACGGCCGAGGACAGGTTCGCTGACCTGTGGCCCAGCTCTGGTGGGTGTTCCGAGCGGGGTAATCAGATTGGGGGCCAGGCCCCCCACCTACCAGCACACACGTGCCCACCTGGAACGCTGACTTTCGGACAATGACACACTCGGCGCCTGGCGGCCCGGCCCGCTCCCAGCACAAGGCCAGCGCAGCAGCGGGTCTCGGAGGGGAGGTGGCTGCGCCCGGCCAGGCACGGGCACTCCCACAGCCCAGCACGAGCCCTTGGCACCGGAGAGGGGCCTGGGCCTCACTGACCCCCGGCGCAGCACCCAGACGAGGAAAGACGGGTGCTCACCATGTCCTTCCGACCTCTCCCACCCAATCCACGTCATCACCTTCTCTCCCTCGGCTCAGGAGCTGTCTCCAAAGCGAGTGTGAAGTCACCCGCTGCAAACAGCCCCAAGAACGGTGCTCAGATTTCACCCCAATAACCTCAACCCACCCCCCAAAATAACCTCAACCCACCCCCCAAAATAACCTCAACCCACCCCCCCAAAATAACCTCAGCAAACACCCTCCCCAAAATAACCTCAACACACACCCCAAAATAACACACACCCCAAAATAACAACACACACCCCAAAATAACAACCCCCCAAAATAACCTCAGCAAACACCCTCCCCAAAATAACCTCAACACACACCCCCCAAAAAATAACCTCAACCCACCCCCCCAAAATTACCTCAGCAAACACCCTCCCCAAAATAACCTCAACACACACCCCAAAATAACACACACCCCAAAATAACAACACACACCCCAAAATAACAAAACCCCCCCAAAAAAAATAACCTCAACCCACCCCCCCAAAAAACCTCAGCAAACACCCCGAGGCGCCCAGGAACGGGATGGCCGGTGGTCTCGGTGTGTGATTCAAAACCACGGGCCCACAGGAGCCGTGGGGGCGGGAGGTCTCTCTGTGGAGCCGTGCTGGCCAGGGGCCGGGCCCAGGGACCCAACGTGTGAGCCGGACAGGCGGCACTCCCAGCGGCACGCCCCGGGCAGGAGCAGCCTGCTGGCACCTGCTCGTGGGCACCGGGACCCAGGGCAGCCCGCGCTCGGCGCCCTCGCCTGGACCAGGGGCGCCAGCGGGCTGGCTCCGGCTCTTCTCGCGTCCCGTCTGCCCAGCAGTGCCGGCGGCCTGGGTCCCGGGGGACGGAGGGGGGGGCACCGCCCTGACGCCAGGGAGCTGGGCCTCAGGAGCTCCTTTAAAAGCCTGCTGGTGCAACTTCCGTTGTCCGGTTAGACTTCGCAATGGGAGCATTTTAACAAGGGACAGAGTAATTCCCACTTAACGTTGTTAAAACATCTGAGCCTTTCTGAGTTGGAAGCAGCCGGAGGGTGTTTGTGAGCGAGCACGCGCTCCAACAGGCACAGGCACAGGCACAGCACAGGCACAGACACAGGCACAGACACAGGCACAGGCACAGCACAGGCACAGACACAGGCACAGGCACAGGCACAGGCACAGCACAGGCACAGGCACAGGCACAGGCACAGCACGGGCACAGGCACAGCACAGGCACAGCACAGGCACAGCACAGGCACAGCACAGGCACAGGCACAGCACGGGCACAGGCACAGCACAGGCACAGCAACGGGCACGGGCACAGCACAGGCACAGGCACAGGCACAGCACGGGCACGGGCACGGGCACGGGCACGGGCACGGGCACAGGGCACAGGCACAGGCACAGGCACAGGCACAGCACAGGCACAGCACAGGCACAGGCACAGGCACAGGCACAGCACGGGCACGGGCACGGGCACGGGCACGGGCACGGGCACGGGCACGGGCACAGCACAGGCACAGCACAGGCACAGGCACAGGCACAGGCATGGGCACAGGCACAGGCACGGGCACAGACACAGGCACAGGCACAGGCACGGGCACAGGCACAGGCACAGCACAGGCACAGCACAGGCACAGGCACAGCACAGGCACAGGCACAGGCACAGGCACAGCACAGCACAGGCACAGGCACAGGCACAGGCACACACAGGCACAGGCACAGGCACAGGCACGGGCACGGGCACAGGCACAGGCACGGGCACGGGCACAGGCACAGGCACAGGCACAGGCACAGGGACAGCACAGGCACAGGCACGGGCACGGGCACAGGCACAGGCACAGGCACGGGCACAGGCACAGGCACAGGCACGGGCACAGGCACGGGCACAGGCACAGGCACAGGCACAGGCACGGGCACGGGCACAGGCACAGGCACAGGCACGGGCACAGGCACGGGCACAGGCACAGCACAGGCACAGGCACAGGCACAGGCACGGGCACGGGCACAGGCACAGGCACAGGCACGGGGCAGTGTAACTCCGCACTGAGCCCGTTCGCCTCACCTCCTGAGATCCTAACTCCGTGCCTTGCGCATCGTTTTAATTGTCTCTCCCGTTCGCTCCCGGGAACCGGCTGATGGAGAATTAATTAGAGTCCGAGGCGAGGCTGCAGCCTTGCTCCCCAACGGGGCCCTGGCCTCACCCCTCCCCCCCCCAACTCCTTTCACCACACACACTGGCTCTGCGAGCCCCGTTCGCTCATGAGAGGACGCGGTCCCATCCATCTCCACAGACAGCATCCGCTCCCCGTTCCCGCACGCAAGTGCACGACAGAGCACCGCGGGCACCGTGCCAGGGCAGAGGGCGCCCGCCCCCCAGGACAGGGCCCGGCGACCCCCCGAATACAGCTCCGCCACAGAGCCCTCAGCCACTGGACGGCGGCGGTCAGACAGCTGACGAAGCTGCGTCTGCACGTGTCCCCGTCTGACTGCTCACGGACTAGGAACCGCAGCGCCTTACCGACACGGCTCACGCACAGCAAGCCTCGGTGCGGAGCGGCCTGTGAGCCAGCGGACAGACGGCCTTCGAAGGGCTCCTGATGGCCTGGGGCCTGCGCTGCCGCTCACTCGCAGGCCCAGGCGGCGGCAGGCGAGCTCTGCGTGGAAGCAGACGGGTCCTGGGCACTGGGCATGCCCGTCCGCCGCAGGCAAAACTCTCGTCCGAAAACCACTCCGAGAAGCCATCACCTGCCTCCGCCCCGCTCCGCCCGGCGGGCGCCCCCTCCGCCGCTCCTGTGCTCCACAGTGAATGCCGAGAGGCTGCCAGGGCGCGGGAGGCTGGTATCCGGGACCTCAGCCCTCCCCGGAGAGGAGCGGGGCTGCCCCGCGCGGTCCTCTCTGCTCGGACCCGGGCCCGCCGGGCGAGGCAGCGCCCGCAGCGCCACATCACTCGCTCTCGAGCCGCTTCTCCTGGTGGTTACGAAGGTCACGGGGAACGGGCGCTAACCGTGCCGCGGAGGACACGCGGGCAGCTGAGGCTAACGTCCTCTCAGCACACACGGGAGGCCATCAGGGGGCCTGCCTCCCAGGAGTCTGTAAGCCCGTGCCCCCGGCCCTGCTCAGAGCCTTCTAGGCGAGGAGACAGGTGAGGCCCCTATTCCAGTCCAACAGCCCTGAGCTCACTGGTGCTGCGGGGCGCAGGTGGGCGGGGCAGCAGGGAGAAAGGGGTTCCAGTGCCTACTGTGCCCCTCTCCCTCCTTAGCCCTGGAAGTTGCCATCATGAATGCCTGCCCTGCCCTTTGCCCTCTGCCCTTTGCCCTCTGCCCTTTGCCCTCTGCCTGGTAAGGGGGCCCTATAACCAGGAACACAAGTCAAGACACCTGGAGCACTGCAGGCTGGTGTGGCTCCGTGGCCGAGTGCCAGCCCATGAACCAGGTCACAGCTGGATTCCCGGGCAGGCACACGTCCCAGCTGCTGGCTCATCTCCAGGATGTCCCAACCCATGATTCTCCCTCCTCACTGGTGTTTCTATCTAGCTCTCCCTCCTGCTCTCTGAAATAAATGAAAATACACACTTTTTTTAAAGACAATGAGGGCGCTGTCTCAGCACCAAGTAACCAGGTGTGCAGAGGACACACCCAGCCCCCTCCCGCCCCACGGGGCCACACCCACAGGGGTCCGCCCATCGTCCTGGGGGTCCGTCCGCCATCCTGGGGGTCCGTCCGCCGTCCTGGGGGCCCGCCGTCCTGGGGAGCCTGTGGGCCCTGAGCGAGACACTGACGGGCCACGTGCTGGCCCACCCCACGCAGTGCGGGCTCCAGACCACCGGGCAGGGCAGCAGGACTGGCCAGGCGCGTGGGTCTCACACTCGGCCCGCCCTCGCGGGAGCCTCCTCCAGCCGTGCACCGGAGACGCCTTGCTGGTGCCCAGCAGACCCCAGGCTGCGCTCCAGAGCGGCCTGCCCAGAGCCGTGCGGGCAGTGCCCAGCCAGCGGCAGATCGGCGCTGTGAGCCCAAGCAGACCGGCGTCCACGCTTCCGGGAAGTGTCCAGGCACACCCTTTCCTGAAGACAGCGCCCAGCGCGGGGCACAGGCGGGCAGCTCGGAGTGTCAACGGGGAACGCCCTAAGGACCGGTGGCCAGTGCCACCTCCCTCGCGTGGTGGGTGCCAGGGCCTGGGTGTCCGGAGCCTCGTGGGCGGAGCCCTGCCTCGGGAGGGGGCACCCCAGACGGACGGCGAGTGACCAGATGGAGGCTGAGGGCGACGAGTTCCCCGCTTCCTGCCGGTGACCGTGACCGGCAACCGCCCGCAGGGTGTGCCTGAGACACGCTCCAGGGGCCGAGCCTCCATCTGGCTGAGGCCTCTGGATGCCACGGGAAGGAGCGGGAGGAGCGGAATGAAACCATCAGCGCTCCTGGCTCACGGAGGGCGCGCCCCTCCCAGCAGGCACTCCCCTCCCACCCTGGCCTGGTGCCCGGGCCTGGCCCACTTAAGTTTCAATGAGTTAAGAGGAAGTAATTTAAAAACCAGTTCCTCCGTCACATTTTTCAAGTGCTGAAGAGCCCCCCTGTGCCTGGAGGCTACCCTACGGGCCTTTCCATCTTCCAGAACCTTCCATCCACAGCTGCTCTGGACGCTCCCAGACTTCCCTGACACCCAGCCAGTTCAGCCAGGACCAGGCTGCCTCCCTCTCTTCTCCCCCCCTCCCAAGGCCCGGCCACATGCATGGGCTTCCTTCCTAATCTGAATGACACTGTGTGTGTGCGTGTGTGTGTATGCGTGTGTGTATGCATGTGTGTGCGAGTGTGCATGTGTGTGCATGCCAGTGTATGTGTGTATGTGTGAGTGTGCGTGTGTGCGCGAGTGTGTGTATGCATGTGAATGTGTGTATGTGTGTGTGTTTGTGTGTGTGCGCATGTGTGAGAGTGTGTGAGTGTGTGTGTGTGTGTGTGTGTGTTCACTCAGCCGTCGCTGACGGACACTCAGGTGCCCCACCTCTGGGCCGCTGTGAACCACGCTGTGTGAACAAGCAGTGCAGTGAGCTCCGCTGGATGAGCAGCCAGCACCGTGCAGGGTGAGAATATACAAAGCCAGCTCCTCTGCACCAGCCACGGCTGTGAGAGAGGACACGACCTTTTACAAATGCATCACCAGCAGCCAGCTGCTCAGGACGAGGTTACAGAGACCCAGCACCTCGGGGAACGGCGACAGGGAAGGGAAGCAAGTGTCAGGGAGGAAGAACATGGAGCCGGAGTGCGGAGACCAGGAGGAGGGAGCACTGGGGCAGGCCCGGCCTCCCACCCTCTCCATACCGTCCACGCAGGTTGCAGGTCAGTGCAACCAAGCAGCTCCGGCTCCGGCTCCGGCTCTGGGGCAGCCGCCCCCCCCCCCATCACCGAGGCAGGACGCTGCTCTCAGGGAGGGCACGGCCTCCCGGGAGGCACTCCAGCCGCTCTGTCCGTGAGTCACCCAGCCTGGCCTCGGCTGCAATCATCGCACCGAAAGGGAAAGGCCAGGTTAGCGGTGGGACCCTCCCTCGGGAACAGGGCGGTTTGTTCCAGAAACGCAGCCTCCCGAGCAATGGCTCCATCGGGGTCAGAGGAGGGAACTTCAGGCTGCACCGGCCGCCGGCACGTCTTTAATCTAATATAAACAACTGGGAGCGCAGCCGGCGGGAGCACGCGTGTCCTGGCACACGTGGCTCAGACCGGCGCTCGCCGGCAGGAGGGACATCGGCTGCAGACCCGGCTCAGAAGCCTCTCCTGCTCCGCAGGCTCTGATGACCCGGCCTCGGAAACGGCCGCAGGCGTCCCCCGGCCCTCGCGCCCCGGCAGCGGCGGGCACTCACCTGGTAGGTGTCCCACAGGCGGATGGTGCAGCGCAGGGGCACCTCCCGCATCAGCAGGTTGTTCATCCAGCGGAAGGCGAACTGCAGGTACCGCACCTCGTGCTGCTCCAGGTGCCGGTGCACTTGCTCTGCGGACGGACAGGCGCGTCAGGAGCCCTCAGCTCTGCCCTCTCGCCTGCGCCCTCCCTGCCTGCGCCCCCTCTGCACCCCCTCAAACACCGCAGGGGCCTGGGGAAGCCACGGCTCACGCCGCAGGACACGGACAGCCGTGCACGGGCACAGGCCCTCTCCTCGCAGACCAGGCTGGAGGTGGAGGGACTGAGAGGAGAGGGGAGCTCGCCAGCGCGCAAGGACGACTTCCACGGTCCCCGGAGTGCTCCAGACCAGGCTGGGTGCCGGGGGCATGGCCCCGCCCTGGGCAGGTGCCTGGGCTCCAGGGCTGGGCGGGGAGGACGGCCGGGTTACCAGCCGCATGTCCCTGGGCTCAGCCTCCCGTCGGGGACAAGCGCTCGTCCTCGGCGGCTGTGGGGGGACCCAGGGTCCGAATCCCCGCGCCCCGCCCAGGCGTCCCCTCCCGGAAGTCCGCACGTGGCAAACACGCTAGAGAGGCGGGCGGCGCGGACGGCGGCCGCAGGGGGGCTCCAGGGCGGGGGCAGAAGGCGTGGCCGGCAGGGCCAGCTCTGCCTCCAGAGGGAGAAGCGAGGAGACCAGGGAGCAGCTCGCCATGTGCCCACGAGGCTCGCGACAGGCCCACTGGCCTGCCCCGGCCCGGGACCACGCGACGTTTCTGGGGCTGCCTCCCCGAGGCCGAGGGGAGCGCCGCACTCGGCAGTCTCCTTGGCCAGCCGAGTCTCGGCGGCAGTAAGCGCTTTGCAGGGACCGGGGAGGGTCGTCTGGAGGAGAAGCCGCTCTGTCTTGAGCTGGGGCAGCCTAGAGCCGTGCGCAGGCGCCCAGAGCCGGGTGCTGAGGGCCTGGAGGGACAGGCCCCTGCGGAGACAGCTGCCGCACCCAGGGCCCGGGCCCTGCCCTGCTCGCTCGGCCCTCACTGAGCATGAGGCGTCCCAGGCCAGAGCGGGCTGGGAGGAGGGAGATGTGGAGGGAGCTAGGGAGGGGGGCGGGGGAGGGGGGTGGGGAGAAGGGAAGGAGGAAGGCTGGGAAGAGGGAGGATGGAAGGAGTTGGGGAAGAGGGGGGTCAGGAGAATGACTGGGAAGGAGGAGAAGGATGGCAGGGAAGAGGGGATGGGAAGGAGGGAGGAAGGGGCGGGGAAGAGGGAGGAGGGAGGCAGGGAGGAGAATGAAGGGGAGGAGGACAACGGGGAGGAGGAAGGCTGGGAAAAGGGGGTGGGAAGGAGGATGGCAGGGAGGAGGACAGTGGGGAGGAGGGAGGCGGAACCACCTCAGAGGCCACGGTTCTGAACGAGCTTTATGCCAGGCCTGGGTGCGGCGCCCACGGCCACTGCTCCGCACTGTGCCTGTCCTCGCCACTCCACCCCAGCCGGCACACCCCAACACCCCCCCTGCGCCCTGCGCACCCGTCCTCCCCGGAGGCCAGCCGGAGGGCGGTGGGGGACGACCCCGCGGGTGGAAAACAAGCCCCTGTGCACCCGCTCAGGGAGGGAAGCTGGGAACCAGCTCAGACGGGCAGGACGCTCGGGGTGGGCGTGGGGAGCCACAGCCGCGCTCCCGGCACACGCCGCCCTTGCTGATGGGGCCACAGGCCTGACCGAGGCCTCGGGTGACGGGAGCCGTGGGACTGGGCTTTGTGAGGGGGTCCTGAGGCTCCGAGCCGCACCGCAGGCCTGCGTCCACCGGTGCTTTCTGCCCCGTCTGAGCGGGAGGGCCAGGCTGTCCCAGCTCAAGAGAGAGCGGCTTCTCCTCCCGACGACCCTCCCAGGTCCGTGCTCAGTGCTTATTGCTGAGCTTCCTCAGACCCGTCCCGCACGACGGCAGCAGAGCAGGTCACTCCAGGGTGAGGGGACAGCCTTGCACAGCCCCCACCCCCTCCTACACAGCAAGCACAGCCCAAGGCGGCCCGAGCACAGGGAGGGAGCGGAGCCCAGGGCGCGGGACCACGCACATCACAAGGCGGAGGCAGCCCGCTCCAGAGTGAGGGCTGCCCGCTCCGACTCCCAACTCCCTCACAGGCCGCCTCTGGTTCTGTCCCTCCAGAGGGGCGCTGCCGCCCCGGGGGGCCTCAGGGACGCACGCTGCCAGGCCGGTGGGGCCCGGGCTGGGCGAGGAGCCCCTCCCCTGCAGGGCGGTCCCAGGCGCCACAGCCACCTCCACGCCCACAGAGGCTGGGCTGGGCTGGCTCACCATCGATGCGGCTCACGAGTTCCTCCAGCATCCGCACCTTCAGCTGGATCCCGGGCTGGGCAAAGGTGTAGTTGTCCTGGGGGAGAACAGCGGTGGTCACACCCCAGCATGCAGCACTCCAGAGGGGGCGCAGGGGCCACGCGTGTCCGGGTGCCAGGCTGCACACAGCCTGGCAGTGCCGGGAGGGCGATCCGAGGAGGCCCAGCCACCTCTGATGTCAGAGGCGGCACCCGTCCCAGGAGCAGCGAAAGCGGCATCTGTCCCTCAGGCAGGAGACACGCCGGCAGGGACACTCGGGCACTGAGGTGCCGCTCCTTCAGGAAGTGCTCCCTTCAGGAAGTGCTCCCTTCAGGAAGTGCTCCCTTCAGGAAGTGCCGCTGGAAGCAGACGGTGCTCGGCACAGCCACGTGGGATGGCGACCAGCCCGGTGCTGGCAGAGCCACGTCAGCCAACAATCCGAGGGCAGAGTGAGCGGGCGGCCGCCCCCAGTGAACGCGGGTGCGACACAGACGGGGACAGGAGCCCGGGTTAGGCACCGGGGCCTCAGGCCAGACGGGGCTGGCCGGGTGCCGTGACCCCTCGGCTCCTGCCTCCTGTGTGCCTGGGAGAACGGGGCTGCCCCCGGTCCCCGCCGAGGCCTGGCAAACAGGGCCCCACACCCAGCACTGCCACCACCTGGGCCCAGCTGCCACACCACGGCCACGGCCCGGCCAGCGCTCGGGCGTGCTCAGAACGAGGCGGCAGCTGGCCTCCTGCAGCAACGGAACTCCACGCACCCGTGGTGACGGGACCGAAGAGGATCCCACGGCCCGCCCTGGGGACTGCTTCCGCTGCTGGACATGTCTTCCCCGTCGCGGCCGCGGGGTGAGACCGACCCTCCCGTTGGCCGGCAGGCCCTGGTGCTTCTGGGAGGGGCACGCCAGCCACAGCCTGCCGGCCAGTGCCCGGGGAAGCCGCTCTCCCTCTGCCCGGTGCGTGGTTGCCCGTGCCGACTCAATCCGGGCCACAACCCCCGCCCAGCTCCCATCAACCCCCCCAGCCAGCTCCCAGCAGCCCCCCCGCCCAGCTCCCATCAACCCCCCCGGCCAGCTCCCAGCAGCCCCCCCGCCCAGCTCCCAGCAACCCCCCCGCCCGGCTCCCATCAACCCCCCCCCGGCCAGCTCCCAGCACCCCCACCCAGCTCCCAGCAACCGCCCCCCCACCCAGCTCCCAGCAACCCTCACCCCCCGCCCAGCTCCCAGCAGTCCCCCCGCCCAGCTCCCAGCAACCCCCCCGCCCAGCTCCCAGCAACCCTCACCCCCCGCCCAGCTCCCAGCAGTCCCCCTGCCCAGCTCCCAGCAACCCCCCCGCCCAGCTCCCAGCAACCCTCACCCCCCGCCCAGCTCCCATCAACCCCCCCGCCCAGCTCCCAGCAGCCCCCCGCCCGGCTCCCATCAACCCCCCCGCCCAGCTCCCAGCAGCCCCCCCGCCCAGCTCCCAGCAACCCTCACCCCCCGCCCAGCTCCCAGCAACACCCCCCCCCCCCCGCCCAGCTCCCGCCCAGCTCCCAGCAACCCCCCCGCCCAGCTCCCAGCAACCCCCCCCCCCCGCCCAGCTCCCAGCAGCCCCCCCGCCCAGCTCCCAGCAGCCCCCCCGCCCAGCTCCCAGCAACCCACCCCCCCCCCCGCCCAGCTCCCAGCAACCACCCCCCCGCCCCCGCCAGCTCCCAGCAGCCCCCCCGCCCAGTCTGGTAGGTGGTCGCGCATGAGCTTCCAGCGCAGACCCACCTGTGGGCCCCTCTCCCGCCTGCTCTCCGGCGGAAAAGAGCCTTCACAGCCAGCTCCTTCCTGAGACGAGGAAGGCTCAGCTCAGCAGGGAGCACTGGCTAAAGCATGAGCTGGCCCACCGCACCCCAGGGAGCCCTGTCAAACCCTCAGGGACTGACGGGAAAAGTGACCCGTGCCAAGAGGACAGGCACTCGGACGGCACAGAAACTCCATGCCAGAGGCAGGCAGACAGACGGCCAGGCCAGCCGGGGGCAGAGGCCATGGCGCAGAGGCCGTCGAGGAGGCTGTGTGGTAATTAAGAGGAATGAACTATTCGCTGGGGCACCAGCATGGATTTTACGTTTCTCGACGCTGCTGTAAATTGAGTCTTTTTCCATTTTCAGTTCTGAGCTGCTGCTCAATGACTCATTCTTAATGAACCCTCTGCTGCAGCCGCAGGACCTGACATTCAGTTTAATAACCTTGTGCGATGCTTCCAGGAGCGGTCAATGTATCGACCGGGGCTGCGATCTTGGCTCCCAGGCTCTCCCCACCGAGCGGGACTCGGCGCACGAGAGGGGGGCAGCCTGCTCCTTTGCCCTCTCCGCCCACACGGGCGCCAGGCACGCTGCTCGCGCCACGCTGGCTGCACCACAGGCCCCATCAGGGCCCGGCCGCCTGGCGGCACCTCCCAGCACTGAGCAGCCCCTGGGCCCCTCTTCCAGCTGAGATGGAGGTGAGGTCCGGGCTGGCCCAGGCTCCCATGTCTCAGCGGCTTTGGAGGGTCCCCTGCGCCAGGAGCGCTTTTGGAGCGGGCACCTCTGCACGGCTCCCTGCGCCAGCGCGCTCTCCCCGCGGCACCATCTGCAGCGGCTGGCGCACACGCTGTGCCTGAGGGACGCTCTGCAGCGTCCACCCCGCCCCATCCCGGCCGACCGGCCGGCCTTCCTCCCGAGGCCTCCCTGTGCGCCACTCCCGCCGCTCCCTACGGCTGCAGATGGGGCACACTTCGCCTCTCCCTGCTCCTGCGGACCGCACTGGGCACAATCCCATCTCTCCCTGCAAACACCACGTGGGCACACTCCCATCTCTCCCTGCGGACCCCACGTGGGCACATGCGCCTCTCCCTGTGCACATGGGCACACTCCGCCTCTCCCTGTGCACGTGGGGCACACTGCGCCGCTCCCTGTGCACGTGGGGCACTCTCCCGCCTCTCCCTGCGGACCGCACGTGGGGCAGAGAGCCGGGGGTGGGGGGACGCCCCAGCCGGCTCACCTGGATGCCGTCCAGCAGCCGGCTCGTGCACCAGTACGTGTCGGCCTCCACGTTGCGCAGCACGTCTGTGGGCACGCGGGACACGTCGGCGATGTCCACGTCCTCCTCCTCTGCAGAGCGTGGGAAAGACACGAGTTAGCCGGGGACACGGACACGGACACGGACACGGGACAAGGACACGCGGAGCGGCCGCGGCTGCTCTGCTGGCACCTGGCCAGGCCCATTCCTCCTGATCTGAGGAGGAGAGTCACGTCTCTTCCCTCATCACTTAGTGCTCCTCCATTCTGATACCTAATCAGATGCAGACGATTAATATTCTGAATCCTCTCCAGTTAATTAACATAATTAATACATTACAAATGGATGCTTCTCCGGCAATGCACATTCTAATGAGAGAAAGCCTGCACGGATTTCTTATTCCCCACGGAGGTCCGGAGCGCTCCGTAACCCTTTCACGCCCGACTCTCAGATATTCCACACGCGCTCAGCGATAATCCTCTAAGACCTGTTTCCAAGGCGAGAGGTTTCAGGGCCACGGCAGGTAAATCCCCAGACTGACAAGCAAAGATCCAAGAAGGCAGCCGCGCAGGTGCCTGCGAGAGAAGCTACAAGACCCCACGATGTCCCTCCAGTGTGAAACCTGATGAGGAAGTACCATTTAAAAGTCAAAAGATGCACAACAGATGCCTCACTGAGATGGCCGACGTCTGGACACACTACTTTCAGGTCCTTATAAAAAACGCTCCCCTCCAGTGTGATACTCAAAGGATCTAAAAAATGGCACATCCTATTTTTTCATTTAATTGGCTTCTGTTTTACTTTGCAATTGTGCAAGGCATCTTTGCGAGGAAAACAACTCTAAAGCTGAAAACATTAAGTGTTAGGTGTCAGCGGGGCCGGAGACAGCAGGGTGGGGCGGGCAGAGGGGTGCCGCCTCAGACCCGGGCTGTGCTCCACCGTGTGGGCTGAAAGCACAAGCCAGCCCGGGCCTGCGTGGGACACGGCGTGCAGCACGCCTTTCCCAGGACTCCACACCAGCCGTGTGTGTCTGTGCTGATCTCCTACGTGGACAACAGTCACGCTGGGCTGGGCCCACCCTCGTGACCGCAGGTGCCTTAGTCACCCTGTAACTACCCAAACAAGCCACATTCGGAGGCGGGGGCACTCCAGCACTGAGCTGGGGGTGCGGGAGAGGCAGAATTCAGCGGATAACATTCATGCCCACACACTTTTTTCCCCCTTATTATTGATGTCAGAGAAGAAGGGAGTGGGAGAGACAGAAACACCAAAGAGGAGAGAGAATCATGGATCAGCTGCCTCCTGCCCGCCGCACACTGGGCGTGTGCCTGACCGGGAACAAACTGAGCCCACCTGGTTCACAGGTCGATGCTCAGGGCCGCTGGCCGGGCCCCAGACAGCCTGACCAGCCAGCACTGAGGTGCGGACAGAGCCCTCCTGCTTTATTAAGGCCGCTGTCACGCCCAGGAAGTATGTTTACGGAACCGTATATCCAGCTTCGGGAAACCCGCGCCCCAGGGCTGAGGCTCCCACCGGAGCCGCCTCCACGGGCCGCCCCGGAGCATGGAGAAGGCCCCGGCCTCCCTGCAGCACGGACCCTTCCCGGAGACTGAGCCCCGGATTGGGGCGGGGGGGCAATCTCCTTAACTGGCAGGCACCGAGGGTCGTCCTCTTTCTTTCTTTCTTTTTTTTAAATATATTTTATTGACTTTTTTACAGAGAGGAAGGGAGAGGGATAGAGAGCTAGAAACATCCATGAGAGAGAAACATCGACCAGCTGCCTCCTGCACACCCCCCACCGGGGATGTGCCCACAACCAATGTACATGCCCTTGACCGGAATCGAACCTGGGACCCTTGAGTCCAAAGACCGATGCTCTATCCACTGAGCCAAACCGGTTTCACCTTTGCTAATCTGGCAGATAAAAACAGAACTGCGTTATTGGCTCCATTGGCACCTCCCTTATTATGACCTAGCTGGGCTTTTCTTTTTAAGTTTATTATCCACTCGTGTTCCCTGCTTTGTAACATCTCTGCTTGTTTCCAAAAGAAGGTCTAACCATCCATTCGCTCTTCACAGAGACAGGAAATGGCTCTTAAAGGTGAAACTGCCGCCGCCTCCCGCCCCGTGGCAGGGCGGGCAGGGTGCTGCAGGCAGGGCGGCAGGGGTGCTGCGGGCAGGGCGGGCAGGGTGCTGCGGGCAGGGTGCTGTGGGCGGGGCGGGCAGGGTGCTGCAGGCAGGGCGGCAGGAGTGCTGTGGGTGGGGCGGGCAGGGGTGCTGTGAGCAGGGTGCTGCGGGCAGGGTGCTGCGGGCGGGGCGGGCAGGGTGCTGCGGGCAGGGTGCTGCGGGCGGGGCGGGCAGGGTGCTGCAGGCGGGGCGGGCAGGGTGCTGCGGGCAGGGCGGCAGGGGTGCTGCGGGCAGGGTGCTGCGGGCGGGGCGGGCAGGGTGCTGCAGGAAGGGTGCTGCGTGCGGTGTGGGCCTCCAGGGACGCGGGGGCGAGGCGAGTCCTGCCTCATCGGGAGCGGCCGGCGGTAACTCAGGCTGCCTGACCTTCTCTGCGCGACCCCTCAGCGTGCTTTAATCAGATACATCGATAGGTACTAATTAACCCTGCTTGCAGTAAGTCAACATTAACAAGCCGCTTCGATAATAAATCAAAAGGCCGTAATTGGCATTTTAATTTTTCATAAGGAGCACCCGGCACAGCACCGAACAGAGCGCGTGGCGCAGTGCCGTCACCCACGGCGGGTCCCGCGGCCCATCCTTCACGCCGCTATTAACGCACAAGCGTGCTTCCAAATGAGGAGAAATGGCTGTCAAGACCGCATCTTATTAGTCAACTATTAAACTTTCTTAATCATCAATCAGTTTAATTGCTCCTGACATGGGTTATAAATAGGGTTTTGTGGTTCAGTAAAATACTGCAGGCTAACCCCTTCGCTGCCAGCCTGGTCAGCGCTCCCTGGAGGGTCCCGGGAGGGTCCCTCACCTTCCGGGCCAGCCATTTCCTTCTCAATCGGCCGTCACACTCGGGAGCATTTTTATAATTTATGCCAAAAGAATGTGGACACACCGCTCATTCCTCTCAGTGTCTGCCATCAGGCCCTCACGGGCGGGCGGGGCCGGGTCAGCCTCCTCCCCTCCAGGGCTGTGTCCGGGCCTGGCCCCGCCTGGGCGGGGCTGCTGCAGAGCCCAGGGGAGGGATGCTGACCGAGCAGACACTTCCACGTGAGAACTGACAACAGGGGCGGATGTGGCACCTTCCCTCGTCCATGCCCGCCTCCTGCCACGCCCCGGCGGCACGTGCTAGTGCATTCCAGGGGGGAGGGCGGGGCCTCGGCAGCCTGGGGCTCACTGAGCGCTGGGGGCGCCGCCCAGAGGGAACCTCTCACAGCCGCCTCCTCCTGGTCACCCTGCCTCACTGTTATACCCAGGCACTGCCAGCACTGCCGCCTTTCCTGGCAGCGGCGCAGGCTTCAAAGACCTGGGCGTGGCGCCCAACACGCCGGCCGCGCAGGATGGAGGGAGTGCGCATTCGGCGCGGTGGGCCTGTTCTTCCGTCACTTTGCCTTCGGTGTCACATCTCCGAAGCCACGCCTCGCCCAGGCTGCAGACTGGCCCGGGCACCTGACAGGAGGGCCGGGGTCAGCTCTGACATCCCGTCTGGTCCACCTGGCTGCGGTGGACAGCACGGATGGAACGTTAGATGTTTGTGTGTCGGTGTCTAGATGTCCCAGTGCCACTTGAAGGAAAGGACCATCTCACCCGGGCCCACTGAGTCCAAACCATCACCCGGAGACGGAGGTCGGTGCACACATCGTGCTGCTCCGCCAGCCACGCGTCTGTCCACGGGGAGCGCGCTTGCTCGGTGACAGCAGTTCGGCAGTAGGTCGTCTGGCTGCTCCGATTCCTTGCGTTTCCGTATGAATTTCAGAGAACCCTGCCCATTCCTGCTGCGAAGCCCAGGATGGGTCTGACCGGGACGGCGGCGAGTCTTCAGGTCAGTCCGAAGACTGGCGTCCACACCTTCTCCCTCCCCCAGCCACGGACACGGATGCCCCCCTTCCTTAGAGCTCCCGAAACTCCGTGCAACCACGTTTTCTGGTTTGGGGAAGACAAATCTTACACTTTTCTGGCTAAATGTGTACCTAGTTAATTTGATGCCATTATAAATGGAATCGTTTTCACAATCTCATTTTCAGACTGCACACGGCAAGTGAATACAACCGGTGTAACACCTGGGTCTGGAGTCCTCCCACCTTGCTGCCACTGAGTATTAGCCTTCCTGGCTGTCCCAGGTCCTCTGGGTTCCCTGTCTACAGATCCCGCCTCGCCCCCTCTGGGCACCCGCGCTTCCTCTCTGCTTGGCGCCCGGCCGGAGCAGTGCCACGCTGAACAGCTGGGGAGGACCGACATGTTGAGGGAGAGCTCTCCGTCCTCCCTTCAGGACGATGTTCACTGTGAGTTTTCCATGGACACCCTTTACAGGAGCAAGCTTTTCTAGGCCTGGTTTGTTGAATGTTTGTTTTTCATGAAAGAGTGCTAGGTTTTGTCAAATACCCATCCACTGAGATGATCCTGTGTGTTTTCCCTCATTCTGTGAATGGCCTAGTGCACTGCACTCATGGGTTTCGTATGTTAAACCACCTTGCCTTCCTGGGACGCTCCCGTCCGGAGTGGTGCCTCACTCTTGCTGCGCTGCTGCTTCAGGGGACTGGTGAGTCGCCTTCCTAAGGCATTCCCCTGCGTCCTCCTCCTGGGGAGGTCCTCTCACCGTGGACCGGCGGGTCTGGCCGGGAGAATAAACTGGAAGCTCCCACCGCTCCTGCTTCGGAGGAATGTGTGAGGGAGCTGCTGGTTTTGTTAGGTGCTTGGCAGGACTCACCAGTGAGGTCACCCGGTCCTGAGCCTTTCTCTGCGGGAACTCTTCAAACTGAATTCGGCTTCTTCCCTCACTGCTCCCGTATCTGCCCACACAGGCACTGGTACGACAGGCATGTGCACACATGTGCTGAGAGAGAGACTTACTGTTGGACAGGCTCCCGGTTAGGGGACTGGCAAGGCTGAGATCTGAGGACAGGCCAGCAAGCGGGGGCCCTGGCTGGGTTCTGTGGGGGGGAATTTTTCTCCTTCCCCCGGGAATCACAGTCTCTGCTGAGGGCTGCCAACCCTTAGAGAGGACACCCGCGCAGGCAGCGTGCTTCACACACAGGCAGTCCTCCCAGTGTGTCACCGCGAAGGCGACCTTCACAGAGGGGCCGGCCTGGGGCCCGGCAAACCAGGCTCCACAGCCTGGCGACTGGGCGACTGCGTCCTCCTACTGCGTCCTTCTGCTGCTACCTCCCTCCAGCTGCTCCTGCCCGCCCTCGTGCTGCTCCTTCTCGCCTCCGTGACGTGTGGGACCCGAGTGTGCCTTCCTTCGGGATCCGCCTAAGTCAAGGTTTGTCCGCTTCCCTGAGATTTGTGAAGAACCATCTTTGGTTTGACTGGTTTCTCTGTTGTTCTTCTCTTTCCTGATTCATTTACGTCTGCCCCAGCCTTCATCTCCTGCCTGCTGTCTGTCTGGGCTTTAGTCTGTTTTTCTCTTTCTAGTTCATGAAACTGAAGAGTCAATGATCTGAGCTGCTCTTTCTGGCACAGTCACTGACAACTATAAACTTCCCTTGGAGCTCTGCTTCAGCTGCAGCCCGTAAGTTATGGTACGCTGTGTTTTTATTTGCACTCATTTCAAAGTGATTTCTAATTGCCCTTCCACTTTCTTCTCCAACATGATGCTTCTGGGTGTGTTCTACAATTTTCAATATTTGTCAAGTTCCCCGACTTTCCTTCATTCCCTGTGGCCAGAGGACACCCTGCGCATGCCTCCCCCCGCCTGTGCAGGGCTGCCTCCGGGCCAGCGCGGGCCGGTGCGGGCGCCGAGAGAGCAGCCGTGCGGGGCGGGCCCTGTGGTTTCTGCTCGGCTCAGTCTTCCTCTGGCTCCTTGGTGAGCTTCTCCCTAGATTTCCTCCCTCTCATGGAAGTGGTGTGTCACTCCTTCTTAAAAAGACATTTGCAGCTGAAACCGGTTTGGCTCAGTGGTTAGAGCATCGGCCTGGGGACTGAAAAGCCCCAGGTTCGATTCCGGTCAAGGGCATCTACCTTGGTTGCGGGCACATCCCCAGTAGGGGGTGTGCAAGAGGCAGCTGATCGATGATTCTCTCTCATTGATGTTTCTAACTCTCTATCCCTCTCTCTTCCTCTCTGTGAAAAATCAATAAAATATATATTTTTTTAAAAAAGACATTTGCAACCATTCTTGCTGCCTCTGCAATGAGGTAAAACGTACATGCAAACGAGGAAAGTTGAAACAATTTAACTGTGATTTATCATGAGAAACTGGCACAGCTCTCCCTCTTTCTCCTCCGATCACCGACAGTCAAGAGAGGGCTGTGGGGCCAGCACGGGCTGACAGGCCTCGCTGCTCGGTCCCGTGTCACTGCCTCCCTCCCTCGCAGCGCGCGCCGAGGACGCCGCCGTGCGCTCCAGCTCCGCGGCCACACCGCGAAGGTCGCTGGCAAAATGGGCACATTTAAAAACACCCACTTCTGAGATTCTGACTCACAAACAGGAAAACACAAATAAACATTCACATTCCTAAGTACACGCGTTTATTCCAGCCCCGTTCCAGGCCGATTCCCAAAGTAATTATTTTAAGAGAAAATGACACAGAAAAGCAAGCCTGACCTCACCCGTGCAGTCATGAGCATGGACTGGAAACACCCTCACCTTCCCACTCATCCCGCCTCCCACGGCCCCGCCCACACCGTCCCCGAGGGTGTGGGTCCAAAGTGCCCTCAGAACTCAGTCTGAGTTTTAGTAGAGGGTGGGGTGCTTCGTTTTTATATGTGAAAATATTTAGTAAAACTAAAACATAATGCTCTGCTTAAACTGTGCAATTTGAGGTGATGGAATAATGTCTCTTATTTTTAAGTCGAATTTAACATTGTTAAAAGGAATATGATAGTCACTGTTTGAAAAATACTGGCTTTACTTAAAAATTACATCACGCCCTGCGAGGGGATGGGGGGTACTCAAAATTGCACAGCAGTGGACTGGCTTCACAAATCAGGCTGCATGAGGATCAGAGTGACCGTGACAAAGACTCCTTAAAGACACAGGGCAAGCCTATGCTACGAGGTTAGCCAGAACAAGGCAGACTTTTAGACACGCTATCTCTGGACTACACAAATACCACACACGGAACTCGACGCAGCGGGAACACGGCACAGCAGCGTCGTTCCCCAGGAGTGCCCACGTGGCCATGCTGACAGTCTGCAGTCCACCGAACGGTGACACGTGGAGCTGCCACGTGGCCCAGCAATCCACTGCCGGGTGCATGCCGAGAGGGGACACCATGTCCTCGTGGACCTGAGCCACATCCTTGGCAGCGGCATTCCCAGCGACCATGGAGCCCAGAGAGCAGTGCCCTTCCCCGCATGAGCGGATCTGGGAACGTGGTCTGTGCGTGCAATGAAGTGCTAGCTGGCCGGGAAGGGGCTGAGGCACTGACACGCTCCGACATGGATGGGCACATGCCATGACATGGACAGGCGAAAACACAGCTCCACAGCACGAGTCACTCACATGTGCTGCGGGCAAAAGGAGCCGGTGGCTGCCGGGGCGGGCGGGGCGGGGAAGCGGCAGTGACCGCTCCTGGGTTTGCAATGCCTCCGCCGACATGAAAACACTCACGTTAAGGCGGTGGTGGCTGCGCTGCGATGACATTCCCAAGCCCACCGCTCTTCCCTCCACGGGAGCTTCCCGCACAAACCCGCTCGCTAAGCTGCCCAGGAGTCCCGCAGCGGGGGCTGGGCGGGGCGCAGAGGAACCCGAGGGCAGACAGGACGACCGTGCCGCCGGGGGAAGGGCACGGGCGCCCACCGCCCGCTAACCTCCGGAACGGAGAGTTCTGCACAGGAGCTGGGGCGGCAGATCCCGGCACAGACCAGGCCCGTCCGTGCAGCGTGGCGGTGTGAGCTCGGGGAGTGGGGCTAAGGACGCGGGCGCACCTCTGAGAGCCCCCAGAGGCGCTCCGGAGCGTTCCCACCAGGAGGAGGAGGAAGCGCGCCCCTCTCTGGAGACAGGTGAACTGGGCGTGCGTGGGGACCGGCTCACAGGAGCCGTTTCCAGCCGCGATGCTGTACGCGGGGACCGAAGGCACACGCAGACGCTCAGTGTGAGGGCCTGCGGCCACTCCACCCACCGTCCGTGTCCCCGCTGCGGCCCCAGGAGCGGCTCACGCACGTCCGCTGGACCTGCCACACCCTGTGCCCATGTCGGGCAAGTTCCAGCCGCACGCCTGTGGCCCCGCACGCTGCCCACCGCTCCTCCCTTGGACACTGGATCCTGAGACTCCCTGTCCTGCCTCTAGAGCCCCCTCCCCGGCCTCCGAGCCAGGAGGGACCGCAGACCCGCCGGGGGCAGGGGCCCATGAGGGCCGGTGGGGAAGATGCGAGAACAGACCTCAGCTGACATGCATGTGGCCTCCGGCCCTGTGCCCTTCGCACCCGGGGGAGGCCCGGGCTGCCCTTTCTGTGCAGGAGCGCCAGGGCCGAGACGACGGGCACACGTCAGTGCCCATGGCAGCACCTGCTCATCCGCGCACCTGGCATGTGGCTCTGCACACCTCCTGTCCGCACTGGCTCAGCCGAACAGCAGCCAGAGAGGCCAGCCCAGCAGGCCCCCAGAGACCCCCATAGACCCCCGCAGGCCCCCACAGACCCCCACAGACCCCCGCCGGCCCCCACAGACCCCCACAGACCCCGCAGCTGGGCAGAGTGGCCTGGCCTGGCGGCGGCAGCCGCACCCCAGCACGGGCCCTCGGCAGTGGGTGCAGCCTGCCCGCCGAGGTCCAGGCTCCTCCCACAGAGCCTCACCGGCAGGCGGCAGCCACGTCAGGTCCCGGAGCCAAACTCAACCCAGCCTCATGGCCGGAACATGGGGGCAGGACGAGCCCACCAGCTCTGCCCCGCGGCTCTGGGCACCCACCCCACAGCGGCCTCCACCGCCAGCCCGGCCCGGGGCAGATGCCCCGCGCTCTCCCGTCTCCAGCTGCTCTCCTGCAGCATCAGCACCACGGCCACGCCCTCCGCCCGTCCCTCTGCTAAGCCAGCAGCTCGCTCAGGACCGCTGGGCCTCGAGCACGACAGGGCCAAGCCGTTAGGACGAACTTGTTTACCACGTTAATTAACGGCCTGGTTAACACGGAGCACCAGTGCTCCATCACATCTCCGCTGCTCTCCTCGCTAGCAGCCCTGGCGTCTGCCGACAGGGCCCCTGCTCGGCGCGTTCAGAGCTGCCGTCCAGGCAGGGTGGAGGGCAGGCAGGCCGCCTCCTGCGGCCGCTCCAGGGGCGGGGGACGAGGGAGGGAGCAATAGAAGACCTCCTCGCCCGCCCAGGGGGAACGAGGTGCCAGGGGCTCAGCGATGAGCCCTAGCCGAGTCCTGTCCTCCTCGGACAGCCATCCTCCCGGAAGCCGGCGGCTCCGGCTGCGGGGACGGGACCCCCTGGGCACGGAACCGGCCAGAAACATGTAACAACAATAAGCGAACACCCACAGAGGGTCCCACAGAGGCAGCTGCAGCCAGAGGGCCAGCCTGCCGCAGGGGGTTAGCAGCGCGCCCGCGCACGGAGCATCGGAGCGTTTACACGTGAACCGTGTCCCCCGCACAAAGCTGCCTGCACTCGCCTGCGGACACGGATGGAAGGAGGCGCACGCGGGCTCCCCAGCAGCCCATCATCCCGCACGTGACTCACACAGCAGCCCCAGCGGACACCGCCGGCGGCAGAGGCAGAGGCGGTGGGATGTGCAGATGCGATCCGAGACGGTCGTCTTTACCTCGTAAGCAAAGCAGCCCACTGGTGCCGTGGTCGGCAAACCACAGCTCGCAAGCCACATGCGGCTCTTTGGCCCCTTGACTGTGTCTTTTGCACAAAATACCACGGCCTTGGTGAGTCTCTTTTGGAGAAGTGGCATTAGAAGAAGTTCAAGTTTAACAAATTTGGCTCTCCAAAGAAATTTCAATTGCTGTACTGTTGTTATCTGTCTCTGTGGACGAGTGAGTTTGCCGACCACTGCCCTAGGGGACAGCTCCCCCAGCACACGGTCACACCCGCTAGTATCCCCCACCTCCCACAGTCACACCACTAATACCCTCCCCTCCCCCCGCAGCTCACAGCCGCCCACGGAGCCGGTGCTGACGCCGGAGCGAGACCCCCGGGGGGACTGCGCTCCCTCTCGCGTCACCACAAACAAGGCGCTGACAGCGGCAGCGGCCCCGGGCCTCGGGGCGGGAAACCACGTTCCTGCTGCAGCTGCCTTCGCGACGCCACGCGTAGCGGCGATCCGCGGTGTGCCACCACCCCCAGCGAGGCCAGGGGTCCGGGCTCCGGCCAGGGCGAGGCCAGGCCGCGCTCTTACCCACGTGCTCGCACACGAAGACCACGAAGAAGGGGGTCACCAGGTCGTTGATGCCCTGGACGTAGCCGCTGGCGGGGTGCCGGATGGCCCATATGAACAGGATCCTCTCGAAAATCTGGAAGACACGGAGCACGTGGGGAGGCCAGCAGCGCACACGTAAGCTGCCCACTCCCCAGTTCCTGCCGTTAAAATACACACAAACGCCCACGGTGCTCAGCCTCTCTCGGACTCCCCGGACTGTCAGGGACCACGGGGATGCGGCTCTCGGCTCCTGCAGGCCCTCGGTTCCATCCGCATACGGCCGCCCGGCCTGGGCCAGGGGCAGCAGTGCCCGGCCTACCAGAGGCCCAGCCTTGAGAGGGCACATGGCCATGGCAGTCAGAGCCACGGGGTCTGGTCTGTACCAGACAGAGCAACCCGGGGCTGAGGCCCAGCCAGAGGGACAGAAGTGCAAGAGCCCCTGGGTAAGAGACACTGCTGAAGGGAGGGCTTGCCCCGCCCCCTGCCCTCCCCCTAGCCCACCCTCCCCCCTGCCCTTCCCACCCTTCCGCCCTCTCCACCCCCCACCTCTCCATCCCCCGCCCTCTCAGTGCTGCTGGTGGAACGCACACAGGATGCCGGAGCCAGAGCAGCCAGCGTGAGCCAGGCCGGGATGCCGAGCCTAGACGGCGATGCTCATGGGGCCAGTGAGGCTCCTCTCAGCAGTGAGCGACCCCTTCAGCCACACCGTGGGCACAGCCCGGGGTACCGCGCCCGGCCTGGCCACACGGAGAGGGAGTGCCCACCCAGCGAGGGGGGCCCTGGGCGAAGGGCCCGGTGCCTTACCTCCGTCACCGCGGGCTGCAGCGTCAGCGCCTCGGGACTCATCCGCGGGATGTCGATGTGGATCTGGAGACGGGGGAGAAGAGACAGGATGGCAACCGGCCCCGGTGTTACCGGAGGGGGGCGCCGGCGCTGCCCACTGTCTGCTCTGACGCTGGCCTCGGAGGGGCCCCGAGTCCTGGTGGGACGCTGGCCGACCGGCATGAGGACAGCGCAGGCCTCAGCCCCGGACAACCTGACCCACAGCCATCGGCGAGCGGAGACTCCAGCGGCTCCGGGACGGGAACGGGCACCAGCCACGGCTCAGCCACGGCAGTGCTTCTCGGAACAGGCCATCCGCCACGCCGCAGGCCTGCAGACCCAGCCACTGCCACAGGCAGCACCCGAGGTCCAGCCCACGGGAGAGTCCCGGGAGAGTCCCACTCACAGAGGGACACGCGAGGCTCAGGACGCAGCCAAAATGGCGTCGGGGCGCGAGCTGTGGCACGCTGCCTCCAGCAGCACCACCAACATCCCCCAGGGCCCGCTGTCACCCCCGCAGGGACACCGCCAGCCGGCCAAGGGGACGCCTGCACGGTGAACTCAGGCCCCGCCCCGTCTTTGCAGGTGGCCTGGCCCGTCTCCCGCCGCCAGCCTGCCCCGGCCGACCACGCGCCCCGCCCTCACCCCGCCCAGCCGCCGCCCGGCCAACTCCCAACAGAAGGAGCTGTGCGCCCTCCGGAGAGACACCAGTCACCGCCGACGTCTTTTTCTTAAATAAGAATAGATCGAAACGTGTTCAACACTATCAGCGCCGACTCTGCTCTCAGACCAGCGAGGGGATGGGGGCAGGCACGCTATCCGCCCCGACTCTGCTCTCGGACCAGCGAGGGGATGGGGGCAGGCACGCTATCCGCCCCGACTCTGCTCTCAGACCAGCGAGGGGATGGGGGCAGGCACGCTATCCGCCCCGACTCTGCTCTCAGACCAGCGAGGGGATGGGGGCAGGCACGCTATCCGCCCCCTGAGCAGGCGCCTTCTGTCCCAAACCGGCTTCCTGCGTGGCGGGTGCAGGGCCGGCTGGGAGCCGCCCGAATGTCAGGACAGGAGGAGGAGGAGGAGGAGGAAGAGGAGGAGGAGGATGGGAAGGAGGAGGACCACTCCTTTACCGCCCTCCAGGCGCCCTCTGCCCCTGGCCCAGCTGCCGCCGGGAACCCCAGAGCTGCCGTCTGTCCCCGCGCACTGGCCCCCAGGAAGCAGTGCTGGCCGTGGGGGGGGGGGGGACGAGGCCGCGGGGGGGAGGGGGGGAATGGGGCTGTGGGGCGGGGGAACGGGGGGGGGGGGGGGGAATGGGGCGGGGGACGGGGGGGGAACGGGGGGTACGGGGGGAATGGGGCTGGGGGGGGGGGGGGGGGGAACGGGGCGCGGGGGAGGGGGAAGGGGGGGGGGGGACGGGGGGAACGGGGCGGGGGGGGGGACGGGGGAACGGGGGGCACGGGGGGAATGGGGCTGCGGGGGGGGGGGGGACGGGGGGAACGGGGCCGCGGGGACGGGGGGACGGGACTGCGTGGGGACGGAGGGCGGCCCACCTGCCTGTAGGTATCCTGGTGGCCCTCGTCGTTGCGGGAGCCGTAGTAGTGCTCCACGAAGGCGAAGTACTCCTCCCGCTTCCGCTGCAGCGTGGCGTCCCGGCGCTCCGCGTTGGCAGGCAGGTAGCCCTGCGGGCAGACGGAGGTGAGTGCGGGCCTCGCCCCTGCCCCCCTCCCCCCCACCTGGCAGGCAGGCAGCCCTGCGGGCAGACGGAGGTGAGTGCGGGCCTCGCCCCTGCCCCCCTCCCCCCCGCCTGGCAGGCAGGCAGCCCTGCGGGCAGACGGAGGTGAGCGCGGGCCTCGCCCCTGCCCCCCTCCCCCCCCCGCCTGGCAGGCAGGCAGCCCTGCGGGCAGACGGAGGTGAGCGCGGGCCTCGCCCCTGCCCCCCTCCCCCCCCGCCTGGCAGGCAGGCAGCCCTGCGGGCAGACGGAGGTGAGCGCGGGCCTCGCCCCTGCCCCCCTCCCCCCCGCCTGGCAGGCAGGCAGGCAGCCCTGCGGGCAGACGGAGGTGAGGGCGGGCCTCGCCCCTGCCCCCCCCCCACCCCCCCCTCCCCCCCCGCCTGGCAGGCAGGCAGCCCTGCGGGCAGACGGAGGTGAGCGCGGGCCTCGCCCCTGCCCCCCTCCCCCCCGCCTGGCAGGCAGGCAGCCCTGCGGGCAGACGGAGGTGAGCGCGGGCCTCCGGGGAGGCTGGAGGGGGACCAGCCCCCACGCCCACAGGCAGGAGCCAGGGCCCCGGGGGGCAGGGCGAGCTGCGGGGCTCCGCCCTGTCCCCCAAACTTTAGCTTCTCCCATTGGAGCGGAGTTCTCAAAGCACGAAAGCCACACGGCAATCGGCCCGCACCCCCTGCGCTCCCGTTCCTGGAGGAAAACACATGTGCGAGTTGAGGCCTTTCGGTAATTAAGCAAAACTAGAAATTATGCAAATGAGGTATATGCAAGCATGTGATGAATCCTAAACGACAGAATGACAGGAGCCTTAATTGCTGTATTAGCATGCTGCAAAAACACTAATCACAAATGTCAGCCAACACGCGCAGGCCTCGGGTCCAGGCCCCCGGCGACACCGCCACCAGGCCCTGCGCCCCGTGCGCACCGCCCGGAGGCGGGACCCAGGCCCCCGTGTCCCGCCCTCTAGCCGTTCTACCCCAGCGCAGGCGGGCACGTCACTAGCTGTGCCCGAGGTTACGGAGACGTTACTTAAAAAGGACCCGTCTGCGTGTCCCCCAGAGCGCCTGCAGAGCGTGAGCCTCCGCCGGGCAGCCGGCTCCCAGCAGCAGGAGGGTCTCCCGTGTCCCTCCCTGAGGCCCAGGGCCACCGCCCTGAGGACAGCACGTCCACACCAGCGGACCAGTGGGAACAGTCCTCAGGTCACAGGCCTTGACACAGGGTCAAGTTCAAGGACACTGACTATTGTCCTAGGGACCTGGATAAATGGTGACTTCTCCATCGGGTTCCGTGCTGAGCCCTTGTCCTGGAGGCAGAGGAGACGGGACAGAGCACCCAGCCCTCCACGGAGCCCCCGGGACCACGTGCTCCCAGGCCCGCCGCGCCCACTCCCAGCAGGCAGAGGATCTACCAAGACCCGCAGAATCGGGTGCCAGGATGCCGTCACCGAGACACACCCTCCACCGCACAAACTGTCCTGAGGGGCCTCGCGGTGTGTCCTCCTGACGCCCCACAGTCCCCGAGGAGCTCGAACCCCGCCGGGAAAGAGAGGGAGGCCAGAGAGAAACACAAGACTCCGCAGCAGCAGGCCTAATAGGAGGCAGAGTTTTCGTCAGCGCAGCCTCTGCCCGGCTGCTTCACCGTCAGGGTTACACCCTGAGCTGCAACCTCATTAACACTCATTAGCAAGAAGGCGCCTCCGAACTGTGACAGCGGCCCATTTAGGGCGAACAGTCCCCCACCGACCTGGCTCCAGAGCAGTGGAAGGAGAGCAGCTGCCCCGCCGCCCCAGCCCATGCGGGCCCAGGACCCAGACCCACCCCTCCCCCCGCGTCCCCAGACCAGAGACCGGACTGGGCAGGTGAGGAAGCTGGACTCCGCCCACCGCAGAAGCACCTGTTCTTATCAGCCTGTCCCGGCCCCTCCCGAGTCCTGGCCTGAGCGAGAGCAAAAGCAGGCCCACAGCCCGGCCCACCGTGAGAACTCACCGAGAGGAGCTTCCAGGTGATGGGCCGCACCTGCTTCGGGACCCCGGACCAGCTGAGCCTCCGCAGCTCCTCTGTGGGCAGAGACGGGGAATGGGGCTTAGTCAGTCAGGACGCAGGGCTGGGAGCCCCCACATGAAGCAGAGGCATCTCCCGATGGGCACCTCCCGAGTGCCCTCAGCACCAGCAGTCAGCGCCACCGGGTGCACGGCCGCTCAGGGGACGCGCTGTCAGTGCACCCGGGTCCCAGCTCCCCCCATCCCCGCAGTGCCTCCCACCTCCCCCTCCCCCCCACTGCCTCCTCTGCCTCCCCCCCCACTGCCTCCTCTACCTCCTCCCCCCACTGCCTCCTCTACCTCCCCCCCACTGCCTCCTCTACCTCCCCCCCACTGCCTCCTCTACCTCCCCCCGCACTGCCTCCTCTACCTCCCCCCCACTGCCTCCTCTACCTCCCCCCACTGCCTCCTCTACCTCCTCCCCCCACTGCCTCCTCTACCTCCCCCCCCACTGCCTCCTCTACCTCCTCCCCCAATGCCTTCTCTGCCTCCCCCCCACTGCCTCCTCTGCCTCCCCGCTCCTCTCCTCCCCCCCACTGCCTCCTCTGCCTCCCTCCCCACTGCCTCCTCTGCCTCCCGCTCCCCTCCCCCCCACTGCCTCCTCTCCTCCTCCCACTGCCTCCTCTGCCTCCTCTCCCCCCCACTGCCTCCTCTGCCTCCCCCCACTGCCTCCTCTGCTCCCGCTCCCCTCCCCCACTGCCTTCTCTGCCTCCCGCTCCCCTCCCTCCACTGCCTCCTCTGCCTCCTGCTCCCCTTCCCCCACTGCCTCCACTACCTCCCCCACACTGCCTCCTCTGCCTCCCGCTCCCCTCCCCCCACTGCCTCCTCTGCCTCCACTACCTCCCCCCCACTGCCTCCTCTGCCTCCTGCTCCCCTCCCCACACTGCCTCCTCTGCCTCCCGCTCCCCTCCCCCCACTGCCTCCTCTGCCTCCCGTTCCCCGCCCAGCCCCCACTGCCTTTTCCCCAACTTCACGCCCAGTGAGCCTGTCGCTCCTCTCGCACCCGCCCCCTCTCCTGGGGGGAAGGCTGTGTGGGCGCTTTGGAGACCAGCTGGGGGGACTGCCTGGAGAGGCCATGCTGCCTACAAGAACCTGCCGTGCGGAGGTCAGAGGGCAGGGGAGACGCAGCAGGACGGAGGGGCAGGGCGGCCCTGAACGCTGCCTGCCCCCGTGTCCCCGAGCCCCGCGCACACGCCCCGCGTGCTGGAAACGCATTTCAAAGTGCAGGGGTGTCGCCGCTCGTCCCGACCCTGGAGCAGGCGCGTCTTCCCTTTACGTCCAGAACCGCCTGACGATGGGAGCGGGCGGTTAACACGGGAACAGAGAGGTTAGGGCATCTCCGTCACACAATCCACAAAAACAGTCCAGCCCGCACGGGGTCCCGGTTCTACGCCTAACAAGCCGAGCCGGCGCGGAGACAGCACAGCTCCAGCCGTGAGCCCGCTGCACCGCCTCTCAGAAGACCGTCCTCCCGCCCCCTCCCTGAGGGCTCCAGGGGTGCAGGCGGCCCTGGGAGGAGCCGGACACTCCGGTCAGGCCCTGCAGCCTCTCCGCAGGGACGCGACCAGACTGGGGACCGGCCGTCGGTAAGGGGGGCTGACACAGCAGGGGCAGGAGCTGTCAGAGGCGTGCCCTGCGGAGACGAGGCAGCGGCGGACAGGCCCGGGGCCAGGGGACCCCTCCCGGGTCTGTCCCCTCCTGGCCGCCGGCACAGAGAGGGTTCTGTGCACAGACCAGCTCAGGTGTGGATTCGGACCAGGGCCCACGACAGAGCCAGCGCCCAGGCAGGAGCAGCTGCTCCAGGAAGGGCACCCGGAGGGTCACCCCGAGAGCGGGCTCTCCTGCGTGCTGGCTGGGCCGCTGGGAAGGCCACTGCATGGTCAGTGCACTCCGCCCGAGGCCACTCGCCGTCCCGTCCCCCAGAACTCGGGGTGCACACCGCCCCCCGCACCCCGGAAGCGGCAGTCAGCGAAGAGAGCTGCGGGCTCCTGAGGGGCCTCCTCGCAGCCGGGACACCTCTGAGGTGCTGGGTGGGAGGTGAGGGGTCGGAGGTGAGGAGCCAGACCCTCCTCAGGGGGAAGCCGCGGGAGAGGCGGGCAGCACAGGAGACAGGGGACCGGGCTCCGAGCTCAGCATGGCCAGACCCAGAACCACCAGCAAAAAGTCCCATAAAGTGAAGAGGTCACAGGCGTAAGCTAACGGGAAATGGACACCAGCCGACGGAGAGCGACGGGTTCTACTCAGACCCACAGAGGCCGGGACCCCAGCCCACTGAGCGAGCTACTTCAGAGCGCGTCCCTGGGCCCACAGGCCAAGAGGGAGGGGGCGCAGGCCCAGCCCAGAGCACCCCCCACCCCACCCCCGCACCGGGGCACAGCCAGCCCCAGAGCCCAGCCCCCGGGGAACAGCCAGGCCCAGAGCTCACCCTCCCCCAACAGCCAGCCCCAGAGCGCCCCCCCCCCAAGGAACAGCCAGGCCCAGAGCTCCCCCTCCCCCCCCAACAGCCAGGCCCAGAGCCCACCCCCCCCCCAGGGCACGGCCAAGCCCACAGCCCACCCCCCGGGCACGGCCAGGCCCAGAGCCCACCCTCCGGGCACGGCCAGCCCAACAGCGCACCCCCCGGGCACGGCCAGGCCCAGAGCCCACCCCCCCGGGCACGGCCAGGCCCAGAGCCCACCCCCCGGGCACGGCCAGGCCCAGAGCCCACCCCCCGGGCACGGCCAGGCCCAGAGCCCACCCCCCGGGCACGGCCAGGCCCAGAGCCCACCCCCCGGGCACGGCCAGGCCCAGAGCCCACCCCCCGGGCACGGTCAGGCCCACAGCCCACCCCCCGGGCACGGCCAGGCCCAGAGCCCACCCCCCGGGCACGGTCAGGCCCACAGCCCACCCCCCGGGCACAGCCAGGCCCAGAGCCCAGCCCCCGGGGCACAGCCAGGCTCAGAGCCCACCCTCCCCCCTCAACAGCCAGCCCCAGAGCCCACCCCCCGGGGCACGGCCAGGCCCAGAGCCCACCCCCCCGGGCACAGCCAGGCCCAGAGCCCACCCCCCGGGCAGGGCCAGGCCCAGAGCCCACCCCCCGGGCACGGCCAGGCCCATACTCAGACTGTGTGTCTGATTCCTCAGAGCTCCGTCTCTGCTTTCTCTGTCCTCAGCCTCTCCGTGAGGCCTGGTGTCGGGCTCTGTTGCCTGAATGACGGCGAGGAGGAGGCCTGCCCGCCCCCTTCAGAAAGGCCTGGGGGCTGCGTCGCTCCGGCTTTAACCGTTCAGAACGCACAGGTGACGCCGTCTGCCCTGACGCTCTGACCGTCCACACTGACAGTGGGCGGTAAGCTTTGTTTCCTGTGTCCCCTCCCCCGCAGGCCCCGTCTCCAGAGTGTCCGTTCCGTGTTCCCGGTCCTTTGGCGCGGACTGTAGCATCCCTGTTAGCTCTCCCGTCTGTGGGTCTGTGGTGCCGACTCCTCACCCACGCCTGACCTGGCCATTTGCCTTTTTGTTGTTGTTGCTAATGAGGCTATCTACAGGTTTTTATTGATCTCTCAGAAGCTACTAGAGACTTGGCTGAGTCGCCTTTCCAGTTCAGATTCGCATCCATCCGCTCCCTCCCTCTGCCCCGTGGCTTGCTGAGTTCCTCCTCTTCTCCTGCTTCTCACGGTGGTGGCTCTGATGGACCCGAAGCCTCGATCCTCTTCCCGTACGCACTTCCCCCCACGCGTGTTCCAGGTGCAGCAGACACATTCTGACATGTGCGGTCATCACTCAATTCACATGTGCTCAGCTGTTCCCTGTGGTTCTGTGAACCGTGTGTCATTACAGAAGCGGGTTGACAAGGTCCAGATGCCGGAGGGTTTCCTGGGATCTCGCCGTCGGCCTGAGCTCTGACGGAAGGAAGCCGTTGGGGAGATGACCCGGCCCTCGGTGCCGTGGCGCCCTGTCTGCCCGGAGACGGACGGCACCCCCCAGCGGCCGGTGCCTCCTCGCTCGGGAGTCCGGGGGCGGGCAGGGCCGCTCGCCTCTCTCCTCTTACCGATTTTCCAGTGCACGTTTATCCGTCACTCGGGAGGCAGTTCCGTGTCGGCCTCTGATGGGGAACGTGTCCATCCCTCCTACTCCCGTCAATGCTGGCTTCACGCACTGCGCACCTGGATTATTAGTGCACGCACATTCGGAGAGATGTTATCTGCTTAATGAGGGAGCTTTTTATCGCCATGAAGCATCCCTCGGTTCCAATAAAACCTTTGTCTTCATGTTTACCTTCCCTGACATTATAAGCAATGAGCTTCCCGGTGATGGATGTTTGTACGACCTTTCCCGGCCTTTACTACAGCGCCGCGTCCACTGAGCGCTGCCTGGCTCTCCGTCAGCCCCGGCCCGCCGTCCTCCCAGAGAGCGAGCGGAAGCGGGAGGAAGGTGGATGCGCTGGCAACAAACGAAGGAGACACGTCTTCTCTACAACAGTGGGTTTGCGACCTGAAAAGTAACGTTTGAGCTGTTTTTGTGAAAACAATGCCAAGACCACAAGCCTGTGCTCTGCGCTGTGACGGCTGCCAGTACAATCCCACCGGGACGGGCCCGGCAGGCACAGGAGGCCTCGGGGCGGAGGGCGGCACACGGCACAGGAGCAGGCGCTGCGGGGTCCGAGGCCCAGCGTGGCCGACAGTGTGAGTGCCTGGCCAGGCCCAGCTCTCAGAGCTCGCCCCGCCTGCCGCCTCGCTCGGCCAGAGTCCCCGGGGCCGCGGGCAGCACACGGCGCCCGTGAGCTGCGTGTTCGATGCGGACGAACTGCTCAGCCCGCTCTCAGAACCCAACGGCGAGGCAGAGGGGACTGTCCGTCCTAACGGGATGCAAATGACCCCGTCTGAGATGGAGCCGGAAATGTGGGCCTTTCTTCTGAAAAGCTGGGAATAACGAAACATCGATCCGTAATTGGAGCTTTTTCCCTAACCCTCCAGTCTCTTTTTAACTCGATTCCATTCTGATCTCCTGTAACTGTTACGGCAACAGCACCTGGGGGAGTGGCCGCACTCACCGCGCCGACCGCGAACCCACAGGAAAGCTGAGCAGCGGGAGGGGGGCGTCAGCATGAGCAGTCTCCTCCCCAGGACAGGAAGTCTGATAGCACCCATCCCGCCACCGCACCCACCGAGCACCTCTGAACAGCCTGCCCTAGGCCCACCACTCAGACGCCCGACTCTGAGTCCACACGCACCTTGTTCGTCGGTGAACGCGGGTCTGGGCTGCCCACGCCAGGCGCCGAGCTGCCCTCGGAGGCCCCAGCAGCCCCCCAGGCCCCAGGACTCACCAGCAGGAGGCGGCACTCAGGGCTGCCGTCTGCCAGCTGCGGAGCTTGAGGAGCACAGGGAACTGAAGGGGGCTCAGGAGGGAGGAGGGAAGGGCTGGAAGGGAGGAGGGGTGGGGGCGGGGGGAAGCGCTGGCTCTGGCTCTGCCCTGAGTGTGACCACCCATCCGTCCAGCCCCTGGCAGCTGGCTTCTCGGGCTCCAGGAGGACGGGCCAGCAGGGGGTTGGGCTCTAAGCGAAGCCCTGAGCTGCTGGAAGTCTGAGCGAAGCTGCACCGCGCTGGGAGCTGAAGGCTCTTCCCGCACAGGGCGCGCTGCAGAGGCATCCGAATCGGCAGGACGGACAGGCATGCTCCCGGCAGCCTTCCCGCCAGCCAGCCTTCCCGCCAGCCACGCCTGACCGTTTAGCCCGGGCACTGACCTCTTCGCCCTGAGATGGTCAAATAAGGAAACGAAGCCAACACAGCAAGAGCCGTCCGGTGTGGGTGAATCAAAATTATGCTATTTGGTTTGTCAGGTCTGTTTCGAGTGCCCAAAAGTTCAGGAAGGAGCTGTGTGCCGGCAGCGATGGAGGGTGAAGATGGCTGCTCAGTGGGAAGAGGGTGCCGGGCGGGGGTGAGGGGAGCAGGGCGGGGTGAGGGGAGCAGGGCGGGGTGAGGGGAGCAGGGCGGGGTGAGGGGAGCAGGGCGGGGTGAGGGGAGCATGTGTTCCCCTGCAGTGCGTGCCTCGGGGTACCCTCAGCCCGGGGGGCCTGTGTCTGTGGCCGGAGGGTGGACGAGTCGGTAGGAGCCCGTGACGAAGGCCCTGGCGGCCGAGCCTGACTGCCTGGAAGCCCCAGCACCGAGCAGCGGGTGAGAGCCAGCCCACGCGTCAGCACACCAGGGAGCGGGACTAGTCAGAGTCACTTCACGACGGGCAGGGGACGGGCAGGCCCGTCGGGGGGGGAGCAGGGGGAGCGGGGTGACGGCCTCAGCAGTGACCAGGCAGACACGCGCTGCAGACCCGGCAGAGCCACGCGGGGCAGAGCCGGGGGGAGGCTGTGCAAGCGGAGGGCGGCTGGTCGGGGGGGAGGAGGTGTGAGGGACCGGAGCCGTTTTTGTGGCACCACGGGCGCCAGGCCCAGGCTGGGCCGGCATTTATCTCCGGGGAGTTTCCCGCCAGAGCGGCAGTCCTCACCCTTTCCCGAGGAGGATGAGCCGCACCGGCTCTGACGAAGCCCGGACTCTCCCTCCCGCCCGGTCCAGGTGCAGGTCCAGGGACCGCCGCCACCTCCAGGCTCAGGGCCGCCAGGTCCTCCACTGGCACCGAGGGCAGCGGGACGCGGAGGGCGCTGCCTGGGCAGAGGGCGCCCCCAGCGCCTCCGAGTCCGTCCCAGCCCTCCCCAGGGCGTCTTCCCACCTGCAGAGGAGCGCGCAGTTCTAGCCCGCGCTCCGAGTTCCCATTACCCCTTCCTGAGAGAACTCTGCACACACATGCGTGTGAACTCCCCACGCACACGCTCACACACGCACACGCAGTCACACTGCCATCAGCCCTAATCCCGACACATCAAGCCAACAACACTGCCGGTGGGCAAGGCTCAACAGCGCACGCACGGGCAGCCACACGGGCCCACGCCCACTGCCACGCAGGCACGAGGCCCGGCCCCACCGACAGCCGATGCAGGCCAGAGGAGGCCGGGTCTCCGGCTGCGTCTGGGCCGTCCAGCCCAGGGCCGGTGGCCTGAGCCGGCGGTTTGCTACGGAAGATGGCAGCTCCTTCGCTGAGGAAGAAGAAGGCGGAGCCACGCCCTGGGTCACGCAGGAGGAACAGGCCCCTCCCCCACGTCGCCTGGGCATTCCGAGGAGCGCTGATGCGCTGATGCGCTGATGCGCGGATGCGGAGGAGAGCTGGGGTTGGCAAAGGTCTTGGGGCTGCGCGGCCTGCGAGCTGCCTGGGAGGAGCCACAGAGCAGGGGCAGTGCCAGCTGGAGACCACCTGCCATGCGGACGAGCCCCTGGGTGGCAGAGCCAGGCAGATGTCTGTGCCCCGAGAGAAGGCGGTCCCTTGTTGGCCCCTGCCTGGAGTGTCCCCCAATAGTGAAAAGCTGTCAGAGCTCAGAAGTACATGGGGAGGCCTGCACCGAGAAGGGGCGGCAAGGCCCCAGTGCGGGCGGAACCCGGAAACACAGGGGAAGTCCCGCCGCTCCGCCCGCAGCCCATCCTCCGAGGAGCACGTCGGCATGCGGTCAGGACGGACAGGATTTATGACGATCTGCAACAAGCAGGTCGCACCCGGCACCAGCACAGTCGTCATCATGCAGCTGGAGCCAGGCCCGAGAGCCTGTCACCAAGGCGGGGCGAACAGCCTATGGCAGGAAGGGGGGGTGGGGTCTGGTCTGGGCGCTGACACCCTGTCCGTGGGCTGAGCACCCAGCACCCCGCATCGGAGCCCTGAGGAGCAGCGCTGGCATGCACACGCGGCCTGCACTCCGCTCCCTGCAGCGAGGCTCAGCTGTGTGGGCGCAGCCCCTCCCGGCAGCCCCTCCCCGCTCTCCGGCCCCAGGAGAGCCGCCGTCCACCGCGGACTCACACCGCGGGCAGAGCGGCTGAAAGCACTCCAAACCAGAGAGCACTCCTGGCCTCCGCTGGGTGGCTCGGGGGCGGGAACACAAACGAAGCCTCACCGCCGCTCTGAAAAGCAACCACTTCCTACCCTCAAGTCCACTCTCCCACCCGTTCCCACTCCTCCTTCCAAGAGCAACTGTCACCAGAAGAATGTCCAGGCAGGACAGCGGGCAGGGCCCGCCCGGCTCACGGCACAGCCTCCGTCCGCTCACTGCGTTTATTTCCACCCTGTGTTTATTTTTACCCGCGGACATGTTTTTACTGATTTTAGAGAGGAGGGAGGGAAGGAAGGAGGGACGGAGGGAGGGACGGAGGGAGGGAGGAGAGGGAGGGAGGGAAAGGGAGGGACGGAGGGAGAGAGGAGAGAGAGGGAAACATGGATGGATTGCTTCTGTGTGCACTGACAGGAGTTCAAACCACAACCCAGGTAGGTGCCCTGACCGGGAATCGAACCTGCAGCCCTTTGGCGTGTGGGACAATGCGCCAACCAATGGTGCCGCCTGCCAGGGCACACACACTCTCCCCCTACTTCCCTGGGTGCCACAGCACAGCAGGCCCTTCGCATCCTATATAATAAAAGGCTAATGTGCAAACAGACCGAATGGCAGAACAAACAACTGGTTGCTATGATGTGCGCTGACCACCAGAGGGCGTGCGTGGAACACGGAGGGTGTAGGCAGCAGGCGGCAGAGCACAGAACTGGGCACTGGCCACAGCAGGATGGTGGACTAGGTGAGTGGGGGCACCAGACCAAGGCTGAGCAGCGGGAGGAGGGCGTCAGGTGCTGTCACTGGGCGAGCCTCTGGTGGCTACTGAAAATTCTTTACTGCCGTGTGCCATGGTCCCACCCGGCACTCACAGCCGCTGCCGGCATCCAGCGATGGCCCCAATCGCTCAGTGCCGTCAGCGGGTGCAAGGGGCAGCTGCTGGCCCAGATCGCCCCCGAGGGCTTCTCTGCCTCCCCTTGCTCCTGAGAGGCAGTCGGGGCTGGCAGCCACCGCGCGCACCTGCTGATGGCACCAGCCCCACTCACAGCTGCTGCGGGCATCAGCCCAATCGCTCCGCGCCGTCAGTGGGTGCGAGCAGGGCCAGCGGCACCGGTGTGAGTGGCGGTGGCCATGGGAGTGGGCTGCCAGCAGCCAGGGGAGCAGGGTTGTGGTGGGAGGGGCCGGGCAGGGGCACGGAGGATGGGCCACAGTTTCTTTCACGGTGCACAAATTCATGCACTGGGCCCCTAGCATTTTAACGTTTGTATATAAAAGTCCATTTGGAACTGAGACTTTTTTCATTCCAAACCCGTGCCCGGGGGACGGTGAGCAGAGCATGGACTCACAGGCCCAAAGCCCTGGCCGGAGGCAGTCACAGGCCCGGGACCAACGCCGAGGTATGACAGCGCCTGCTAAGTCCTCCTCCTGAACGCCAGCAGCAGCTGCCGCGTGTCCCTCCCTGCTCACATGCCAGATCACGCCCGTGTGCTGCTGGGCAGTGGACAGGAAGGAGGGGAGCCGGGGCACACTCTGCCCTCCAGGCTCTGGGGGTGCCACCCGTGGCTGGACCTCACAACGCCCAACGGCAAACAGCGATGCTTGTGCCAGATGCGGGTCGGAGCCTCGGCCCGCTGTATCCAGCTCTCCCGGCACCAGCTCTCCGGCCTCGGCGACAAGCTGCCGGTGCCGGGCCAGCTGCCGCCTGCAGCGTCACTGCGGCCAGGTGCACGGTCCCCCGGCGAGGTCACTACAGCGTTCCCGTCCTGCGGGCCGGCGACCCGGCGCACACAGAGGACAGGCCGGCCCGGGCTGCAGCGCGGGCACGAGCATGGCTACCCTCTCCCTGGAGGAGCGGAGGTGTGAGCGGGAGGACTCGGAGGAGCTCCCGTTTCTGTGCATGCATTATTCACTCTGTGACACAAACTGTTATTTCTCCGAGATTACTGTAAATCGCTACATGAAGAGCTGGCTTGCATGAACAATTAAATGATAGATGTGATAAACCAGACTTAGAAGCTTTATGTCCTACAACATCAACTCCTCGAGTGATTGAACTCCGCGGAGCCGGGAGCCTTCCCAGGACGGCGTGGACCCGCAGCTCCCCCCGCTGCCTCGCGCGGGAACGGCGCCGCCGCGGCGAGAGCGTGCAGGGGAGGCTCATCATTGCTATGGCAACCGCAGCGGCTTGTTTCAGAAATGAATAATAGCTCTGTTAGGTGCTTCATTAAAATTTTTCAACCACATACTGCCCTTAATCTTCTCAATGGAACAAAGGACGCATTCAGGCCCGTGCAGAAGACGGAGCGTGCTGCCGGGCCCCGCCCAGCGCCGGCATGCCCTCCGAGAGGCCGGCACCTCCTCGGTCTGGAGGGGATAACGGTGCTGAGGGAGCCGGGCCTTCTCCGAAGGAATCCCAGCAACCCCCACAGCCCGGCCTTCTCTCCAGCTCTCCTCGCCACGACAACCACGGACACGGGAAGCTGCCCGCAGACGGGGCCGAGGGCAGGGGGGCGGCACTGCGGGCACACTGTGCGCTGCTCTGCAGAGATCAGAGCCACAGCGCCGGGAACCGAGATTCGAGACGGACACACGGCACTTCCTTCACCACCCGGGCCCTGGGCTCGGAGACAGGCGCCGGCCCCGCAGGCAGGGCTCTCCTGCAGGAGTCACCAGGCCACGGGCCTGCCACCAACCGGGCCACGCCTCGTCAGCCTGAGGCTGGGGGATGCCCCAGGCCCTGGGCGGAACCACCCGCCAGCCTCCCCAGGACCCCTCAGTGCCCCGTCTGGCCCCCTCCGCCTGCGCCGGTCTCCTGGCTCTGCCACAGTGATGGAGAGCCAGACAGCATTTTATTGGGGGTTCCTCTAAAAGGCAACCAGAGGTTCCTGCAACACGATTTATAGGTGCATTGTTTCCATTTATTTTAATTTTATTTATAGCCTCTGCCGGAGCCGTGGGCACAGCAGCTATAAATCAGACCCGAACCCGTGCGTGCTCCCCTGCGGAGCCCAGGCCCGGGGCTGCCGGGTGAGCCCCGAAAGGAATCCTCATTGCCGTGCCAATCAGCCCTGGGGGAGCGCCCTGAGAAACTGCTTACGGAAAATTTCCTTCTCTCCCCGGATCCGGGCGGAGGCCGGGCGCGGCCGCCAGGAGAAGGAGCAGTCACGTGCCCCGTGTCCCCACTGGGCTCACTGCGGCTCGGCCTCGACGGCTCCACGACCTTGGGGCACGTTCTTGACCTCCGTGAGCCTCGGTTCCCTCACCCTTAAACGAAACCGTGGCCAAACCCGGCCGGCGTGGCTCAGTGGTTGGGTACTGACCAATGAACCGGAAGGTCACCGATCAATTCCCAATTGGAGCACCTGCCCGGGCGCACCCCGCAGGCACGGCAGCCCAGCCCGAGCCGCCGCGGCCAGCCTCTGCCGGCAGCTCTCTGGCGAGCCGACTGCCTCCACACGGGAAGCGCCACTGGGTTATCTGTTCCACTTTTTCGCTCAGCACCCACCCGCGGGCCGTCCGCCGTCAGGGCGGCCTGCACACGCTGCCTGGCCTGCACGTGGAGTCGGACGGAGGCCAGCCCGGGCCCGCAGCCGCCCCCCGCGACCAGGAAGAGCTGTCCTGAGGGTGCGCCCAGGCACAATCGGGTGGCCCACGACCCGCACCAGCCCCCTCCCCTGCACTCCCCAGGCCAGGCGCTCAGAGGTGGCGCAGGCCTCTCCCCGCAGGTCGCAGGCCCAATCACATCTCTCTCTCTCTCTCTCTCTCTCTCTCTCTCTCTCTCTCACCTCCCCTCCCCCCTCCCACTCTCTCAAAACCAATGGAAAGCACCCAGGTGAGGAGTAGTCACCTGGGAGAGCCGCGTGGCCCCGAGGGGGAGGGGCAGCCCTCTAGGACGAGGCCTCCTGAGCGGAGCTGCTGGCCACTCGCAGGGAGACGCTGCGGCCACACCTGCTTCCGGTGCAGCTCGCCGGGAGGGTGACCCTGAGCGGTGGCGTCGCCGCTCCACGGCTCCCGGAACGGCTCCGCGGCCCTGCACACAGCTCAGCGCTCAGCTGTGCGGCTGCCGGGTGCTCACTGCCCGGGCCGGGCTCCCCGCACTTCCCCCGCCCCGCCCCGCCCCGGTGCTCTGCCTGCCCTGCCCCACACCATGGACATGACCCCGCAAACGACAGCCCTACACAGCACAGGGGGAGCACACGTCCGCTGCCTGCACAGGGCCTGTACTGGCAAACGTGCCAAATACCAGGTACACGTTCCCCTCAGCCCTCGCTGCCCGACCTCGGAGGCACCGCCCAAAGTCGCCTCTCCCCCCCACCCCCCAGACCTTCCTGGCCAGCTCAGCCACAGGCCCGTCGATACCAGAAGGTCCCTGTGCACCAGCGCTGGGAGTGCGAGGCCAGCTTGCTGCCCTGGTCAGAGAGCTTGGTGGCGAGTCCCGTCCTGGCCACAGCCAGGGGCCGGACCCTGACACACGGCCCCGAGGCGCACAGTCACAGGCTGGCTGCACGTGGCCCGGCCACCTGGGGCCCACAGCCCAGCCCCCGGCGGCAGACGGGGCTAAAGCCTCCTCCTTCCGTTTTCTTTTTACCCTCGGAGGGTATTTCCCCGCTGGCCCTTAGGGAGGGGAGAGAGGGAAAGACAGACACACACTGACTGGTTCCTCCTGCACAAGCCCAACCAGGGCCTGGGCCGGGAAAGCGCCTGCAACCGAGCTCTGTGCCCTGGGCCGGAACCGAACCCGACCCTTCGGTCTGCAGGCTGACGCTCTACCCGCTGAGCCAAAAACGCCAGGGCCGTGGTCGGCAAACTCATCCGTCACAGAGCCAAATCCCAACAGGACAATGATTGGAATTTCGTTGAGAGCCAGGTTTTTTAAACTTAAACTCCTTCTACCGCCACCTTTTCAAAATAGACTCGTCCAGGCCGTGGTGTTTTGTGGAAGAGCCACACTCAAGGGGACAGAGAGCCGCATGTGGCTCGGGAGCCGCAGTTTACCGACCACAGCGCTAGGGCCAAGCCTCCCTTCCTTTTAACAATCCTCGTCCCAACGGAACCAAGGAGCCCAGGGGACCAGCTCCAGGGAGGAGGAGCGCTGTCACACACTCCGTGGCTCTCCCACAGACACCGCTGGACAAGCAGCAGGACACGGTGGAACCGCACAGGAAGGGACAGTCACACTGCACTGCACTGGATTCTCGGGGCCGACAAGGGGAGCAATGCCGGAGGTGGGGGGCAGGTCCTTTCCCGCAGAAACCACTGAGCTCTCGGGTTAACTATTCCCCGGACACAGGGGGGGTGAGGGCAGAGGGCCCCGAGAAGTTCCTGCAAACCCTGTGAGGGCGCTGGCTTCATCTTCCCTGACTCCCAATGTCACCTGCTCCCAGGATGCTCTGCTGTTCGTTAAATCCCGACAATGAGCTGGATCGTATGAAAACAGCAAACACGCTCTTTCTGGAACTCTCCCGTCCCCCAGGCAGCTCGGAGCTGTGGGTGAACAGACACTGGGGTCCAGACGGGGTCAATCCTGGCAGTCATTTCTGCCCGGGCCAGGCTGGTCCAACGCACAGCCACCTCCCAGGGCTCGGTGCACAGCCAGGCCCGGGAGTGTGTACCGGCCACCTGCTGACCAGGCAGGGACAGCCCAGGAGCCAGCCACTCACGGCGTCCAGGGGACCGCATGCGGCCACCCGCTCCCCGCTCCCCAAGGCTCGCTCTGATCCTGGCGCCAGGGGCACTCCGAGCGGCGAAGCTGCCCACAGCACTCACTGCGGGCAAAGGCACGGCCTGAGCACCCGCTGCCCGGGGCTAATGTAACCCTCCATCAACGGCTCATCACAGGGCAGCCGGCGGGCAGCCCGGGTCGCGGAAGGCGGCTCTCGTCACCTGCTATGGGAATAACCCTCCAGTTATGTCATTGCTGTCATTCAAAACGTAGCTGCTTCTGGCAACGCCCCGTCTGACAACCCTTTTGCATGAAGAACATTCTCACTGAGGAATCACCAACATGTGCTTCCGTTCGTGTCAGGCACACGACACAGGGTCCGGCACGTGTGTGGCTGGAAAGGCCCCCACAGCACGGGAGCAGGCACACCCCATGGCTCCCCTTTCTCTGTCCTGTGACCCCACTGCTCCCTTTCTCTTTGCTGTGACGAGGGCTTTAAGACAGACTCAGTGACCGTCACCCAAGCTGTGTGTGGCCACCTGCCGCCCCATGCTACACGCTTCCCCCCCCAGGACGTGGGCACCGTACCTGGGCTGCACCTTTGAGCCCTGCGCCTATTCGCACAGCAAGCCCCTCCGGCACCCCCTCTCTGCTCTGTGTCTGCCAGCGGGGTGCTCGCTCTGGGTCTGGGTTTGGCTCTCCATTCCACACGGGAGGGAGAGTCCTCGCTATCTTTCTCTGCCTGGATCTTCCTCTTCGCATGAGGCCCTCAAGGTCCATCCTTGTCACAAATGGCAGGATGTCCTCGCTTCCTACGGCTGAGTGATATTCCTGTGTGTGTGTGTGTACGCACATGTGTGTGTGCGCATGTGCGCACATGCACGTGTATGTGTGTGTGCACATGCATGTGTGTGCCATTTTCTCTCTCTGCTCACCCTCTGACAGGCGCTGTGGCTGTTGCCATGCCTGCCGATTGCAAACAACCCTTTGATGGACTCGGGGTGCAGAGACCTTCCCAAGCCGGTGCTGCCATTTTCTCCGCATAAACGCCAAGAAGCAGAGCTGCTAATTCGCGTGCAGCTCGTCTGCATTAAGGACACTGAAGGCGGCTCTCACGCTGTGAATGTGCTCTGTACTAACACTGCTGAACCGTGCACTTCAAAACGCTTCGTTAATGTATGTGAGGTTCACCTCAACTTCAAACCTGTGTTAACCTGAGAAGGCGGCGACTCTCCTGCCATGTGCACGCGTGCCCGGTGCACACGTGTGGCTGAAAGGCTGCACCTGGGCGTTCACCTGCCCCTGCGCTCCAGCGTGTGCACCGCAGACAGGGACGTCACAGGCGCCCGGAGCCCCCTGCGCACCCCGGCACTTCCGGAAGGGGAAGGGAGGGCTGCGGGAGGTGTCGGTGTCCCACGTGGGCCTCCGCGGTCACGTGAGTGTGTAAACGTTGCAGAGTGCTGCCTTCTCAAGTGAAAACAGCCGAGTAGACAGAGTAAGAATGAGTATTACCAGCCCCCAAACTGTCAGTGCCAGCCTGTGTACGCACTCCCCTCCATCCCCGCCCAGGGCACAGGGCACCTGCTCTCTGTGAGGTTTATATTACTTTTTTTTTCCTTGTTAGTTCTTTCTTTCTTTGTTAATCCTCTCCGGAGGCTGTGTTTCTCTTGATGTTGAAGAGAGTGGAAGAGAGAGGGAAAGACGGAGAGAAACACCGATGTGGGAGAGACACACCCATTTGCTGCCTCTCGCACGCGCCCCAACCAGAGCCCGGCCGGGAGGAGCCTGAACCAGGTACATGCCCTTGACTGGGATCGAACCCGGCCCTTCGGTCCGCAGGCCGACGCTCTGTCCACTGAGCCACACTGGCTAGGGCCGTGTTACACTTTTTGAGTGCTGTGAAGGATGTCTAGGTTTTGATTAAGCATATAAATTAAATGTTGACTTAGACAGAAATACAATTTTAACAACCATTTTAAGTAAAGATCATTTTGAAAACATTATGCAGCCATTAAAAGTGATGGTTATGAAGACTAGCAACAGGGGGAAGTCTTACGACATAATATTAACTGGAAAAAACGGTAGCAAATCACCTCTACATTCTCGCGCCTCTCTGGAGCAGGGGTCTACAGAGAAGGACAGCGATGGCCACACAGAGCCGCGGCGGCTGGCCCGTGGCACCACCAGGCCATCTGCTCAGCTTCCAGCACGCCAGCACCGTCCCCCACTGCGCCCGTGCGGAGACGGGACCAGGGGACGGGAAAACCAAACAGAACCCCAGGCCCCTCGGGTAGTAAATGGCGAAGCGTGCCAAGGCCTGCTGTGCCCCTAAGCCCACTCTGTGGCCACACTGTGAACAGCGGAGGGAGCACCCACCCCCACACCCATGTCAGGCCGAGACCACTCCACAAGCCGGGCGCTGCTCCAGGGTCACGGAGGCGAGCGAGGTGACAGCAGACGCCACGCCCAGCCCCAACTCCAGATCAGAAGAGAGGAAAGGCCATCCCGGGACAATGGCCCAGGGACACGGCCGTGGACAGGCGACAGTGCCCATCGATGCTGCGTGTCAGACTGACGTCGCTGGGAAGACACACAGCGACGTTCTCAGGGGCCAGGGGTCACGATCCTCTGACCCACTGGGTCACGGAAACGTGTGCACACAGCACAGAGGCCACAGAAAGGGGCGAACCCGGAACCGCGGGTGCGCCTGGCACAGCACTGTTCCTGCAACGCGTCCGTAAGCGTGACCTGGGCCCCTGAAGGTCATGTGACGCACGCACGCCGCCTCTGCAGGAAGATGCTGGGATCAGCACGGCAGGAGGACCCAGGCCACCTACAGTCCGCACTGCACCCGTGTCCCACGTGTGCACGTGCCAAAGCAGAAGAGAGGCAAGCCCACGAGAATGGCACCGGGCAGCAGCATCTCACACCACAAGCCTCCGGCCCGGCGGCTGACTCGGCCTTGGCCAGGCTTCATCCTCCCTGAGCCCCAGCAGCTCCTTGCTGTCTGTCCATGGGCCTCACGCGCCACCTGGTGGCCGCACAGGGCACTGCCGGCCTCGGGCTCTGAGCTCCACTCTGGCCTCTGCCCGCCAGACCTGGTGGTGCCCATCCTGAACGCTCCAGCCCCGCAGAACAGCAAGACAAGGCGACCAGGCCACTCCCGCCCCAGCCTGGGAGGGCTCTCCACAGGGAGACGTAGTGAGGGTGCGACCCGAGGGGATTCCAGAAGACGAAAGCGAGCAGAGCCTCAGAGCGTCCACACGGCGCCACGACCACAAGCACACACTGCTGGCCGCACCGTCCTCCCTGACCATACCACCCCTGCTGGCCACACTGCCCCTGCTGGCCGCACCGCCCCTGCTGGCCGCACCGCCCCTGCTGGCCGCCATCCCTGCTGACCGCACCGCCCCTGCTGGCCGCACCGCCCCTGCTGGCCGCACCGCCCCTGCTGGCCGCCATCCCTGCTGACCGCACCGCCCCTGCTGGCCGCCATCCCTGCTGACCGCACCGCCCCTGCTGGCCGCCATCCCTGCTGACCGCACCTCCCCTGCTGGCCGCACCGCCCCTGCTGGCCGCACCGCCCCTGCTGGCCGCCATCCCTGCTGACCGCACCGCCCCTGCTGGCCGCACCGCCCCTGCTGGCCGCACCGCCCCTGCTGGCCGCAACGCCCCTGCTGGCCGCACCATCCCTGCTGGCCGCACCACCCCTGCTGGCCGCACCATCCCTGCTGACCGCACCATCCCTGCTGACCGCACCATCCCTGCTGGCCGCACCGCCCCTGCTGGCCGCACCGCCCCTGCTGGCCGCACCGCCCCTGCTGGCCGCACCGCCCCTGCTGGCCGCACCGCCCCTGCTGGCCGCTGCTGGCCGTGGCCCCCTGCAGGGCCATAGCCATCACACTCCGCCCCCACGGGGAGGCCAAGCAGAGAGGCGCAGACGCGATGGTCATGACGCCAGTGGCCGCGCCCAGGCACAGTGACCGGCCAGGTCAGTGCTCAGCAGGCAGAGCTAACCAGTGGCTCTGAGGCCAGGGGAGGGCACCGGGGCTTAAGGAAAAGAACAGAACTCCGTGGTGGAATCGCACGGGAAGCACATGGCTACTACGAGCAACGAGGGGAGCGACGGGGAAGCAAGAGCAGCACGTGCCGCGGACGGACCGGCTCCCGGGAACCGCCTCCCTCAGAAGCACTCACCCAGGTCCGTGTTGGGGCCGGCCAGGAGCTGCTTGAACTTGTCCAGCCGGAAGGCCTCCCTCTCGCTCAGCGCCGAGCTGCTGAGGGTCCCGGGGTCGGGAGGGCCGCCCAGGGCTGCGCTGGCCGCGTGCGGGAGCGACTGGGACCTGAGCAGAGGGGCAGGGCCGCTGGCGCCCTCTGCGGAGAGAAGAGGGTGAGGGTGGGAGGGCGGCCATGAGCCACCTTCCCGTGAACGCGCTGTCCGTGTCCCTCCCACAGCGCCGCGGGGGCAGACCCGTCTCCGAGCAGCGCTGACCTCGCTACCCCCGTGAGGCCACCTCGCTCTGCTGGCCCAGTGTCACCCCCAGTGACACAGACACGCCCGCAGGAACTTGTCTGTGTCACTCCGACCTTGGGCCTGGCGGCGGCCAGAACGCCCCCATCGGGCTGCGGGTGGCGCGGCCGGAGGATCTGTGAGCACGGCCGGGAGGAGGGCCAGAGCGGAGGAAAGCCCGTCACCCATGAAGGGCCGCAGCACGGGGAGCGCCGAGGACAGCGGGCAAGGCTAGGGCGCCCCGCGACCAGGACGCTGTGTGAGCAGCACCCGCGCAGGCTCCTGCCCCCGCCTGCCTCCCAGGTCTCCGCGCCACCAGGAGCGGAGCCCGCTGCTGCAGCGGAGGGCGTGAGCACTGCGTGCCCCCTCCCCAGGGGCGGGGCCTGTGCCCACGGACACACCCCGCAGGGGTGAGGAGAGGGCATGCGCCTCAGCAGCCAGGACCAGCGGCAGCCAGAGGGAAGAGCCATGGGCCTTCGGTCCCTGGACAAAGCCACCGAGACCCGCAGGGCCCAGCAGCAGGAGGCCGGCAGGCCCTGAGCCCGCACTGAGCCCGCACGGAGCCTGCAGCTGTCCCATCCGCCAGCAGGAAGTGAGCGCTAGTGAAAGCAGGGCCTGGAAACGGGCGAACCCCGGAGGAAGGTGCTGACGCCTGTGAGCGGTAGCTGCCCCGCGGGGAGGCGGGGGAGGCGGCACCCACGGCTCCTGGCCCGGAGCGAGCTCATTAGAGGGGAGGGGAAGGCTTCGAGCTCATTAGAGGGGAGGGGAAGGCTTCGAGCTCATTAGGGGGGAGGGGAAGGCTTCGAGCTCATTAGAGGGGAGGGGAAGGCTTCGAGCTCATTAGGGGGGAGGGGAAGGCTTCGAGCTCATTAGGGGGGAGGGGAAGGCTTCGAGCTCATTAGAGGGGAGGGGAAGGCTTCGGGCTCATTAGGGGGGAGGGGAAGGCTTCGAGCTGATTAGGGGGGAGGGGAAGGCTTCGGGCTCAATAGCGGGGGGGGGAAGGCTTCGGGCTCATTAGGGGGGAGGGGAAGGCTTCGAGCTCATTAGGGGGGAGGGGAAGGCTTCGGGCTCATTAGAGGGGAGGGGAAGGCTTCGGGCTCATTAGGGGGGAGGGGAAGGCTTCGGGCTCATTAGGGGGGAGGGGAAGGCTTCGGGCTCATTAGGGGGGAGGGGAAGGCTTCGAGCTCATTAGAGGGGAGGGGAAGGCTTCCAGCTCATTAGGGGGGAGGGGAAGGCTGAGCTCATTAGAGGGGAGGGGAAGGCTTCGGGCTCATTAGGGGGGAGGGGAAGCCTGAGCTCATTAGGGGGGAGGGGAAGGCTTCGGGCTCATTAGGGGGGAGGGGAAGGCTGAGCTCATTAGGGGGGAGGGGAAGGCTTCGGGCTCATTAGGGGGGAGGGGAAGGCTTCCAGCTCATTAGGGGGGAGGGGAAGGCTGAGCTCATTAGAGGGGAGGGGAAGGCTTCGGGCTCATTAGGGGGGAGGGGAAGCCTGAGCTCATTAGGGGGGAGGGGAAGGCTGAGCTCATTAGGGGGGAGGGGAAGGCTTCGGGCTCATTAGGGGGGAGGGGAAGGCTGAGCTCATTAGGGGGAAGGGGAAGGCTTCGGGCTCATTAGGGGGGAGGGGAAGGCTTCGGGCTCATTAGGGGGGAGGGGAAGGCTGAGCTCATTAGGGGGGAGGGGAAGGCTTCGGGCTCATTAGGGGGGAGGGGAAGGCTGAGCTCATTAGGGGGGAGGGGAAGGCTTCGCACAGGAGCCCTCAGGCACAGAGGCATCCGCGGCCTCGGGCAGAGTCTGGCCCAGATAAGCTTCCAGAAAAGCCTGCGAGTGAGCGGAGCGGGGAGCACCCCCACTCCCCTGGGGAGCGAAGTGGGCAGAGCAGAGAGCACCCCCACTCCCCTGGGGAGCGAAGTGAGCGGAGCGGGGAGCACCCCCACTCCCCTGGGGAGCGAAGTGGGCAGAGCAGAGAGCACCCCCACTCCCCTGGGGAGCGAAGTGGACAGAGCAGGGAGCACCCCCACTCCCCTGGGGAGCGAAGTGGGCAGAGCAGGGAGCACCCCCACTCCCCTGGGGAGCGAAGTGGGCAGAGCAGGGAGCACCCCCACTCCCCTGGGGAGCGAAGTGGACAGAGCAGGGAGCACCCCCACTCCCCTGGGGAGCGAAGTGGACAGAGCAGGGAGCACCCCCACTCCCCTGGGGAGCGAAGTGGACAGAGCAGGGAGCACCCCCACTCCCCTGGGGAGCGAAGTGGGCAGAGCAGAGAGCACCCCCACTCCCCTGGGGAGCGAAGTGAGCGGAGCGGGGAGCACCCCCACTCCCCTGGGGAGCGAAGTGGGCAGAGCAGAGAGCACCCCCACTCCCCTGGGGAGCGAAGTGGACAGAGCAGGGAGCACCCCCACGCCTGGGGAGCGAAGTGGACAGAGCAGGGAGCACCCCCACTCCCCTGGGGAGCGAAGTGGGCAGAGCAGAGAGCACCCCCACTCCCCTGGGGAGCGAAGTGGGCAGAGCAGAGAGCACCCCCACTCCCCTGGGGAGCGAAGTGGGCAGAGCAGAGAGCACCCCCACTCCCCTGGGGAGCGAAGTGGACAGAGCAGGGAGCACCCCCACGCCTGGGGAGCGAAGTGGACAGAGCAGGGAGCACCCCCACTCCCCTGGGGAGCGAAGTGAGCGGAGCAGGGAGCACCCCCACTCCCCTGGGGAGCGAAGTGGGCAGAGCAGAGAGCACCCCCACTCCCCTGGGGAGCGAAGTGGGCAGAGCAGAGAGCACCCCCACGCCTGGGGAGCGAAGTGGGCAGAGCAGAGAGCACCCCCACGCCTGGGGAGCGAAGTGGACAGAGCAGGGAGCACCCCCATGCCTGGGGAGCCAAGTGGACAGAGCAGAGAGCACCCCCACGCCTGGGGAGCGAAGTGGGCAGAGCAGAGAGCACCCCCACGCCTGGGGAGCGAAGTGGGCAGAGCAGAGAGCACCCCCACTCCCCTGGGGAGCGAAGTGGACAGAGCAGAGAGCACCCCCATGCCTGGGGAGCCAAGTGGACAGAGCAGAGAGCACCCCCACGCCTGGGGAGCGAAGTGGGCAGAGCAGAGAGCACCCCCACGCCTGGGGAGCGAAGTGGGCAGAGCAGAGAGCACCCCCACTCCCCTGGGGAGCGAAGTGGACAGAGCAGAGAGCACCCCCATGCCTGGGGAGCCAAGTGGACAGAGCAGAGAGCACCCCCACGCCTGGGGAGCGAAGTGGGCAGAGCAGAGAGCACCCCCACGCCTGGGGAGCGAAGTGGGCAGAGCAGAGAGCACCCCCATGCCTGGGGAGCCAAGTGGGCAGAGCAGAGAGCACCCCCACGCCTGGGGAGCGAAGTGGGCAGAGCAGAGAGCACCCCCACGCCTGGGGAGCGAAGTGGGCAGAGCAGAGAGCACCCCCACGCCTGGGGAGCGAAGTGGGCAGAGCAGAGAGCACCCCCATGCCTGGGGAGCGAAGTGGACAGAGCAGAGAGCACCCCCATGCCTGGGGAGCGAAGTGGACAGAGCAGAGAGCACCCCCACGCCTGGGGAGCGAAGTGGGCAGAGCAGAGAGCACCCCCACGCCTGGGGAGCGAAGTGGACAGAGCAGAGAGCACCCCCACTGCCTGGGGAGCGCGGGCAGGACCGGGCAGCCTCAGGCTCTCGCCCCAGAACCCACTGCTCAGCCGCCTCTCAGGAGCCACAGGACAGCGTCAGCAGGAGGCTCAGGCCGCAGGGTGGCGGCGCAGGTGCTGGGCGGCACCTGCACTGGGAGAGGAGCCAGGGCTGCGGGGGCGGGGACCGCGCCCTCCGGGCAGAGTGCGTCCTGGCCCCGCTCTGGACCAGGCAGGTGGGGCGTGGAAGGCTGGTGACTGACGCCCGAGGAAACAGGAAGATGGCACCAGTCTCCCTGCCACGGAGCGTGGGAAACCGCACGTCCCCCGAGGGTCCCCCAGGGCGGGTCTAACGGCCACCTGCAGGCAGCCACACAGACCCCGGCGCAGCTCCGCCGCGGTCAGCGACGGGGGCAGCTGTCACCGGCCGTGCCCACTGAGCCCTCCCAGCCACGATGCGCTTTGCCATGAGCCCGAAGGCTCCCTAAACAAGCCAGGCACGGGGCCTCCCAGAGCGTCATCGGGAAAGGCAGGGAGGGGGGCGGGCGAGGAGGCAGCTACGAGCCCAGGCAGCACCATGTGAGCCCCAGTAGGCCGTCCGCCCAGGCTGAGGGCCGCAGTGGGCGCAGCTAGCAGGCCCCGTGGACACTGCGCGGGGGACAGCTGCTCCCCATGGCCGCACCCCTGACAGACAGGCATCCGACATGTATGCTGGGGGGCATGTCCCAAAGCGGGAGAGGCAGTGCTGACTGGACCGCCCTGGGAAGTGGAACACCCCAGGACATGAATTACAAAATGCCATCATGTGAGCAACCAAATGAAACGGAAATCACAGCCCTGACTGTGTGGCTCAGTGGTAGAGCGTCGGCCTGCGGACTGAAAGGTCCCAGGTTCGATTCCGGTTAAGGGCATGTACATTGGTTGCGGGGACATCCCCAGTAGGGAGTGTGCAAGAGGCAGTTGGTTGATGTTTTTCTCTCATCGATGTTTCTAGCTCTCTATCCCTCTCCTTTCCTCTCTGTAAAAAATCAATAAAGTATATTTTAAAAATTAACTTCCATAAAAAAATAAGTAAGAAAAAACATTTTAAAATTAAAAAGAAGTCACAGCTCCTCATCTGAGCAGAGGCCTGGCCCGGACGTCCCTGTGCAGGGATGAGGGTGGAGCACAGCGGGGTGGGTGTGGGGAGGGGACAGGACACAGTGGGAGGCCGCGGTCGCCAGGTCCTGAGGACAGCGTTAGGAAGGACAGCGGACGCCAACAGAAACGGACTGGAACGAGGCCCGTCTGCCGGAACTTGCAGACGAAGCTGCAGGCCAACATGAGCCTCCTCGGGGGCAGGAGGCTGACCTGCTGGTGGGACTCCCCGCCGGAAGGCTCACCCTGGAACCCCAGGCGTCCCCTGCCCCAAGCCTTCGCCCGTGCCCCGCCTTCCACGAGACCATGCCAGGCTCCCACGCCGGGTGCTGCTGGATCCTGTCCGCCACCGTGTCCCATCTGTCTCACGGAAATGAGAACACGGAGTGCCAGCTGGCACACATGGGCAGCCTCCCCCGTGCCAGCACGGGTCCCCGAGAACCAGGCCTGCCGTGTTCTCCGTGCCACCGCTGAAGACACGCTGGGGGCCTGGCACCAGCAGGGCCGTCCCCAGAGGACCAGGAGCACCGTGGCAGAGCAGGCTGGCACGCCTCTCGCCCCGCTGGGCACCTGCAGGGGGAGCTCCCCGTGGGCGGCCCATCCTGGGCACGAGGGACGTGGCACAGCACCCCTGGCCTGTGCCCACTACGTGCACCGGCAACACCCGGCCCCAATGTGACAACCAGAAATGTCTGAGACCCGGCCCGTAACCCCGGGCAGAACTGCTTTCCAGGGGAGGCTGGGAGGCTGAGCGCGGCACAGAGCTCCTGCTTCTCCTGCGGGGAGCCTGCTGGCCCGATGACGCCCTCAGGCCTCAGGGCAGGGCTCCTGCTGCCAAGGGAAGGGCCCCCCCTGCTGGAGTGCACCCCAGCTCGCACCCCAGCCCACCTGCAGGCCCGGGCGTGTGGCTCTCGCTGACGGACTTCACCAGCCGCAGGTCCCCGCTGGCGACCGGAGACGGCTCTGTCGCAGGCGTGGGCTCCGGCCCGGGGCTCGGGGGCTCCTGCAGCTGGTGCTGCTCCCGCCCGGGCCCCGGGGGCTCCTGCAGCTGGTGCTGCTCCCGCCGCTGGCTGTGGTCGCGCAGGACGCGGTGGGCCGTCTCCATGACCACCTCCGAGTTCAGGCTCTCGGCCGCCATCGCCAGGAGCTCGTCATCGTCCTCGCCCGCATCCCAGGCGTCGCTGGTGTTGCTCTCAAACTCCTGGAAGGTGCTGCCTCGCTTGGCCTTCACGGGCGTGGCGGGCACCTTGGGCGCGGCCTTGAGCAAGCTGCAAGGCAAGGCCGTCACTGGCCCGGAGCCCGGGGAGCACACTCCGCTGGCCCCCCTGGAGCTGGCGGAGGGGAGCGGACCAGAGCCAGCCAGGGGGTCAGGCAGGGGGACACGGTCTGAGAGCACAGGCCCGAGCCTCACGGGCAGGGCCCACATTCTCTCCGCCCAGCGCCCCTGCCCCCTCCCGAGGCTGCACGATGCCCACAGTATGACCACTGGGCCACACCTTCCCCTCGCCCACCTGTGGCCAGGAATGGACACCCAGGGCGGAGGGAGCCCTGGGCAGCTGGGCGGGGTGCATAGGGAGCGAGGGCACCACCACCCGCCGGCCGGGAGCCAGCTCCATGTCCCCACTTCGGGCTTCCACATCTCCCCGCCCGCCCCCAGGAGCGTCTCACACGAGTTTGCCGGACGGAAGACCATGCCTCCCCCAGGACCTCCAGGGAGCGGGAGGGCACCCAGCCCAGGACCCCAGGCCCCGGGAGAGCGGGCGTCACTTACGTGCCATGTAACAGCGGGTCAAAGGGGGGGTGCTGGGCGCCGTACACGTGCTGGATGCTGGTTCAAAAGGAAGGAAAGCACGTTAGCTCCTGTCGCTCCCTGGACTTCGAGGCCGCGGGACCAAGGCCAGCCCTGGGCACAGCCTGAGGCAAGAACTCGGCCAGCGCCGCCAGCCACCCTCCGGCCTGTCCAGCCCACCCCACAGCCGAGCGGGCGTCCAGCCCTCCCGCGAAGGCCGCAGCCCCAGCTGTGTCCGCACAGCCTCGGGGTCCGCCACGGGGAGGGGAGGGGGCTCAGGCTCCGCCACGGGGACAGGGCTCGGGCTCCGCCACGAGGAGGGGGCTCAGGCTCCGCCACGGGGACAGCCTCAGGCTCCGCCACGGGGACAGCCTCGGGCTCGGCCACGGGGAGGGGAGAGGGCTCAGGCTCCGCCACGGGGACAGCCTCGGGCTCCGCCACGGGGAGGGGAGAGGGCTCAGGCTCCGCCACGGGGACAGCCTCGGGCTCCGCCACGGGGACAGGGCTCAGGCTCTGCCATGGGGACGGCCTCGGGCTCCGCCACGGGGAGGGGGCTCGGGCTCCGCCACGGGGACAGGGCTCGGGCTCGGCCACGGGGACAGCCTCGGGCTCCGCCACGGGGACGGGGCTCAGGCTCTGCCATGGGGACGGCCTCGGGCTCCGCCACGGGGACGGCCTCAGGCTCCGCCACGGGGACAGCCTCGGGCCCCGCCACGGGGACGGCCTCGGGCCCCGCCACGGGGACGGCCTCGGGCTCCGCCACGGGGACAGGCCTCGGGTTGCTGGAGCCGAGGGCAGTCATGGCAGCCTCTGCACACGGCCACGTGTGACAGGCAGGACCTGACAGGCCATGAAGTGCCACCAGGAAACGCCCAGCGGGCACCAGCGTCTAAAGCCGATGCTCGAGCACAGAAGAGGCACACACCACGTTCAGAGACTCAGCCGTTTATTTAACAGCCTGACGCTCACTGGGAAAAGCTCAGAATAAGATGCAGCAGCGTGACCCGCGCGCAGACAGCCCCGCCTCCTGGGCTCAGCCAGCCGGGTGGCCACGTGATCCTGCGGGCGCCCTCCTAACAGAGGAGATGACGGGGCGCACCCAGAGCCCGGCTTTCCCTCCTCCCGCTCCGCACACGGACGTGAGGCCTGGGACTGCCCGGCACCCAGACACCCCGAGAAACACGCGGAAGTAACGGCCCACGACGGACGGCGGGCAGGGGGTGGGGTGCCTGCCGGCTGGCGGGGCCACCCCTCAGCTTCCACGCGGGGAGCACCGGCCTGCATGAGGCCCGGCAGGCAGGCAGGCGTGCTCCCGCCGCGGTGCACGCGGGAGGCTGGGAGGACGCGCAGAGCGAGCTGTCAGGCACCAGACGGATGTTTTCATTTGCCGGAACAGAATGAGGTCCCCTCTTCCTTAGCAACAGCGCACGCCCGCTCCACGTCGTGCCGTCCTCCACTTCCTAAGCGCACTGACCTACTTTGCACGGCTGCTCGGCGGCTGTAAACACTCGGGCAGGACGCGTACACGTGAAAGCAGTCCTGAGCAAGGCGTGCAGGTTCCCCCGCGTCCCCTGCGATTCCCTGGAACTCCATCAGTGCCCTGAATCCAGTCTCTAAGATCTGTGCTGACGGAATGAGCGCCAGCGGACTCATCACCGCCTGGCCAGCCCCGGACAGCACACCTCCCCGCCCCGTCCCAGCCCCAGACAGCACACCGCCCCGCCAGCCCTGGACAGCACACCTCCCTGCCCCCTGTCCCAGCCCCGGACAGCACACCTCCCCGCCCCGTCCCAGCCCCGGACAGCACACCTCCCCGCCCCGTCCCAGCCCCGGACAGCACACCTCCCCACCCCGTCCCAGCCCCGGACAGCACACCTCCCGCCCCGTCCCAGCCCCGGACAGCACACCTCCCGCCCCGTCCCAGCCCCGGACAGCACACCTCCCGCCCCGTCCCAGCCCCGGACAGCACACCTCCCGCCCCGCCAGCCCTGGACAGCACACCTCCCTGCCCCCTGTCCCAGCCCCGGACAGCACACCTCCCGCCCCGTCCCAGCCCCGGACAGCACACCTCCCCGCCCCGTCCCAGCCCTGGACAGCACACCTCCCTGCCCCCTGTCCCAGCCCCGGACAGCACACCTCCCGCCCCGTCCCAGCCCCGGACAGCACACCCCCCGCCCCCTGTCCCAGCCCCGGACAGCACACCGCCCCGCCAGCCCTGGACAGCACACCTCCCTGCCCCGTCCCAGCCCCGGACAGCACACCTCCCCGCCCCCTGTCCCAGCCCCGGCCCACCTCCCCGCCCCGTCCCAGCTCCAGACAGCACACCTCCCTGCCCCCTGTCCCAGCCCCGGACAGCACACCTCCCCGCCCTGTCCCAGCCCCGGACAGCACACCTCCCCGCCCTGTCCCAGCCCCGGACAGCACACCTCCCCGCCCTGTCCCAGCCCCGGACAGCACACCTCCCCGCCCCGTCCCAGCCCCGGACAGCACACCTCCCCGCCCCGTCCCAGCCCTGGACAGCACACCTCCCCGCCCCGTCCCAGCCCCGGACAGCACACCTCCCCACCCCGTCCCAGCCCCGGACAGCAAACCTCCCGCTCCGTCCCAGCCCCGGACAGCACACCTCCCCACCCCCTGTCCCAGCCCCAGACAGCACACCTCCCCGTCCCCTGTCCCAGCCCCGGACAGCACACCTCCCCGCCCCCTGTCCCGCATGTGGCTACGCCAGGTGCAGGCGACCAGGGCTGACCGCCAGGCACGCAGCTGCCATCGAGGGTCTGTGATTGCAAAGCAGCAGCCAGCACCCCGGGGACAAATGCCGGCCCCGGACTCTGCCCCTGAGGATGCGCCCAGGCAGGGAGGCCTGGGACGGGGGGCGCACGGCTGCAGGGGGCAGAAGGGCCGCTCCAGCAGCCCCGCCACGCTGCGGGCGCCACAGACCTGACGGAGGAAGCGGCTCTGTGGTCCGCCTCCTCCACCAGGCCTGAGGGAGCAGCTCCCGCACCTTCTGCCATCGTGCTCCCTGTCTACTCCCTGCCAGGCCCCCGTCCATTCCCCGAGGGGCGTCACCTTTGTCTTTCCGGTTCCCAAACCTTCCTGGAGTCACAGGACTCCTCAGTCATTCAGGACGTGTGGCCGGCAGACTAAAGGAGGGTCCTGACGGATGTCACATCCTGACCCGGAACCTGTGCAGTGCCACCTCTACGGTGTGCATGGAGCTTGTCCTGGAGTGCCCAGGTGGCCCAATCCAGTCCCAGGGCCCTCCAGGGGCCTTTTCCCGGCGCCACAGAGCGGCGTGTGGAGCCGTGTGTGGAGCCGCGTGTGGAGCCGCGTGTGGAGCGGCGTGTGGAGCGGCGTGTGGAGCCGCGTGTGGAGCGGCGTGTGGAGCCACGTGTGGAGCCACGTGTGGAGCGGCGTGTGGGGCCGCGTGTGGGGCCGCGTGTGGAGCGGCGTGTGGAGCCGTGTGTGGAGCCGTGTGTGGAGCGGCGTGTGGAGCGGCGTGTGGAGCGGCGTGTGGAGCGGCGTGTGGAGCCGCGTGTGGAGCCGCGTGTGGAGCCGCGTGTGGAGCCGCGTGTGGAGCGGCGTGTGGAGCGGCGTGTGCCGTGTGGAGCGGCGTGTGGGGCCGCGTGTGGGGCGGCGTGTGGGGCGGCGTGTGGGGCGGCGTGTGGGGCGGCGTGTGGGGCGGCGTGTGGGGCCGCGTGTGGGGCGGCGTGTGGGGCGGCGTGTGGGGCGTCGTGTGGAGCCGCGTGTGGAGCCGCGTGTGGAGCCGCGTGTGGAGCGGCGTGTGGAGCGGCGTGTGGAGCGGCGTGTGGAGCGGCGTGTGGAGCGGCGTGTGGAGCCGCGTGTGGAGCCGCGTGTGGAGCCGCGTGTGGAGCGGCGTGTGGAGCCGCGTGTGGAGCCGCGTGTGGAGCGGCGTGTGGAGCGGCGTGTGGAGCGGCGTGTGGAGCGGCGTGTGGAGCCGCGTGTGGAGCCGCGTGTGGAGCCGCGTGTGGAGCCGCGTGTGGAGCGGCGTGTGGAGCCGCGTGTGGAGCCGCGTGTGGAGCCGCGTGTGGAGCGGCGTGTGGAGCCGCGTGTGGAGCGGCGTGTGGAGCCGCGTGTGGAGCGGCGTGTGGAGCGGCGTGTGGAGCCGCGTGTGGAGCCGCGTGTGGAGCCGCGTGTGGAGCGGCGTGTGGAGCGGCGTGTGGAGCCGTGTGTGGAGCGGTGTGTGGAGCCGTGTGTGGAGCCGTGTGGAGCCGTGTGTGGAGCGGCGTGTGGAGCGGTGCCTGCGTGGGCTGGGCCGTGGGGAGGAGACACCCGCCACGGCGCACGGAGGCCTCCAGACGCTGGGAGGTAAGGAAACGGGGAGCCCGCCAGGCAGGGGGCAAAGCCAGGGAGCGAGCAGGGACGCGCACACGCCTCGCAGTGAGACCGTGTGGGGCCTGGCGTGAGGCCCACGGAGGGCTGAAACGCCGTCCCTTCCCGTCCCTGCCCGGCCGCCTCCCGGGGCCACACTGAACCCGACACTGGGGGTTTGCATTTCCGCCCCAGACTCTGGGTCTCCAGGCAACGTTTCCCCTCACCCTGCGCGCGTGTGAAGTTCACGTTCACGCTCACGTCTTTTCGCCACGTTCTGCCAAGCTGCTTTCTGAGCAGCGCTAACCGTGCAGCCGCTGCTGTCCTGTGGGTTTCTGAGGGGCGTTCTAGCCACAACCCAACTTTCCACATACCTTCCCGTGGAAGCACAATGCAGACACAGGCAGAGCCCGCGGGAGGCCGGCCCGGCACCCCAGGGGGACCCCGCTGGAGCTCAGGGTACACCGAGCAGCTGGTCTGAATGTGGAAGTGTTCGCTGAGCTGCTTCTTTAAAAGGCGCGGCCTCAGGGAAATGCGGAGAAAACCGTAAGGAACCTGAGGGCCGGCCTTGGAAAAGACGAGCGAAGTCAGCACCTTTAGCGAGACTGACAGGAGGGAAGACTCCGATTCCTGACGCGGGGAGGGAGGGGGGAAGGGAGGAGGAGGGAGGGAGGTCCTGTCCACCCCACAGGCTGCAGGCCGGGGCGGGAGAGCGTTATGAGCAGCTGCACAGCGACCAGCGTGGTAACCGAGTGAGCGGGAGGTTCCCAGAAAGACTGAGACCCCGGGATTCAATGGGAAGACATCTGACAGACATGAGTGAGTCATGAAAACACCACAGAAAGCCCAGCCCCAGCTTTCCCTGGTCGGTTCCCACCAGTGATGAGGAGGAACGAATGCCAGCCTCAGAAATGCCTCTGAAACCCGGGAGCAGAGGGCACACTTCCCAGCTCACTCGTGACGCGCATCGCCCGATGCCAGCACACTGCCAGCGAAGGGCACTGCAGACCAATCCATGCTAGACACTGACTGGCCAGGTTATGATGGTCTCTGAATGCATAATAACCTGGCCGCTCAGTGTGTGTGTGTGTGTGTGTGTGTGTGTGTGTAAATATATTAGAGGCTCGGTGCATGAATTCATGCATGGGTGGCCAGGGGAGGGGACACGGGCCTGCCTGCCGATCGAACTCCTGGTTGAGGGGACAATTTGTATATTAGTCTTTGATTATATAGGATTATATAGGATATACACTAAGTGGCCAGGTTATTATGCATTCAGAGATCATAATAATCTGGCCACTCGGTATATATCTAAAAAGCTAAGTGACCAGTAGTATGTCCATCCAACTGGCTGGCCGATACACTGTCAATTTAAAAATCAATGTTGGCTCGTGCCTGTGTGATACATATGAAGCAAGGGACATCAGTCAAGTGCTCTAAAAGTGTTTTTGCATCAGAGTAAGTTTAATCAATTCATCAGTCGTTGTTTTTATATCGTTTTTGTTGTTTTTATATCATGTCTTTGTTGTTATATCATGTTATTGTCTATTTATTAATCAACTTGTACTGATATATCATTTTCATATTCATTTTACCAATTTTCCTTCATCTCTGACACTTCTATTATAGAGAAAGGGTGAATAACAATCTTAAAATATTTTTTTAATTTCCTTTCTGTGTGCACTAATCCATACACTGGGCCACTAGTATGTCTATAAATATACATGCAAAAGTCAAACAAAATACCAGTGGACGAAATATGAGGTCATTTTTAATATAGTAATTTTACTGATTTCAGAGAGGAAGGAAGAGGGAGAATGAGATAGAAACATCAATGATGAGAATCATGTTGCCTACTGCACACCTCCTACTGGGGATCCTGGGCATGTGGCCTGACCAGGAATCAAACCCGTGACCTGGTTCATAGGTCACCACTCAACCACTGAGCAACGCTGGCCAGGCAGGATCGTTTTTTAAGTGTGTGCGCCCGGGCAGCATGCATGGTGGGAGCACTGTCCCGTGCACCGAAGGGTTGCGAGTTCAATTCTCAGTGGGGCACGTGCTCAGGTGGCAGAATCCATCCATCCCCAGGCTGGGCATATACATGTGGCTGCCAATCAATGTTTCTCTCTCTCTCCGTCTCCCTTCCTTTTTCTAGAATCAATGGGAACATATCCTCAGGTGAGGATTAAAAAATAATTGACAAAATTATTTATTGCTTAGAGTATGACTTAAGTCTCCTTTCCCCCAGGCCAGGCCCATGCTGATGGGGGAGGGCATGTACTCAGCAGAGGACCACAGCTGCTGCTGGCAGTCACCGTACTGACCTCGGACAGGGACTTTCTTGCGGACCCAGGACACAGAAGGCTGTGTTACAAGGACAGGCCTGGAGAGAGGGCAGCGGAGCCCAGACCACGACAGCCACCTGCAGGGAGCGTGCCCCGGGCGGATCTCTGCACGGACCAGGAAGAAGGCTGACCAGGAGCTCACTGACCACAGACTTCCCACCACCACCCTGCATGTCATCAGCCAGCTGGCCAGGGGTCAGAGCAGAATTCCAGGTGACCGACGGCTCCCCCCACGCTGCCGGCGTAATTGGGACAGACACTCACACGTGACTCAACCTGCCTCTGATTATCTGGCTCAAGCAGTGACAGGTGGCCTCCGATCCACTGCGTCAGGTATCAGTTTAACAACCAAAAACCAATTACTGCAAAATACCACACTAATTCAAGGACAAAAACCACATGATCATCTCAGCAGAACAGACACTGTAAACATACCAACACCCCTTCATGGAAAACATACCAACATCCACAAACTGGGATTCAAGGACGTGCCCTCCCTCTGAGCAAGAACGTCTGCAAGCCCACAGCTCACGTCGGACCGGGGCTGGAAGAGGCAACGAGACGCCACCTTCCTTCCTCCACGTGGTCCTGGGGCCGTCCGGAGAACCAGGAAGAAATAAAGGGCATCCAGATGAGAAAGGAAGAAGGAAGTCTGCCGAACAAGATGACATGATAGTCACTGGGTACAGTAACTCTTAAAAAATCCACTAAAAAAAACTCGGCAAGGTTTAAGATACAAGAGAAATGTACAAAAGTTAATTACATTTCTATACACTTGCAAGGAACATCCCAAAAATGAAATTAAAAAGGCAATCCCACTTATAATGGCATCAGATAGAATGAAACACTTAAGAATGTATTTCAGCCAAAACCGGTCTGGCTCAATGGATAGAGCGTCGGCTTGGGGACTGAGAGGTCCCGGGTTCGATTCTGGCCAAGCGCATGTACCTTGGTTGCGGGCATATCCCCGGTAGGGGGTGTGCAAGAGGCAGGTGATCGATGACTCTCCCTCATCGATGTTTCTAGCTATCTATCTCTCTCCCTTCCTCTCTGTACAAAGATCAATAAAAATATATTTTAAAAAGAAAAAAAAAAGAATGTATTTCACAAAGGGATGTGAAACTTAGACCCTGAAAACTCAAACGCAGCGCTGAGAGAAATGAAAGGCCTAAGCGGTAGGCAAAGGCTCCCAGGATGACACCGAGAGCAGTAACAACAAGGTACGCTGCACGCTGCCTGCTGGGCGGCTGGCGGCCGATGGCGCTGACCAGTGTGAAGCCCGGGCAGGACCCTCGTGAAACGAAGACTGTCAGAAAGAGGGCCAAGCAGTTCATGACCTAGACGTCAAGATGGAGTGGAGCGGGCGGAAGCCGGAGGCACCGCCAACAGGGGGCGCAGAGGACTCAGGGCCGGGCGATGCCCACGCCGCTGCTCGGCGGCCCTCGGTCCACACAGCAAGGAGCGTGCGTGCTGCCCAGGGGGACGGATCTCCGGTCTCCTCCAAGACCCGCAGAGCCCCGTGGAGGGGCGGCCCGGCTGCCATCAGTCCCCGGCCCCAGGGACGTGCCGTGCAGCGGGAAAGCGGTGGACAGACTGTGAGCACAGGGCATGTGTGTGAACAAAACCGCAAAACTCTGCCCCAACAAAGAAAGAAAACAGACAACTCACAGAGGGGGAGTAACGGTGCAATCACATACCTGATAAGAGATTGCATCTGGGACCTACGAAGAACTCTCCAAACTCACAAAGGAAAGAAGAACTCATTTAAAAAGGAAAAAGGATTTGAATAGCGGCTTCTCCAGAGACACACAACAGGTCAAGGAACAAATGAAAGCAGCTCAGCACCTGGTCCTTCAGGAAATGAAAGCCACGGTGAGCGACCACTTCACGCACGCTCGCTGGCTGCAATGAGACGGATAACACCGCGTGTGAACGAGAACGGAAACAGCCCCTGTGCCCGCTGCTGGCGATGACACGTGGGGCCGGCCGCCGGTGTGGGGAAACGGACGGACAGACCCAAACGTCTTTCAGAAGAGTGACCGTGACCAGGCCCTCCCTCCCTATGGCCGCCGAGACGTGCAGAACCCACGCCTAACGGCACGGGCGTTTGCACTGCACAGCCATGGAGGCCAGAAGCAGGACTACCAACGCCCGTCCGCACAGACATGGTTGAACAGTACATGCTATCTCCACACAATGGAGTACTTACTATCCCGCTGTACAGTGAAGTACGGACCTGCCACCACCCGGAAGAACCTTGAAAACATGCTAAGTGCGAGAAGCCAGTCAGGTTTCCTCTGTAATAAAAAAGGTCCAGAACGGACAAACTAGAGACAGAAATAGATGAGGGGCTGCTGGTGGGGGGGGGGGCGGGGGGAGAGCTGGGGGACAGCTAGAGGGGACAGGGCTTCTTGTCCAGCGGTAAGCAGCATCTAAATTACTGTGAGGATGAGTCCACGACTCTTGTAACACAGGAGCGTAAGTCGCTGAACGGAAAGCTGTAACTGGCGGATGTGTTGTGTGTGCCTCTAAAGGGGTGAATGTATTAGGTGGCTCGATAAACGTGATTCCGTAAGGCAATCTGGCTGCCCCAGGTCCGCGGGGTTCTCTCCCGGAGCGCAGCCACCACGCCAGCCACACGAGCCCACCTGCCAGCCGCGCCCCACACAGCCCGCGGTGCCAGCTGACCGCCCGCATCTGCCAGACACGTGAGGGACCAGCCTTCTCGCTGGGTCCCGGCCGCCCAGCTGCCCGGTGACGCCCAGGCGTGGGGGAGCGGGCCAGCCGCCCCCAGAGTCAGGCCTGAGCTCCTGGCCCTCAGGACCATGAGCATCTCCTCCCGGGAAAGAAAGCCCGCCTACCTGGACCACCACAGCCCACAGGCAGGCCCTCCCGGAGCGTCCCGGGCCTCCGGACCTTGGCAGGCGGTTTCCAGTTGTAGGAATCCAAAGGCCTGGGTTTGCCCTGGCCGGTGTGGTGCAGTGGGTAGAACGTTGGCCTGGGAACTGAAAGGTCCCAGGTTCGATTGCAGTTAAGGGCACGAGCCTGGGTTGTAGGCTCAATCCCCAGTGGGGGACTTGCAGGAGGCAGCTGATCCATGAGACTCTCTCACCATGGATGTTTCTACCTCTCTCTCCCTCTTCCTTCCTCTGTGAAATCAATAAAAATGATTTTTTTAAAGGCCTGGGTTCGAGTCCCACCTCCAACAGCTAGAGCTGGCACACTGTCAGCCAACTAACTGCTCTGAGCTTCAGCGTCCTGGTCCCAGAAATGGCACTAAGAATGTGTATGAAGCCTGGCCGGTATAGCTCAGTGGTTGAGGAGGTCACAGTTCAAGTCCCAGGAGGTCACAGTTCAAGTCCCGGTCAGGGCACATGCCCGGGTTGCGGGCTCGATCCCCAGGAGGGGCCATACGGAGGCAGCCAATCAATGGTTCTCTCTCATGGTTGATGTCTCTCTCTCTCCCCCCTTCTCCTCTCCTCTCTGGAATCAATAAACATTTTTAAAGAATGACTATGAAATGAGATAACCATGTACGAGAGCAGTGTGAGTACCGCAAAGTCATGTACAAACAGCACCCAGCAGCGCGCCCGCCCCGTCGGCACTGCGCATCCGCCTGCTCCGGGAGCCTCAGCACGCTGACACCGTTCAGAGCCGGCGCCGCCCGCCTGCCGGTCCCCTGCTCGGAAAGCCTCGCCGCGTTATCTCGGGCTGCAGGCCTCCCGCCCGCAGCAGCGAGCTCATTAATTCTTCATGGGCAACCACTTGTGTTTATTGAGCAGAAAATGTTCCAACAAAGTTCAACCTCAGACTAAAAGGAACCTCATTTCGTCTCATTAAAATTTCATCTCTATGGGGCCCTGCATAGCTGAAAAGAAAAACAAGTTTCAGCTGAAGCCATTTTAGAAAAATAAGAGGCAACTACCTCATTTCAGATCATGAAGTCTTTCTTTTACAAACACACGGCCCAATAAGCTTCTTAATAAATCGTGCTGCTTGGAAGCACGCCAGTAACTCCCCGTTTAAAGAGGAACCCCGTGGCCCCCACCGGCAGGAGGCACAGGGACACAGCTCCATGTGTGACACGGCCTCACCCCCAGGGACAGGGCCAGGGTGTTTGTCACCTTTCCTTGTTTTTTTTAAGTTTTAGGAATTATCTGAAACATGAGCAGACAAACTGGACTATATACATGCAATGGAGTATGAGCCAAACACACATGACTGAGCCACAGCGAACGAATCAAGATAGGCCCCCTTCATGGCACGACACTGGAAAGCAAGCAGGATGCGCATGGTATGGCAGGAGCTCCCAGGGCCCGGCCCGGCTATCTTTACACAGCACGTCTAGAGGCTTTTAAGCCTCAGGTTCAAGACTGCGCGGGCCTGCTGGTGCCCAGCCAGGCTCTGGAGCCCCAGCCCCGTGCAGAGCTCCGACCTGACCCTCAGCCATGCCCCTGCCAAGCAGGCCGCCCAGCCCGACACAAGACACCGTACACCAAAGGGTGCCTCAGCCCAGCGCGATGTCACCCCTGCGTCAGAACCTCGCCGCCCGCAGTGCTCCGGGCGGCACCTCCTCCCGAGAAGGGCCTCCCCCAGGATCGCTAGGCTCCTCGCACACCGGGCCTGGGTGCACGCGGAGCCCCATGGTGCCTGCGCCCCTGCCGCTCTCTGCCTTCCTGAGCCACCTCAGTGCTGGAGCCTCTGGAGGCAGCTCAGAGGGCTGACAGCGCCCCCTGCAGGCCCCTGCGGGCCCTGCGCCTGCCCCTTCCTGCAAACCACCTCTGGGACATGATTGCCTCAGTGGCTCTGGTGACCGGCCTGGGACAGAAATTAACCCGGTATCACCGAGCCCAAAGAGAACACGAGGCCCAGCGGCTGGAAGCAGGAGGCTGCCGCTCCGGAGGCCTCCGCACCCTCTGCTCTGGCCCCTCCTCCCCTGAGCCAGCACCCAGAGCGGGGGTGCCACCCACTCACCACCGCAGTCCCAGGGTGAGGACGTGGGCATCTTTGGGGCCATCGTTCTGCTGACCGCATCCATCCTCCGGCCAGACCCGGTGGTCCCACGAGCGCCCAGGGCCAGCCCCCAGTGCCCCGAGTCCCACCTGCAGTGTGGCCTGAACCCGTCTGTGACCCAGCCACTGCCCGCTCCCTCTCCCCCTCCTCCAGGACCACCCCGTCCTGGGCCCTGTCTCTCAGGACCGACCCCAGCTCCTCCATGGACCCGAGCCGCTGCTCTGGGCTCGCTCCCCTCCCGGCTTCTCCCACGGGGCCGCCGGTCTCCGTGTGGCGAGTCCCTGCCAGCGGGGCTGACGGCCACCCCCGTCGCCGAGGGCCCCGCTCCAACGCCAGGCCTCCCCTGGAGGACAGGACCCTCCCGGCGAGGGCCCAGCTACGCTGCCCATGTGCGCTCCCAGAGCGTGGCTGTCGGACCACGTCTGACATTGGCGTGTCTACTGCTCACTGTCTCCTTCCCCCACGGCCACTGGAGGCCACGCCTCCGTGCCCGCGCCGTGGCCCGGCCGTGGGAGGCGCTCCTGTGTCTGAGGGCGGGAGCTGCCCTCCCCGCTGCTGAGGTCTCACCTGCTCGGCTCCTGTGGCGGTGCCGTGACTGAGCCGTCAGGGCCGGACACTGGGAGCCCCCCGCCCCCCGGGGTCCACCAGCAAGACCGCCTCGCCCGCTCAGCTCACCCAGCACCACCGCCTGCCGCTCTCCCTCTGGCCTCCCGCCGCCAGCCCGGCCGCCGCCACACAGCACGCAGGGCTGGCGGAAAGGGGGCGGACTGCCCGCCTGCGAGGGCTCTGTCCTGGCAGCTGACGCTCCGTGTGGCCGGCGTGCCAACTGCAGCCGCGGAGACCACGGCCCCTCGGGAGCCCAGCGGGTCAACGGCCCGAGAAAGGACAGGCCCCGGGGTCAGAGACGGACCTCTCCCGCGTCTGAGCCCCCCCTGATGGTGGGCATCAGCTACCGCCTCACCCCCCGGGTGCTCCCGCTCAGCCCTCGGTCCTCAGCCCCAACCCCGGCTCAGCCCGGCAGCCCTGGGAACCCCGCCACACGCACCGCAGGCCCCGCCGCTCCGCCCAGGAGACCACAGAGGCCTCTGTCTGGCAGGAAAGCCTGAAAGCCCACGTCCTTCCTGTGACCACGAGCCCCACACCCTGCATGCGCCCCAGGACTCCCCCTCCCCTCCCTCCTGCATGCTCTTCATGTCAGACACCCCAGCACTGGCCCCGACAGGGCCTCTGCACTGCCGGCCCTCGGCCTGGGCCCCTCCTCCGCCTCCCGGAGCTGTGCCTCCCCTCCTGCACGTCGTCCCGGAGGCCGGAGGGAGTGGCGCCCACCGCACCCCCCTCCGGACCCTCCACCCCCTCTCCCTGCTTCCCATCTGGACGAGTCACCCCTCGGACGGAGCTGCACGCTGGGACAGCAGGGCTCCGGTCTGTCTCCTTGACGTGTCTCCGGGAAATATCAGGCGTGCAAATAAATTACCAAACTCCAAATGGTGCAGGCCTCCTCCCATTCCATCACTGAGGCCAGGCGAGCGCCTCCCGCAGGTCAGCGGGCAGACTGACCCGCGCCCTCAGGCTGCCGTGCGGTCACTGACGGAGCAGGAGCCACGTGCCCGGAGGCCCACGGGACTAACCGGGAAGGAGGCTAAAGCCCGGACCTCGGACGCCTGGTCAGCGGCCTTCCCACCGGCCACTCACCGCCTCCCGCAGAGGAGCTGCTAAGGCCTCGGCCAGACGTGCGGGGAGAACGAGGTGTGAGAGGGCGGGCACCACAAGAACGCCCCTCCCAGGTGGGACCCTGACGGAGCCGAGCCTCCCTCTGGTGCCCGGAGACAGCGGGATCACCCTTTCCCGGCACTGACGGCGGCGAGGGCCACGCCCCTGACTGCAGAGCTCCCGTCCTGGAGAAAAGCAGCAGCAGGCAGCAGCCCGGTGGCCGGTGCACACGAAGGCACACCGGCCCGGCGCCCGGACCAGGAGCTCGCTGGTCGGACGTTTACAGTAACAACGGGAGGGACGGCGGCCAGGATGCGCTGGAGACGAGCATCACAGGACGGGCAGCGAGGAGCCGCCTGCGGTCAGACCGCTCCGCACGGCTGAGGCAAGGAGGGCTGGAGACGTGGCGGGGACCACGCAGGCCGGGTCCCGAAGGGCCTGAGGCATGATGGGAAACACTCCTGCTCGGCGCCTCTCAGGGGCTCCAAACCAGCCCCTCTGTGAGCACCGTGTGGACGCAGAGCGCGTCCGGACCCCCAGACACCTGCTGAGCACTGGACAGCGGCCGCCTGCACCCAGGGGCACGCCCAGGGACCCAGCGGGTCAGGGGGAGCGTGAGGGACGGTCACTGAGGAGCCTCTGGCCGGGCGGGGCTGTGCCCATAAAGGCCCTCACGGCCTGCACGGCGGTGGGCGTCTCCGTCCTCCCCCCATTCCTCTGGGTTCAGGGCCACACTCAGAACAAAGCGCTGAACCATCACCCAGCACCTGGAAGGGCCGGCAAAGCCACGGGACCTGGCGGGGAGCCCACAGCACGTGCGGCCCGGGTAGAGACGGTGCCCCTGGCCAACGGTCACCACTGACCTACCAGCAGGAAAGGACAGCCTTCGCAGCTCCGTCCGCGAAGCAGCCGCACTGCCGGGGGCCAGGCCGCCACCAGGGCAGGGCTGCGGAAACGGCAGCTGGGCCCTGCACCGGCCCCGCACACTGTCACTGACACGGGAGCTGCTCTCAGAAACGCCTGTCACAGCCCTTCCGGCACAGCACGGACAGGCACCACACGGACACAGACACGGACACGGGCGGAGAAAAAGGCTCTTTGGGAACACAGGAAGAAAGGCAAGGGCTGCCTGCATCCCCTGCAGCCGTCCTAACCAGCGGCCACAACTCAGCGGCTCCCAACAAGACACTCGTCCTCTCCCGGCCTGGAGGCTAGAAGCAAAGTGGAGGTTTCGGGGGCCGCCCTCTCCGAAGGCTCTCGGGGGTCTCCCTGCCTGTGACTCCCACGGGCTCCCAGGCCCCTCGGCGCCCCCTGGCAGGTAAGCATGGCCTCCGCCGCAGATGCCGTCTCCCCGAGATGTGTGTCTCTGTCCAGATTCTCTCTTCTCAGCAGGACGCCAGGCACGGGACTAGGACCCACAGCGTGACCCTTGACCCGGGTTGTTAAAGTGGTTCATTTCATTCGGACTGAAAACCTAAAACCCACATGTGCATTTCTTATTTTTATTTTTTTAATGTGTTTTTACTGATTTCAGAGAATAAGGAAGAGGAAGAGGGAGAGGGAGATGGGAACATCAATGAGGAGACGGAATCATGGGTCAGCGGCCTCCTGCACGCCCCCTCCTGGGGATGGAGCCCACACCCGGGGCCTGTGCCCTGACCAGGAATTGAGCCGTGACCTCTTGGTTCAAAGGTCGATGCTCAGCCACTGAGCCACGCCGGCGGGCGATGTGTGTTCTGATGCCACGTGGTTCCTTTCCGAGTCCACGGTCCAGAGCGTGGTCCCTGTGGCTCCTGGGGCTGCCTACCTGCTGCCCTTCCAGAACGTTCACCTCATCTGGGACCCCGACACTGGTTTCAGTGAGAGCTCTTCCTGTTCTTCAATCAAGCACAATCCTAAGGGTAAAGGAGGGTCTTGGTGGCCCCCTCCCAGTCGGTGGCTCAGCCTGCGGGTCCCACATCTGAAGAGTCACGATTCCTGCCCAGACACAGCCGTGTCCACAGCTGACCGTCCGCGCTCACCGCGGTGTCTCTCAGGAACCTGCTGCCGAAGCCGTGAGTCCGCTGGGAGTTTCATGCTCACACCACGATTCTGGATGTCCAGCATCTCTGCCTGTCCAGCATCTCTGCCTTCGGCTTCCAGACAAACTGGGCTTAGAAATCCCGCGTTTGTTTACCCTCCTCCCTCCGCGGCGCTGCTCCCTCTGCCCGCTGCTCCCTCCGCGGCGCTGCTCCCCGCGGCGCCGCCTGACAGTGTCAGCTCTGTCCTCCCGGTCCCGCGGGCCCGGCGGGCGGTGACAGCCTCTCGGAGGAGGACTCTGAGTCCAGGGCGCGGCCGGGTCACGGCCGGAGCTCGGTGGTTGTTGTTGTTGCTTCCTGCTGCGAGTCCAGCTGGCAGCGGTTCTGAGGCCGGAGTGGGCCGCACGGCTCCCGGGCGCCCCCCCTGGACTCCGCTCCGGGCAGAGCGGCGGCCGCGGGGGGCGGAGGGCGGCCGGCCGGCGGGTCAGAGCCGCCGGGCCCCGAGCAGCCACCCCCCCCGCCCCCCGCCAGCCGGACCCGCCAGGCCCCGCGGCCCGGACCCGCCCCGGCGCCCGGACACGTCCCGGCCGCGGCCCCTCCTCCGGCCTTGCCCCCACGCCCCGCGCCCGGACCCGGGCCCCTCGCCCCGCGCGGGCCCCTCCGCCCCGGGACCCCGGCGCCGCGCACCACCCGCAGGCCGACCTCTGACCCCTGACCCCAGCCCGGCGCGCCGTCACACCCACCTGCCCGGGACCTTGCTGTTGCTGCGCTTCCAGAACTGCTTCCTGGCCCCGTCGCTGGCCATGGCGCCTCCTCATCCCTCAGGCCGGCGGCCCCGACACCCCGAGCGCGGCCGGCCCGCCCGGCGGTTCTCCCTGCACCGGGGGGGGGCCCTCAGCCGTCCCGGGACACCCCGGCGCAGACCCAGCGCTCTTCCGCCTCCCTCCGGAAGTTGTGCCTCCGCGCACCCGGAAGTCCCGCCCACGCCCCAGGTGCGCGTGAAAGGGCGACGCCCGGCGGCGCGGCGGTGGAAGTGCAGCGGCGGAGCCTGCCCGGGAGGGCCGATGGCCTGGGCACAGGTGCCCCTCACAGAGGCCCTGACCATGGCAGGCCGCACCCGCTGCGGCCGCGCGCCAGGCCCGGTGAGGGGAGGGGAAGGGGGTCAGGCCAGGCTCCAGCTGAGCACCGAAGAATCCGGGGCCCCAGCAGTGCCCTGCACGTGGCTGCAGGATATCCAAGACTACTGCAAAGTGAAGCTGAAAGTACTCATTTTTACATTGATCACACGTTGGGGAGGGAGAGTATGTATGGGGGCGAGGGGGAATAGTAAGATATGTACACAGATAATAATTTAATTAAAAAATAAAAATAAAAAATAAAAAGTAAATATAAATATTTCAGCTATATTGAGTTCACTAAACTAGATTGCCAAAATTATTTTTACTTTTTATCTTTCCTTTTTTTACATTACATTTATTGGGGTACGTACAGGTTTCAGGTGTGGATTTCTGTGTTACAAGAGCTATATGTTGTACCATGGGCTCACTGCCCAAAGTCAAATGTTTTTCTTTTTCTTTTTCTTTTTTTACGTGGCCACCAAAACATGTCAACTTGGGTATGTGGTTTACATGGAATTCCTCTCGGCCCTGTGGCAGAGACCTGGGCGTCAGGGGTGGATCTGCAGCAGAACTTCTAGGGGTGTTTTCTGCAAACAGCTGTGTGGCTCCTGCTCTGATTGAAGTTCCCCCATGCGGCCCCCTTGCCGATGGGACGTGGCATTGATTAGAGCTGCTCTGTACTGCACCGGGTACGGGGTACCCATCAGCTCCGTCGTAGGCCAACCCTCACCCCCAGGAGACAGCACCCCTTGTCTCAGCAGCATGTGGCTCCCTTGGCTCTCACAACCCTGAGTTTTTGTTGGTGTTGTTGTTTTAATATATTTTTATTGGTGTCAGAGACAAAGGGAGAGGGAGAGAGAGAGGAATATCAATGCTGAGAGAGAATCACGGATGGGCTGCCTCCTGCACGCTCCACACTGGGAATCAAGCCTGCAACCTGGGCCTGTGCCCTGACGGGAATCAAACCCTGATCTCCTGGTTCATAGGTCAAGGTTCAGCCCCGGAGCCACGCTGGCAGGCACAGCCCTGTTCTTTACCCCGTCTCCTGTTAGCACGGCTCCCGCAGCCCCGGACGCCCCGTGCCACCTCGCAGAGCCTGTCTTCAGCGGGACCTTCTCCTGTCTGTCCTGCTGAACCCACCGGCCCGGCTGGCCCGCACCGGCTCCCGCCGCCTCCTCCGCCCACGCCCACGCCCACGCCCACGCCCTGAAGCCTGAAGCCCATTAGACGCACCATGACCGTCCAGTCGGCCTCAAAGAGGCTCAGGACAAAGCCTCCGACCTGTGACCACAGAAGCGGCTTCGGGTAAACAACACCACACCGGCCTCAGGGGGTCAGCCCAGGCCCATGGGAGCAGACAACCCACCTCCGTACCCTCAGCCAGTCAGCCTGGCAACCGGATGTCAGAACCGGAGCCAGCGGTCAGCTACTTCCTGCCCCGGCCCCAGCCCCAGCCCCAGCCCCAGCCCCAGCCCCCGCCCCCCGAGAGCCCAGGACCCACTCCATGAGTCTCCATGACCAGTGACGGCCCTGTCCAGCCATCCCCAGAGCACTCTAAGCGTGTTAAATGGATGGCACCACGGGTGCCATTTCTCCAGAAATCCCCTCCAGTATCATTTTTAAAAAGTCCGATTTTTGGAAAGAATGCACGGCAAGCTAGTCCAAAAATCAGGACTTTTTTAAGACGCGACAGGCCGCAGGACAAATTGTTAAAAATCGGGACTGTCCCGCCCAAAGCGAGATGTCTGGTCACCTTTGGCTCAGCCCCTCCCAGCTCTGCCCTTACTTCCCAGGTCCCTCTCCTTCCCCCAGGGGCGCCCCGTCTCCTGTCCCTCAGCCCGCGGCCACCCTGGTGACTGGGTCCTCCCCAGAGCTGGGCGGCAGAGGCTCTGCTCCCAGCGAATGCCTCCCTGCGGTGCTCACAGCCGCCGCCAGGGGGCGCGGGCGGCGGGGACCGGCCACCAGCTCAGCCCCCTGGAAACCAGGCCGCAGGAGGCTGCCGGGGTGCATGCTCCAGGGCCTGCACCTGCTGGACAGAAGCCCAGGGGCCCGTGGGGGCCGGGCAGTGACCTGCACCGAGTGGCTCGGGTCTGCCAGGCCCAGCAGCCCGCCCTGCGCCCCCGTCATGAGCAGCCCCAGCCCAGACCCCCCACCCCCGCCTTGATGGTCAGGCAGCCTGTGGAGAGTGGCGGAGCCCAGGAGCCAAGGCAGCAGCGAGCGGTCTCTGCCAGGGTCCACGGCGCCAGTGCTGGGCACCGGCTGATGGCGGCGGGCAGTGCCCATGGGGCTCCGATGCTGCCTTCAGGCCCTCCGCCTCCCCCACCCATCACTCTGGGCTGGGATGTGCTAGTCCGGCCGCAGGCTGGGGCACCCCAGCTCCCACTCGTGCCCCCTCCACTCTGGCTGCAGGGGCTTCCGGCAGGCGACCATCCCCACCCACCCCGCCCCGTCGCTGGGTGCCTGGGTCAGAGCAGGCTGGGCGCGCTCTGCAGCGGGGCTGGACGGAAAGAACCGGAAAGAAGTGGAGGGGAGAGAGCTAGGGCCCCAGCCCGGGCCCTGAGGCCTGGAACCCTGGCCCCTGTCCTGGCCTGGGCCTGGGCCTCCCGCCTGCCCCACAGGCTCCTCCAGAGCTTGGGCTCAGAGCAGTGGCGTGGTGCCAGGCTCTGTGCCAGGTCTCTCGCGGCATCGCTGGTAGCTGGCCTCCAGGGAGGCCCAGTGAGCAGGGAGGGAGAGCTCCAGGCGCCCAGAGCAGGCTTTGGTCCTGCATGAACTCTGCAGACAAAACCCCTCCCACACCCTCCTCCTCTCCCAGTGAGGACGCAGCTGGAGTCCCGGGGAACAGATGGAGGGCATTTAGGATGCACCTGGGTCAGGCTGTCCCTGCCTCCGCCCAGGGCAGGTCAGGCTGAGGCTGGGGTCCCAGGGAGCTGCGGGCTGTAGTGGCATTCCATCGCTGTGTCTCACCTCCCACCTCAGGTCAGGGAGAGAGGAGGGGCAGAAGAGAGGGAGGGGGGAGGGAGGAGAGGACGCAGCGGGGGGGGGGGAGGGAGAGGGAGAAGAGGACACAGGGGGGAGGGGGAGAGGGAGGGAAGAGAGGACGCAGGGGGGAGGGGGCACGGGGGAGGGGGAGGGAGGAGAGGACACGGGGGGGGGGGAGGGGGGGAGAGGACACAGGAGGGAGGGGGGAGGAGAAGGAGGAGAAGGAGGAGGAAGTGGGGTGGAAGAGGTCTCCTCTCTCAGCCCAGATGAGCAGCTGACAGACAGCCTCCAGGCCGGCTCATTCCTGGAGCTGTCGAGGCCTTGGCCCTGGGCCCTGGCTCTGCCTGGGAGGGTCCTGGGCTCCCGCCAAGGCCAGGGGCGCTGTGCACCTGCTGCCCCGCCTCCCCTCCCCTCCCCGCCCCACACCTCCTCTTTCCTCCTCACTCCTGTCAGCCGCTGACCCCAGACACCCCTTCCCCTTCCCGGCCGCCTGCCTCGGCCACACCCTGCGTCTGGCCAGCGGCAGCCTGGGGTGGCGGCGGGGGCTGGGGGGGGAGAGGGGTAGAGCGGCCTCGGGCTCCAGGAGGCGCTGAGTCATCACCACGGGTCTGCGGGCCTGGAGCTGGGAGCATCTAGCACTGAAGGGTTCAGAGAAGACAGAAAAAGGAGGGGTGCTGTTTCCCCAGAGCCCGTGCCGCGGCCTTAGCCCCCCCCCTTTGCTGGGTGCCCAGGACCCACTGCGGGGCTCCCACAGCCTCTCCCCCACCCACATCCCCCTCAGTCACGGGCGTCGCCTTGCCCGGTAAGCCCGGGGCAGTGCGGGTGCAGCCAGACGGTTGGCTGGGGTCAGGGTCCCACTGTGTCCCGGGCTCTGCACAGCCCCTCCCGGGCCTCCCCTTCCCGCCCGCGTGCCCACAGGCTCCTCCAGAGCTCCGGCTCACAGCAGTGGCATGGTGCCAGGCTGTGCCAGGCCTTCCCGGGCATCCGCTGGTGAGCCGGCCTCCGGGAGGCGCCGTGAGCAGGTGCCCAGGCCCAGGTGCAGCGAGAACCCACACTCCGGGCGGGACAGCACCGAGCGGCCCCCCACGCGGCTCTGGCACCGAGGGGGCCCCCCACGCGGCTCTGGCACCGAGCGGGCCCCCACGCGGCTCTGGCACGGCGAGGGTCCCCCATGCTGGACCCCCGGAGCGGGGCTGCGGCTCAGCTCCCTACCCCCAGTCCCTGAATCGGGGTCTCTGTGCTCTGTGCTCCCGCCTTCCTTGCTCTCGCCCTCGGCCTGCGGACAAGCAGGAGGGAGGGGGCAGGGCGCCCTCTCGGCCTCCCACCAAGGACGCACGCGGCTGTGGAATTTTCCTCGGCTCTCCAGGCCAGCCTGCGGCAACCGGCAGCGACTCGTTGGCACTGCCCGTTCTGTCTGCTCCAGGCCTGAAGGAGGCCACCCACCGGTGTCACCCGAGGCGAGCCCAGCACCCAGCGGCAAGCCCCAGAGAGGCTGGGGACCTGGGCGGGACCCTGAGGGGACACCGTGTGACACGGAAAGACCAGCCCGGGCAGCGGCTTCAGGTGCCACTGCTGGGCCAGGCAGGCAGGAGGCGGTCACCGGGTCAGACAAGGCCATCCTGGGGCCTGCTCTGGGGGCAGCTCCCAGCTGAGCTGGCTGTTGGGAGAAAGGCCGTGGCCTCTCTGAGCCGTGGCCTGTCCATGCGGTGGCCTGTCCATGCCATGGCCTCTGTGTGCCATGGCCTGTCCATGCTGTGGCCTGTTCATGCCGTGGCCTGTCCATGCCGTGGCCTCTGTGTGCCATGGCCTGTTCATGCCGTGGTGCCAGACTGCAGTGCTTGGTGGCGGCCCCACCTCCACGCCCACCAGCAGTGCCAGCTCTGACGGCCACACCCACACCCACACCTCTGCTTCCCTCGGTTTTATGGCGGCGTCGGACTGGGAGTGAGGCGGAGTTTCATTGTGGATGGGACCCGCGCCTCCTAAGGACTAGGGCACGGTGTGTTTTCACGGCTGTAAACCTCGGGGAAATGCCACACGGGCTGGAAGCACAGAACCGGGCCATGCACGCTGCCCTGCGTGCCCCTCCTGCTGTCCGGTCCCAGGCCTGATCCGTGGGCTCGCCACCAGCCTACACAGACCCGGGAGCCACAGCATCTGAGCCAACAGCCACCCTGTGCCGCTGCCCCTCCTGACCAGGGCAGACATCACCAATCAACCATGGAGCTGGGAGACAGGGGCAGACATCACCAATCAACAACGGAGCTGGGAGGCCCAGAGATGTGCCTGGGCCCCTGGGCAGTGGGGTGTCTGCCCCAGGAGCTCACTCTGGAGGAGAAGGGAAGGGAAAGACGGACCGGCTTGCAGGGGCCCCAGAGAGGGTGGGTTCGTTGTACCCCAGGGGCACACAGGGGTGGTGACCGGGGTTTGGGGGACTCGGAATAGCCCCCCCCCCCACGTTCAGACTCAAAGGACAGACGTCAAGTTGTCAGCTTCACTGCTGACGGCACCAGGGTGGCCGCGAGGGGCTGTGAACAGGAAGCGGGGAGCCGGCTGGTGTGGCTCAGTGGTTAGGTTGAAGTTCTGCTTCATGCTACAACATGGGTGAATCTTGAACACGTGATGCTCAGAGAAAAGTCACGTGCTGTATGGTTCCATCCCCACGAAACATCCTCCCCAGGCACATCCACAGGCGGGGGCAGGTAGGGGTCGCCTGGGGCTGAGGGACGGCGGTGGCTGAGGGTGAGAGGGCTCCTCATGGTGATGGAGATGCCCCAGAGCGGACTGTGGTAACCGTGCGCTGACCGCGGCCCGGAGCGCTCCAGGCGAGGGGCATGCGTGGCGTGTGTGTGTGTGTGTGTGTGTGTGGCCTCAGGACAGCGTCCTCGGGAAGCAGAGCCGGCCTCGGGGTGCGGCCAGACCACCACGCCCAGCGACCTCCACCGGGCCGGCTGCCTGCTCCGCGGCTCAGCCAGACTCTTCTGGGCCCGGGCCCGGCTGCGGGCTGCCCCGCGTGCGACCGCGCCTGTTCCCCCGGCGCCCGGCCTCTGGACGTGGAGCCTGGCTCTGGGCTGACCCCGCGCTCCACGCCTGGCCAGGGCCTGGCCGAGTCCACGGGTCTGTAGCACCTTCACTGTCTTCTCCTTGAAGTTGTAGAAAGGTGTCCTCTGTGGTTCCGTGCTGGTGCTGTCAGATACACACAACCACACAGACACACACACACACAACCACACACACACTCACACACAACCACACACACACACACACACACACACACAAACACACAGACACACACACACACACAACCACACACACACACAACCACACACACACTCACACACAACCACACAGACACACACACACACACACACACACAAACACACAGACACACACACACACAACCACACACACACACACAACCACACACACACACACACAAACACACAGACACACACACACACAACCACACACACACTCACACACAACCACACAGACACACACACACACAAACACACAGACACACACACAACCACACACACACTCACACACAACCACACACACACACACACACACACAAACACACAGACACACACACACAACCACACACACACACACACAACCACACACACACACACTCACACACACATACATACACACAGAGAGAGACACGGAGACACATGCATGCACACACACGCACACGCACGCGCGCACGGTCGCTGTGTGTTCCGGTCTGTGACGTTGAAGAGTGACCGTGGGAGCCCAGCTGAACGGCATGAGGCTGTCCTCTGTCGGGCTCCCTTCTAGGTTCAATGAGGCGCCGATGAGTAAAAACCACAAGGTCCCCCCGCCCCCGTCTCACCCCCTCACACACGCAAACGTGGTTTCTGTGATGGGAAGGGAAGTGGGAGGGGCAAGAGGCGATGGCTGGGACACCGGGCCCAGCTGGGCTCGGGAAGACGTGCTCCGTCTGTGGAGCCTGGTTGACGTGCCGCTGGTACGCGTTCCTAAATCTTTGGTAAACAGAGTTCCTAAATCTTTGGTAAACAAACCTACGTCCGATCCTCTGCGGAGAGCACTTCCTGGAAGCAGCTGTTTTTGTAGAGCTCGGGGCAGGGAGGGAGCTCGGGGTTAGCCTGTGAGACGGGCCAGCCTGCAGGGAGCGCGGCCGGTTGGACGAGATGGAGTCACTTCACTCTGCGGCATCACCCTGTGGCCCAGCCCGCAAGAACCAGGAGTGTGCGCATGTATGAACGGTGTGTGTGCGTGTATGAACAGTGTGCGCATGTATGAACAGCGTGTGTACACGTATGAGCGGTGGGGATCCTGCGTGAAGCCCCGCCCTCGCCATCAGGGAGCCTCAGTGGCACCCCAGACAGCAAACACTTTGTAAAAACAAAGAGGGGAGGGTGGAGAGTGATCAGGGGCGGGAGCAGAGACTGGAGTGGCGGGAGAGCCGGCCAATAGGAGTCCAGGGTGGAAAGGCCTTTGGGGACATGCAAAGGCCCTGAGGTGAGATGAGTCTTGGCTGCTCCAGAGCCGGGAGCAGGGGGAGGGAGGCTGACGGGAAGGGCCCTGGGGCGGGGAGGAGGGAGGGTGGGAATGGAACCTGGTTTTCCACTTTATTTACTTTTTAAATACATTTTATTGATTTTTTTGCAGAGAGGAAGGAAGGGGAATAGAGAGTTAGAAACATTGATGAGAGAAACTTCAATCAGCTGCCTCCTGCACCACCACCCCCCCACACACTGGGGATGTGCCCGCAATCAATGGAACCTGGGCCCCTTCAGTCCACAGGCCGATGCTCCATCCACTGAGCCAGACCGGTTAGGGCTGGTTTTCCACTTTGAAAGAGCCCCTCAGGGGCCGAGGGAAGCAGGAAGGTCGCTTGTTCTGAGCGTTTGGCTGGACGCCTCTCCCTTCCTTCCTGAGGTGCTTGATTGCCCTCCCACAGGCCCGCGATCAGGCTGGACACAAAACGCCAGAGGTGCTTCCCTGAGCCTGACACAGGGCTGCGCCCTCCCCGGGACCGGCAGCGGAGGGGCGAGGGGCACACCACGCTGGCCCGCTCTGCGGAGGCCTCGAGCGGCGTCCACACACAGCACGCCTGAACGAGCGCCTTCTCGCTGACACCGTGCCATGCGGGCGGTCATGTCCCGGCAAAGGCCAATCTCCACCCCCACAGAGCCCGCCTGTCATCTGTCTTTCTTTCCTTTTTTGAATCAATATATTTTATTGATTTTTTGCAGAGAGGAAGGGAGAGGGAAAGAGAGTTAAAAACATGGAGAGAGAAACACCAATCAGCCGCCTCCTGCGCACCCCCCACGGGGGATGTGCCCGCAGCCAATGCACATGCTCCCGACCAGAATCGAACCTGGAACCCTTCAGTCTACAGGCCGACGCTCCATCCACTGAGCCACACCGGTTTCGGCCCATCTGTTGTCTCTCTGCCTCTAGGGTAGCCTGCCTTTGGAAGGCCAGGTCCCCGATGGAGACCACAAGCCCCTCCTGGTCCTTGCTGTCCTGCTGCTGGTTAACTGCAGACCATCCTGTGCCCACGCGTGTGAAGGAAGTCTGTGTCCATCCTTTCACTTCTCCCCCAGGCCCAGAGGGCTTCCGCCTTGGCTTTCCCACCCCCTCACCATCACCAGTGGGTTCCCGGGACCCCCCTCCCGGGCTGTCGGGGGGAAATAACGTGCGAGCTGCCATCCTCTGGTTTTGCCTCCTGGCTATTGTCGACAGTTTGGCTCAAATAAATGCAAAAGCAGTTCTCTAGGGATTTGGAGCTTCTCAGGGTGGCGTTGGCGAGCAAACGACGCGCACGGTGGGGCGGGGGGGGGGGGCAGGATGGGGAACCAGCCGGTGTTGTAGGAAGCGTGAATCACGCTCTGTGAACCGCGGCGGTTTCACCCCATGAAGGAAGGCACACGCCCCCGGCTGGCGCTGACCCGGAGACCGGCCCTCCCCGCCATGAGGAGCTGCCAGCCACCGAGGAAAGAGGAACGAGGATTTGTTACAGAGACCGGAGCCCCCGCCCTTCTCGCTACCCACAGGCCTTCGCACACCTCCAGCTTGCTCACCCGGTAATGCCATTCCCTGAGGCCGTTTCCCATGATGCCCGGCCCTTGCCCGTCACTCAGCCCTTTGAGGACCCCCAGGGCCTTTGCATGTCTGTAACGGCCCTTTTGCCTACTTCCCTTTGCTCTTGTACCGAAACTGGGGCCCTCAGCCTGGCCTGCGCCCTCTCGCAAGGTGGGACCCCTTGGGGGAGGTAGCCGTGCGCGAAGCAGCAGGCAGCCGGGGAGGAGCCCGGCCGGGCACCGAGCGGCTCCCGCTCATCCTGGCTCCGCTGTGCCTGCTGCCACCACCTGGTAGCGCTGCCGTGGCGGCGGGAGAGGCTCGTGCCCCGCAGCTGTGCTCGCCGACCGTGAGTCCGGTGTCTGGTTCCCGTCGGTCAGCTGAGCGGTGCTCCTGCTATGAAAGTGCACTGACCACCAGGGGACAGCTCCTGCGTCAAGCGTCTGCCCCCAGGTGGTCAGTGTGCACATAGCAACCAGTCAACCAGTCCTTCCGTTGCTTAGGCTTTTTTATATATATACACACACTAGGGGCCCGGTGCACCAAATTCTGATCCCTAGGCCTGGCCAGCGATCAGAGCCAATCCCAGCCTTTTGGCTGCTGGCCAGGACCTTGCTTTGTTCGGCATCAGCCCCCTGGTGGTCAGCACCCAAGGGGACACTTTGCATATTAGCCTTTTACATAGATAGATAAGCGGCCGGCTTATGATGGGCTGCAGACTTTTGTGGGTGACCTGCTGCTCCCCCATGCTGCTGGCAACGTTAGAACAAACACTCAGGTGTGGCGCTGCCTGAGCCTCTGCTTCGGTGGCTCAGGTAGTGCCAGGCAGCACGGGCCCGCTGTTTGTCCGGTTACAGCCTCCTCCCACCCCCGCGTGTGTGCAAAGCCTGGGGTCAGGCCTCTGAGAAGGGGCTCCCAGGCTCCGCTCCCCCTCGTTTGGCTGTTGGAGTCTGACTGTCCCCTCCCCTGCCGATGAGGGATCCGCCTGTGAGCAGAGTCCGGCTCAGGGAAAGCGGGCTCAGCTCCCCCTCCAGCAGACGGGACCTCCGAGCCTCTAGCCCGTCTTCGGTAAACCGGGCACCGCCAGCCTGTCCCCCGGGGAGGCTGTGAGCGGCCCCGCCGACACAGAGCTACTGGCCGCGGGGGGCGCGGGGGCGGCGGGGGGGGGGGGGCGCGGAGGGCGGAGGCGGCGGAGGAGGGGGCGGCGGAGGGGGGGGCAGCGGAGGGCGCGGGTGGCCGAGGGGGGGGCGGCCGAGGGGGGGCGGCGGAGGGGGGGGGCGGCGGAGGGGGGGGAGGTGGGGGAGGGCGGCGGAGGGCGGGGGGCGGCGGAGGGGGAGGGCGGCGCAGGGGGGGGCAGCGGAAGGGGGGGCGTGGAGGGGGGGGGCGGCCGAGTGTGGGGGCCACGGAGGGCGTGGGGGCGGCGGCAGGGTGCTCCCAGTTCCTGCTTCCAGTTCTGCAAACTGTGAAAGGCCTTCTCCTTCGAGGACGTAACTTCTGCCTCAGGCACCCCCTCACCCGCCCACAGAGCGCCCAGCTCTTCACCCCCTGGTCCCCGCCGGCCCTCTGCGAGGACTCTCAGAGCCAAGGCCGGCCTGGCACTCCCTGTGCCCGGGAGCTCCGCAGCGCCCTCACCTGTCTGCCTCTGGCACGGGTGGCAGGGGTGAGGGGGTGGGGGAGGAGGGGGGTCCCTCCCTGCCTGGGCCTGGCACATGGGAGGCTCCGTGGACACGCTGCAGGACTGGCTGCATCCCTGTACTTACAGAGGCCGCTGCCCCTCTCTGGCCTCAGCTTCCCCATCTGCACAGGGGGTGGAGCGAGCGGCTCCGGGTTCCGGGACTCCCTGTCAGCACTATTTTCAGCTCTGCCCACACATCTCCATTGTCCTGCAGTCTCCCCGCCTGTCCCCCCAGCGTCCGCGGCCACCGGCGCGCCCAGCTGCTGGCCCAGCGTGCTTCCCTGCCCCCAGGCGTGGGCGTCCTGGGTCTCTCGCTGGCCTGTTCCCCTGCCCCGCCTCCTTCCTCATTTTCCTCTCCCTTTGGACTCAGCATGATGCCGCTGTTTATGTTGCAAAACCTGTGACCTGCACAGACCCTCCTCCTCGCAGGGTGTCTCCTGGGGCGGGAGGGGTGCTGCTTGCACGAAGCAGCATTTCTCCCTTTGCACAGCTGCCCCAGGCACCCCGCAGCCCGTCCCTCCCCGGCACCCCTCACACCTGACCCCGTACAGTCACCGGCCCTCCCTCTCCCCCCCGCACCCCCTCACACCTGACCCCCTACAGTCTCCGCCCCTCCCTCCCCCCCCCCCCCCCCCCGCCCCAGCCGGGCCGCCGGCTCCCGGGCCTGGGCCGTGTCCTCCGTGTTTCCACATAAAAAGGCAAATAAACAGCCGGCGGCTGCCTTATCGCCTGAGCATCGCAGTTTACGGCTCTGCTCTAGCCGCGCTCCCTGGCTGGTCATAGATGTGCGTCTGGGTGCGGCTGGGGGTGCGGCTGGAGGTGGGGCTGGGGCGGCTGGGGTGCTGCAAAGCTAGACGCCAAGCCGGCGTGCAGTTTCCTCTCCATGTGGGAGCCGGGTTGGGTCCGTAAAGGGGAGGGGGGTTTATGGGGGCAGGGGGGTCCACAGCACGGGCCACGCGCAGAACGCCAGGAAGCCAAGCGTGAGCCGTGAGCCAAGTGTGCGGCCAAAAGTCTGCTCAGAGGATTAACTACCCTCAATCCCGCCCCTGCCGTGGCCACGCCCACTCTGGCCGTGACCTCTGCCCCCAGGTGCTGCTGACAGCAGGCGCCTGCCTCCATCTCCCCAGCTTCCCTGGGCGTCCATCTGTCTTCTCTCTGATCCTCCCCGGCGTCCTGCAGGGAGCAGGCCGGGCCTCCCCGCCGCTCCTGTGATTAATAATTAGCTCCTTACTGCGGCCTCTCGCAGCTGGGGCTGGGCACAGGTGTCCCAGGCTGGGGGCCTCCCCGCACCCCTGTCCCGGCCCCGGGGCCGGACCTTGTGCAGCTCCCAGCCCTTAACGGGAGTCAGACCACACCGCACCCCAGCAGACCCTGTGCTGAGACCAGGGAGGCGCCCACAGCCCGCCTGCCCGCCTGAGCTCTCCCTGCCCCTATGAGGCCTGTATCCCACCCACTCCCTGCCCAGCTTCCTCCAGGTGCACGGGGACCGAGGGTCTCCCTCCCCCCGGGGCCGCCCGGAGTTCACCCAGCGGGAGCCGGCCTTCCCCGGAGCGCTGGCCGACGAGCCCGCCCCCAGGAGAGCTGGATGCTTCCCCCCCCGCCCCCCCCAGGGGGCGGCCTGGTGGTGGGAGGGACCTCGAGTCCACACCCTGCGCTCCTCCAGGTCACCTGACCCCGGTCCCCAGGCCCCGGGACTGCCCGCCCCCAGAGCTTCACCTCGGATGGACGGAGGAGGCCGGGCCCAGTACAGGGACAGCATCCCGGCAGGGAGCCCACGGGGCCAGACCCACCCCCAACATGGCCTTTGGGGCCCCTGGTGTGGTGCCCCGGCTCCCGGGTGTGCCCGAAGCCCAGGCCCCGGGTCCGAGGGGCAGGAGCAGGCCAGCCGGACGGTCCTGCGTGTCCTGGAGGGCAGAGCCGCCTGGCCCGGCCCAGGGCAGGGGCTGCTGAGGGCGCGGGCCCCAGCTCAGGCGGGTTCTGGTCCCACACCACTCTCCCACCGTGTGGCCTGGAGCAGCCACGCAGCCGGTGGCCTCTCTGCGTGAATCCTGTGGCTCAGGCTCCTTCCCTGGCCTCCGTCTTCCCGGCTGCACGTGGGCAGACGCTCCTGGGGCAGCAGTGACCGTCGGGGTCGCGTGTGCCATGAGGGATCAGTGTTGTCAGACAGCAGCGCACGCTCCACGCTCAGGCCTCTTTGGGCCCGGATGCTTCTTCCAGGCAGGCCGCCTGGATGCGCCGCAGCTGGGCACTCCTCCTCCAGGTGGAGGGCCGAGGGGAGGGCGGGGGGCATTCCTGGCAGCCTACGCGGGCGGCTGGTGCGGTGTCCTCCTGCCCCGCCCGGATGTGTGGGCTGCCGGAGGGGGAGGAAGCCGGCCTGTGCGGACAGCGGTCACCATAACCAGGCCAGGGCCTCTGGGACAGAGGGGAAGTGGGTCAGAGGCGGGGATGGTCTGGCAGGTGCGGCCGGCGCCTGGCCCGATGGTGGCCAGGGCCCTGGGCAGGCGGGGCCCGTGCGTCTGGCATGGGTGACCCAGGGGGTGTTGGGTGGCAACGCCGTGCGCGCAGGCAGCCCTCAGGGCCCAGGCGGCCGTTGTGCGCGGTAACCTGGCCAGGCGGTGGGTGTTGCCTGTGACCAGCTGCCCAGACGTGGGCAGCAGCCCAGGCTGCAGACTGGACAGGGACAGGTGGCAGCGGGCAGGTGGCAGGCCTGATGGATAGCAGCTCCCGGCTGCGGGCTGAGCCCAGGCTCTCTGGCCCGGCTGGCAGCCAGGCCACCGCCACCGTCTATAGGGCATCGGCACAGTCTGTAGCCCCGCATGTGGCAGAGGGCGGGTGGGGAGCCCCACGGGGTGATGCCCACGCTGTGGGCTGCTGGGCACTCGGTGGCATGAAGGGAGGGGAGGTGGGTGAGAGGCTGAGTGGGCTTTTGGACAGGCATGCGGAAGGACACTGTGCCAGGCCCAGTGTGGGAGGTGTGCATGCCAGCAGAGGTGGGCGAGGGGGTGGGGACGCTGTCAGGGGAACTGGGTTGCTGGGGCCTTCGCAGCCGGCTCCTGGCATGCACAGGCCGGGCAGCGCCCCGGGCAAAGCTGCCTCTTCCCTCCCACGGCCGGAGCTATGAGGCCGGGCCCAGCCTCTCCCGTCAGCTCAGCTGCAGGAACTGGGTCTCCCAAAAGCCCGGCTCTGTTCCTGACCTTCTCCCCGGGGTCTGGTCTCGCGTTGGCCAGGCCCCTTCCAACTGAGCCCTGAATGACCCCTGCCCCCCAGGGTGGACGGCCACCATGCCACTTTGCTGTGGTTGCAAAATACCACAGCTTGCTGAAACCGGTGGCTCAGTGGATAGAGCGTCGGCCTGTGGACTAAAAGGTCCCGGGTTCAATTCCGGTCAAGGGCATGTACCTTGGTTGCGGGCACATCCCCAGTAGGGGGTGTGCAAGAGGCAGCTGATTGATGACTCTCTCTCATCGATGTTTCTAACGCTAGCCCTCTCCCTTCCTCTCTGTACAAAATCAATAAAATATATTTTTTTAAAAAATGCCACAGCCAGTGGCTCCTGCTCTGAAATGGTCTCCTCCCGGCTCCAGCTCCCAGGTGCCGGCAGGCTGGGTCTCCGCAGGGGCCTGTCTCCGCCCGGCTCCCGGCTCGCTCTGTGCGGGAGGCCTGGCCCTGCACCCGGCTTCCTCCTGTGAGGCCCAGGCCATCGGATTGGGACCTGCCCGACCACCTCCCTCTGTGGTAACCGCCTCCCTGGAGTCTCCGAGCACAGTCACCTTCTGAGGGCCGGGGGTCAGGGTTCAACAGATGGGTTTTAGGGGGAGCAGCTCAGCCCACAACAGCCACTGAGGACCCCGGGCCCGGCCTCTGCGCTCGGAGTGAGGAGGGTGAGGGTCCCTCTCTCTGGGCCCCGACTCAGACCCCAGGACGTCCCGGGCCGATGGGCGGCGTCCAAGGGTCCCAGGAGGGCAGGGAGCCCAGCCCTGGCGGCCGCAGAGGCCTGGGCAGGGAGGCGGGCGTCCGGGCCCCTGCCCATCGCCCTGGCCTGCCAGCCTCCCGCCCGCGCTGTCCGGCTTCCGGAGAAGTTACACACGTCCCGGAGCCGCAGAGCAGCCGCGTGGGAGGCGGAGGCGGCGGGAACCGGGCACGCCTGGCCCGGGGCAGGGCTGGGCCGCACATCCCCTTCTGCCCTATGGCCGCCCGGCCGGCTCCGCGCGCCCAGCACCCGCCGGAGCTGGGCTGGGCTCCCGGGAGCGTGAATCACGGGTGCTGGCAGCGTAGGAGCCGGGCATGTGCCGACGTGGTGCCAGGCACCGGCTGCCAGGATGTGGGCTCGCCCTCTGCCGGCCCGGCTCCTGTGGGAGGCCCCGGGGGACGCCCGGCCAAGAGCCGACCCGAGGCAGGTGGCTGGGGCCTGGGAGCCAGACCTCGGCCATTTCTGGGCCCTGTGCCTTTAAGACACGTCGCCTTCTCCCCGCACAGCGTCTTCATTGATAAATCTGGGGCAGGTGCCCGGCTGTTCTTGGCACCGGACCGGTCAGGCCTTCCTGGAGCCGAGGAGGGGACCTGCTCCGAGGCAGGGTCTCCCCTGGGTGCGGGCGGCCATGGCTTCCTTGGCCGGTCAGGGAAGACCCTCCCCCTCACCCCCCACGAAGGGAAGGTTGAATCTGGGCTCAGACAGCAGCTCCCTCTCCTTACCCGTCCCCCCAGGGCCCAGGAGCAGCCCCCTCCTCCAGCCAGCCTTCCTGCCTGCAGCCTGCAGCCCCCTGGCTTGTGGCTCCGGGCGCCCACCCGCCAGCACCCGCCTGGCAGGCTGGCGGTGAGCACCCGGCCCGGCCCCGGGGCCAGCTGCTCCTGCAGCCCCGGCCTCCTCAGGGCTCCCCGCGGCCTGGGCGCGCACACGGGGACCGGACCCGGGGAGGCCCGCAGGGTGGCCCTGCAGGCAGGGGAGGGTGGCCCCTTGCCCGGGTCTCCCCGGGGCCGCCCCTCCGGCTTATTTCCCTGGACGGCCCGGAGGGGAGGGGAGGGGAGGGAAGGGGATCTCAGAAGGTGCCGCCCCGGACGGCGTGGGTCCCGCCCCCCTCCCAGGGCCGCCCCCGCGGCGCCCGGGTGAACGTCTGCGCCGGGGACCGTGTGTCCCGGCCCCGCCAGGAGGCGCTGCTGAGCCCGGCTGCGGGCGGGACCTGCCTCCGGCCTCCAGCCGCCCGCCCCGCGGGGCCCGCTCCGCTCCCGGCCCGGCTCCCGGACGCGCGCGCAGCCCGCAGACCCGCGCTCCCGGCCGCCCCGGCCCCCCGCCCCCGCCCGGCCCCCCTCCCTCCCCCGCCCCGGCCGCGCTGCGTGCGGAGACGGAGACGGTGACGGGGTGACGCAACGCCCCGCCCCGCCCCGCGCGCCGCTCCGGGGCCGCTAACGGTCCCGCGCCCCCCGCGCCCCCCGCGCCCCCCGCCCCGTCCCCGTCCCCGTCCCCGTCCCCGCACCCAGGCCGGGCGGCGCCGGGCGCGATGGGGGCGGCCGAGCCGCTGCGCTCGGTGCTGTGGGTGCGGCGGCAGCGCTGCGCCGTCAGCCTGGAGCCCGCGCGGGCGCTGCTGCGCTGGGGGCCCAGCCCGGGGCCCGGGGCCGGCGCGCCCGGGGCGGGTGAGTGGCCGGGTCCGAGGGGGAGGCCGGGGGCGCGGGGGCCGCGGGGCGGGGGCGGGGCGGGGCCCGGAGGTGCGGGGTCCGCGGGGAAGAGAAGGTGGGGGCGGGGGTCCGCGGGGCGGGATGGGGGTGCGGGGCGGGGGCCCGGGGGTGCGGGGCGGGATGGGGGTGTGGGGGCCCGGGGGTCCGCGGGGCGGAGAGCAGTCCCCCCGCCCCGGACAGGGACCACGGGAGCGGGGCGCCCTCGGGATGCGGTCCCGGGGGGGGGGGGGGGGGGGCGAGGAGGGGTCGTGACCTGGAGGTGCTGGGCCGGGGTCCCGGCCCCCCGGACCTGAGGGGCTCGGCGGGGACGGGAGTGAGGAGGGTCCCCAGGCGCCCGCAGCCCCAGGCGAGCTCCTGGAACCCGGACAGAGGCTCCTCCTAACGGGACCCCAGCCCCGGGGGCCTGGGCGGGAGGGGCTTTTCGGAGAAATGCAAAGGGGGCGCAGGGCTGCTGCCCGGTGGCCGGTGGGGGGGTCACAGGCCTCCCTGCCCGGCTGTAACTTAGATAAAAGGGAGGATGCGGCGGAGGACGCGGTGGACAAGGACAAGGACAAGCTGGGCCCTGGGTGTCATTGGGTCCCGGAGGCGGGCTGCAGACAGGTGTGCAGGGGGGCCCAGGGCGGCGGGCGCAGGTGTGAGCGTGTGAGCTGCCCGCGTGCCCGCTCCGTGCATCCCTCTGCCCCCAGCTGCTGGGGAGGCCGCGGCCCGGGCAGTGCCCAGCTCAGGGCCCGTGACCACGTCCCAGCCCCCGGGCATTCACTGGGGGGACCGACGAGGGGGGGCAGGAGCGTGTGTGTGTGTGTGTGTGTGTGTGAGCCCCGCAGGGGGCAGGTCACTGTGGACGGGGTCCCAGCAGCCCTCCCCTCCCTCCGGCATTGACAGAGACCTGAGGGACAGAGCCACGGGGGAGACGGTCCAGGCCGGAGGAGCAGCATGGGCGTGCTGGGAGGTGGGGGAAGGTGGGGGCACCGGCCCGGCTCTGGCAGGGCTGAGGGCGACTCGGTGAGCGCCATGGCCGTTTCCCCGGCCTCACATTCCTCAAGGCCCCTGTGGCCCCACCGGGAGTGGACAGAGCAGGACAGCGGCTGCTGGCCTGGGCCGGCCGGCCGGAGCGCCATGAGCAGGGCTGGTCTCGGGGCCGTGGGGGCGCTGTGGCCGGTGCTGCCGGCGTTTCTGACAGGAGCTGTGGGTGTGCAGGCAGGCGGGCCGAGTTGGAATGTATGTCCGACCAAGGTCAGGGTGGCCTCAGGCCGTGACCACCGTTTGGTTTCCGGCCTTGGCGTCCCCAGAAGCCTGCGGCGAGGTGTCTGGGAGTCTCCTCCGGGGGTGTCTCCCCGGGGTCCCCCGGGGAGCGATGTCACCGGGAACCGCCCTCCGCCCCCTGGCACCCCCCCCCCCCGGCCCTGCGTCTGACTCTGTGATGCCCGGCCTGCTCTCCAGGCTCTGGGCTTGAGGGCGACCCGCCTGCCTGGTCCTGTTGGAGGTGCCCCCGGTGCCCGCCCTGAGGGGCCTCTGCTTTGCCAACGAAGGGACGGAGCCTCAGAGAGTTTGAGTGGCTGGCGCGGCCAGTGGCCGGAGCTGAGGCTTGGCGGGTCCAAGGCCAGCAGCGTGGCCACTCCCGGCCTGAGGCCAGCCTGTGTGGGATGCTCCCTGCCTGCCTGCCGCGTTGGCGTCCCCGCAGCCTGCGATTATGGCTCCGGCGCAGCGTCCCCTCTCGGTCCGCGGCATCTGCAGGCTGCCCACGCCCCCCCCCAGTGGCACATCCGCCCGGAGGGACCCGCTGCCCCCCACGGGCACTGTGGTGCGGGTGCATCTGAGCTTCCTGCCGGGACCCCCTCCCCGGTGCTGGGCCTCTGACTTCCTCCCGGAACGGCCTGTGCATCCGCTCCGCCCGGCCCTGGGGGCTTCCTCCTGACGGCCCCCGAACGCACCGGCCCCCGCAGGAGGCAGGCACACCGGACACTGGGCTCAGTGGGCAGAGGGCAGTGCCCAGCTGGATGGACGGGGCCCGGAGGGGACGTGGGATGGAGGCTGTGGGAGGCCCAGAGGCCAGGCTGGGGCCACCCTGGGGCCGCCCTGGGGCTCGGGGCACAGGCGGGGGCGTGGATTGAGCCCCCCTTCTCCTGAGCTCAGAGGAGAAAGCTGGAAGCCGGCCTGATGGCCCGCGGGCCAAGGCGAGCGGAGGAGCCGGTTCTGGATCCAGGCGCTCGGCCGCCGCGCTGCGAGCGAGTCCAAGAGGAAGTGGGGGCCGGCCCTCCTGCGCCCCGAGAGGCTGCTCCGAGCAGCTGGGAGCTCCCTGGCGGAAGTGGGGTGGCTGCAAACAGGAAGCCTGGCAGAGTGGTTGAACTTGAAAGAGACTGACACTGTGCCTGGATTACACCCCTGGCGGTGGTGACCACACTCAGACTCCGAGTGGCGTCTTTCTGGGTTGGGGCTGAGAGCCGTGTGTGTGTGTGTGTGTGTGTGTGTGTGTGTGTATGGGGGTGAGAGGGGGGAGGAGAGGGTGGGAATGGGTTCTGCCCTGGCTCTCCCTGGCACGCCCCAGCCGGTGGCCAGCTCCTCGGGCAGGCTGTGGCTGTGTTTATAAGGTGTGCCCCCAATCGTGGGCGGCCACACGTGGGCAGCCACGTGTGGGCAGCCACAGCAGGGACAGGCGCCGGGCTGTCCGTGTCCGGTGTCCTCCCTGCACTGTCTCTTCAGCACCTCCGTTCTCCTCAGGTCACATGACTGAGCAGCAGGGGGAGAGGAGGGAGGGAACGCCATTGTCCTGAGATTATTCCAAGGTGAACTGCCATTTGTTATTCTGAAATAGGTCAGCAGCTTTTTCTTAAAGGGCCAGACTGCAAATAGTCCAGGCTCTGTGGGCCAGTTTCTCACTCTGCTGTGTTAGTAGGAAAAGTGACTGCAGGCAGCGGGCATATAAGGTGTGTGGCTGCGTGCCAATAAAACTTTATTGACAAGAGCAGGCACTGGCTGACCCTTGGCTAAATCGTCGTTGCCACGAAGGAATGACTGTGCTGTAAAAAGCTGGGGACGCACGCGGCTGAAAACACCCCGACCTTCCAAAGCGCCGTCCGCTGGCCTGGAAAGAGCGCCCGCAGGCTGGGGCACACGCACTGGGGTCTGACCCGCTGTGCCCAGGCGGGCGGGCGCAGTGGGGGCTGGAGGGCGCAGTGGGGGCGGGCGGGCGGGCGCAGTGGGGGCGGGAGGGCGCAGTGGGGGCGGGAGGGCGCAGTGGGGGCGGGCGGGCGCAGTGGGGGTGGGCGGGCGCAATGGGGGCGGGAGGGCGCAGTGAGGGCGGGCGGGTGCAGTGGGGGCGGGAGCGGCGTGTGCCTGCGCAGACGGGCCCTCCATGCCTGTTCCCCAGACCTGCCCGCGCAGCCAGGGTCGGTGACCCAGACCCAGAGGAGCCCGCGGACAGAGCTGCTTCCAGGCTGGGGTTCGGGGTGGGGCGGGGGCGGACAGGGAGGCTCAGGTTGGTGCGAGGCCCTCGTGCTGTAAGCCAGGGCGGAGGGCACGGGTCACACGGCAGCGGTGCCAGCCTCTCCCCGGGCCCCCGACCGCCCTCACCGCAGGCTCCATCCCGGCCCCGTCGGGGCATGTGCTGGAGGCAGCTCATCGATGTGTCTGTCACACTGGTGCACCTCTCTCCCCCGCCCCCCGCCCTCCGCTCTCTCTGAAAACACAACCCAAAGGAAGAGGACCTCGGGTGAGGATGGAGAACCCGGAGGCTGCTGAGCGCACGGGCCACGGGGCCGTGACTGTCCCTCGGGCACGTTGCCCGGAGACACGGCCAGCGTCGGGCAGGGGCGCGGGGCGCGGGGTGCGGGCCGCCGGCCGCCCTGTCTGGGGCACGGGGCTCTGCAGGCCCCAGTGAGCCCGTCCCCCAGGCACCGTCCATCCCCGGAGACACTTCCTCGTGCCTCCCTTAAAGGGGCAGCTGCTGCTGTACAGAGGGGCCGCCCGGGGCCAGACCGTCTCCATCCACGACGGGCCGGGGCCAGCCCGGGGCCAGGAGGCACTGACTGCGGTCCTAGACAGCCCGTGCCGGGGACAGACGGATGGCTGTGCCCGGGGACAGACGGATGGCCCGTGCTGGGACAGACGGACGGCTGTGCCCGGGGACAGACGGACAGCCCGTGCCAGGGACAGACAGACGGCCCGTGCCGGGACAGACAGACGGCCCGTGCCAGGGACAGATGGACGGCCCGTGCCGGGGACAGATGGACGGCCCGTGCCTGGGGGACAGACGGACTGACGGATGTCCGTGCCCATGCCCTGTCTGCTGGAGGGCGTCCCACCCCGCTGCAGCTGGTGTTGCCGGGCCTCTGCCAGGCCAGGCCGGTCTGGGAGGGGCCTTCCCGGCGGCTCTGGCCTCGTCTGCTCGCCGCTCAGGCCGCTCCGTCTTCTCTGCCATCGGCGGGAGGGCCGTGTGAGGGGCCGGGCGCCGCAGCGCCTGGTGGGAATGGCGGGCCCACGCTCCCACGGCGGCGTCTTCCCCGCGCCCGTTTGCTGACCCGGGTGCACAGGCAGGGACCTCGGGGCCTCCAGCACGCGCAGGTGGCCGTGAGGGCGGAGGACGGGGCGGCCTCCGGGGACTCGCTGTGGCCTCTGGGTGCCGCCGGGAGCCCGGCCGCAGGGCTGCCCCGCGTGGCGCTGCCTCCCACTCCGGGCCAGTGGGCGCGTCCTCACAGCCGGGCGGCAGCCCCACACGGTCATCCTGCCTCCACAGCTGGGCTTCCGCCCGCCTCCCCGGGCCTCCCCGGTCTCCCCGGGCCTCCCCGGTCTCCCCAGGCCTCCCCGGGCCTCCCCGGTCTCCCCGGGCCTCCCCGGGCCTCCCCGGGCCTCCCCGGGCTCCCCGGGCCTCCCTGGGCCTCCCCGGGCCTCCCCTGGGCCTCCCCAGGCCTCCCCTGGGCCTCCTCGGGCCTCCCTGGGCCTCCCCGGGCCTCCCCAGGCCTCCCCTGGGCCTCCTCGGGCCTCCCTGGGCCTCCCCGGGCCTCCCCCGGAGGCCCTGCAGTCCTGTGATCACAGCTGTCAGACTGGCCAGGCCACTGGGGCAGCCGCCTCCTGGCTTCCAGAGGAGGAATGGCTGGGCCCTGCCCCCTCGGTCCAGCCACGTCTCCCCCGGCTCCCGCCGACGCTGATGGGGCCTCCGCTCGGGCGGCCCCGGGTCCGGCTGCCCTGGCCGGTGCCGGTCGTGCTGTGTGCCTCGCCCACCTGGGTTTCTGAGCCGCTGAGGACACACCCCCCAGCCCGGTTTTCCACCGGCTCTCCCCGGAGTGCGGGCTGGGCGGCCCGAAGTCCTGCCCCTGGTGACTCTGGTGGATGGACCGCCCCGCCTCCTGGGGACACGGAGCCCCACACGCTTCGCTCTGAGTCTGAAAATCACCCGTCACGTTTCCTAAAGGGCGGGAGAGCAGCCCGGCCGGCGTGGCTGTGGCTGAGCACCGACCTGTGAGCCAGGAGGCCCCGGGTCGATCCCGGTCAGGGCGCAGGCCCCAACTGGGCTCCATCCCCGGCGTGGGCGTGCAGGAGGCGGCCGGTCCATGATTCTCTCCCAGCACTGATGTTTCTCTCTCCCTTCCTCTCTGAAACCGATAATAATAATAATAATAATAATAACGATAAAAAGGACTGGGAAGCAGAGGGTCCGCCTCGCGGCAACGGCCTCCGTGGTCACGTGGCCGGCAGGGCGTGACGCGGCCGCGGTGTCGTTGCAGGCGCCTGCTCGGTGCCCGTGGCGGAGATCATCGCCGTGGAGGAGACCGACAGCCACGGGAGGCCCCACGGCAGCGGGAAATGGCAGAAGATGGAGCCGCCCTTCGCGTTCACAGGTACGGAGCCGCCGTTTGCCACAGCGCCCGCCCCGGTGCCCGCCCACAGTGCCCGCCCACAGTGCCCGCCCACGGTGCCCGTCCACAGTGCCCGCCCACAGTGCCCGCCCACAGTGCCCACCCACAGTGCCCACCCCGGTGCCCGTCCACAGTGCCCGCCCACAGTGCCCGCCCCGGTGCCCGTCCACAGTGCCCGCCCACAGTGCCTGCCCCGGTGCCCGTCCACAGTGCCCGCCCACAGTGCCCGCCCCGGTGCCCGTCCACAGTGCCCGCCCACAGTGCCCGCCCACAGTGCCCACCCCGGTGCCCGCCCACAGTGCCCGCCCACAGTGCCCACCCACAGTGCCCGTCCACAGTGCCCACCCCGGTGCCCGCCCACAGTGCCTGCCCCAGTGCCCGTCCACAGTGCCCACCCACAGTGCCCGCCCCAGTGCCCGTCCACAGTGCCCGCCCCAGTGCCCGTCCACAGTGCCTGCCCCGGTGCCCGCCCACAGTGCCCGTCCACAGTGCCCGCCCACAGTGCCCGCCCACAGTGCCTGCCCCGGTGCCCGTCCACAGTGCCCGCCCACAGTGCCCGCCCCGGTGCCCGTCCACAGTGCCCGCCCACAGTGCCCACCCCGGTGCCCGCCCACAGTGCCCGCCCACAGTGCCCACCCACAGTGCCCGTCCACAGTGCCCACCCCGGTGCCCGCCCACAGTGCCTGCCCCAGTGCCCGTCCACAGTGCCCGCCCCAGTGCCCGTCCACAGTGCCCGCCCCAGTGCCCGTCCACAGTGCCCGTCCACAGTGCCTGCCCCGGTGCCCGCCCACAGTGCCTGCCCCGGTGCCCGCCCACAGTGCCCGTCCACAGTGCCTGCCCACAGTGCCCGCCCCAGTGCCCGTCCACAGTGCCCGTCCACAGTGCCCGCCCACAGTGCCCACCCACAGTGCCCGTCCACAGTGCCCACCCCGGTGCCCGCCCACAGTGCCTGCCCCAGTGCCCGTCCACAGTGCCCGTCCACAGTGCCCGCCCCAGTGCCCGTCCACAGTGCCCGTCCACAGTGCCCGCCCACAGTGCCCACCCTGGTGCCCGCCCACAGTGCCCGTCCACAGTGCCCGCCCACAGCGCCCGCCCCGGCGCCCCGCTCCCCGCAGGCGGCTGGAAAGGGGCCTTTGTCACCGTCACCCAGCGCAGTGCTGCCTCGTGCCTCTGCCACGGCCTCCCCAGCCCTTCCCGGGAGGCTTTGGTGTGGGCATCTCTCTCCGTCACTGGCCCCCGGTCACGGGTCAGAGAACGGGAGGAGGGTTTCCCTCTGGGCCCTGTGAGTCCCCGGGGCTGCGGGGACGAGCTCCGTGTCTGCGGGGATGAGCTCCGTGGCCTGTGGTTGAGCTCCGTGGCCTGTGGTTGAGCTCCGTGGCCTGTGGGTTGGGCTCTGTGGCTGTGGGGACGAGCTCCGTGACTGCGGGGACGAGCTCCGCGGCCGCAGGGGTGAGCTCCGTGGCCTGTGGTTGAGCTCCGTGGCTGTGGGGACGAGCTCCATGGCTGCGGGGCTGGGCGGGCGGCCGCGGGAACCAGGCTCTGTCCCCGCAGTGCACTGCGTGAAGCGGGCGCGGCGCCGGCGCTGGAGGTGCGAGCCGGTGACGTTCTGCGTTGGGGACGAGCAGCTGTGCCACCTGTGGCTGCAGGCGCTGCGGGAGCAGCTGGACAGGCTGAGTGCGTGTTGTGGCTTCCGTTCGCCTCCACCGGAGGGCGTGCGTCCCCTGACTGTCAGAGCAGGCGGGGGGGGGGGGGGGAGTGAGGGGCGGAGACGGACTGGCTGCCTCTTGCATGCACCTTGGCCCGGGCCTGTGCCCTCGACCAGAATCGAACCTGGGACTGCAGGCCGACGCTCTGTCCACTGAGCCACACCGCCAGGGCCTCTCTCCGGTGGTGAGCGGTCTCCAGTCTGACCTGGTGCATCGACCTTGGCTCAGCCGTGCTGGGCTGCGTCCTGTGAGGGCGCCTTTGTCTGCCCCGGGCCGAGGGCCTTCCCGTCTCTGAGCCTGAGACCTGCCCGGGAGCCCACTTCCCGGTGGTGCCGGCTCCCGGCTTCAGGCGTAGACACCGGCCTGACGACGCCCCTGCCACGCCCCCTGCCACGCCCCTGCCCCACGCCCCTGCCCCACGCCCCCTGCCCCACGCCCCTGCCCCACGCCCCCTGCCCCACCCCTGCCCATGCCCCCTGACCACGGGTGCTTTGCAGCCTGTAGACCGAAGCGCCTGCTCGTGTTCATCAACCCGTTCGGCGGGAAGGGCCGGGGCCTGCGCATCTACGAGCGGAAGGTGGCGCCGCTGTTTGCGCTGGCCGCCGTCACCGCCGAGGTCATTGGTGAGGCGCCGGGCGGCGGGTGGCGGGCGGGGACACCACGCGGAGTGGCTCGGGACTGTGGCCGGGGATGTTTAAAAGTTGCCGTCAGAGAGGAAGGGAGGGGCGAGAGAGAGAAACGGCCGTGACGGGGGCGCCTGGACCGCTGCCCCCGCACGCCGATGGACGCCGCCTTTCCCCGCAGTCACGGAGCGCGCCAACCACGCCAGGGAGGCCCTGCACGAGATGAGCCTCGACGGCTATGACGGGTGAGCGCGCCCGCCTGGCCCCCCGACGGACAGCGAGCGGAGAGCGGGCCCGGCGCCCCGCGCTCTGGGCCCGAGACACCACGGCCGATGTGTGCCTCCCTGCCGTCTTCCTGCCGGCACAGGCTGTGCGGACACGTGTGGCAGGCGTGACCACACTGCCTCTGTGGTGTGAATGTGTTACAGGCGTGACCACACTGCCCACGTGGTGTGAATGTGTTACAGGCGTGACCACACTGCCCACGTGGTGTGAATGTGTTACAGCGTGACCACACTGCCTACATGGTGTGAATGCGTTACAGGCATGACCACTGTCCACATGGTGTGAATGTGTTACAGCGTGACCACACTGCCTCCATGGTGTGAATGTGTTACAGGCGTGACCACACTGCTTACATGGTGTGAAGTATGTTACAGGCATGACCACACTGCCTCCATGGTGTGACCACACTGCCTACATGGTATGAATGTGTTACAGGCGTGACCACACTGCCTACATGGTATGAATGTGTTACAGGTGTGACCACACTGCCTCCATGGTGTGAATGTATGTTACAGGCGTGACCACACTGCCTACATGGTGTGAATGTATGTTACAGGCGTGACCACACTGCCTACATAGGCTTATGGGAGCGTGGCGGGCCGAGGATTGTCCCCAGGAGCCGGGCCTGTCCTGCTCAGGGACACGTGCCCCCCGCAGGGGCGCCAGGAGGAGCCTGGGGGGGCGTGCGGGGCCTCATGAGCGGCGCTGCCCACAGGGTGGTGTGCGTCGGCGGGGACGGCATGTTCAGCGAGGTGCTGCACGGGCTGGTCGGCAGGACGCAGAGGGCGGCCGGCGTGGACCAGAACGAGCCCCGGGCGGCGCTGGTGCCCTGCCCGCTGCGCATCGGCATCATTCCCGCAGGTAGGACGCGGCGCCCCCCCGTGCCCAGTGCCCGTGCCCAGTGCCCGCGCCCACCTGGGACCACGGGAGCCGCCGCCCAATCCGTGGCTGGGACGGGGGCTGGGAGGCCTCCCTGCGTCACTGACGGGGAGACCTGTCGGCGGCTGTGCTGCCGCCAGAGCGTCTGCCGGCTCACCTGGCGGCCCTGCCAGCGGCAGCGCTGAGAGATAGCAGAACCCCCGCGGGGTCTGTGGTGGGAAATGCCGCCCAGGGCTCTCCAGCTCCTCAGCTGGTCTCCTCAGATCCCTGCCCAGCCCGTCCGGGCCTGAGCCAGCGGGCGTGGGGTCAGGCCTCGGGCATGCGGTGCTGGGGTCCCTGCCCACGCAGCCCAGTGACCTGGATTCTGACCCAGTTACGGACAGGCCAGACCTGGGAGGACCGGGCTTCCCAGCATGCCCCGGGCCCGGCGGGGCTGGCGCTGAGGGCACCCACGGGTGGATCACGGCGGTCCCCGCGGGCTCAGCCAGGGCGCGCACGTCTGTGACCTCCAGCCGCCGCGGCCTGCACTCCCCTGGGGGAGGGGCCCGAGGGAGGGGGCCGGGGGGGGGGCCGGGGGAGGGGGCCGGGGGAGGGGCCTGGGGAGGGGCCCGCGGGAGGGGGACCTGGGGAGGGGCCTGGGGGAGGGGAACCGGGTGGGGGCCCGGGGGAGGGGAACCGGGTGGGGGCCCGGGGGAGGGGGCCTGGGGGAGGGGCCCGGGGGGCAGGCGCTGACGGCCCCACGGTGGCCCTGCAGGTGTTTCTCGGGGCTGCGCTCCCACTGAGGAGCTTGTTGGCGGAATTGCCAAGCCCACTCGGCCTCTTTGAGGAGTTCCCTTTGTAGATAAACCACGTTTGTTCCTTTCTCACTCGCCCGGAGGGAAAGGAGGAGCCACGCACTTTCCCGGACACGCACTTTCCCGGACACTTAGCGTTCACAGTCACCAGCGTTCCGGCCTTTTCCTCCTCAGGGTCCACAGACTGTGTGTGTTACTCCACCGTCGGCATCAACGACCCGAAGACCTCCGCCCTGCACATCATCGTGGGTAAGGCCGGGCGGGTCCCCCCCATCGTGGGTAAGGCCGGGCGGGTCCCCCCCATCGTGGGTAAGGCCGGGCGGGTCCCCCCCATTGTGGGTAAGGCCGGGTGGGTCCCCCCCATTGTGGGTAAGGCCGGGTGGGTCCCCCCCATCGTGGGTAAGGCCGGGCGGGTCCCCCCATCGTGGGTAAGGCCGGGTGGGTCCCCGTCATCGTGGGTAAGGTCCGGGGTGGGTCCGCCCATCTCCCCTCACGCCGGGGGCTCTGCACACACAGACCCTGCGCGGAACCCTTCTGGAGCCTTGGGGAGCCGTTACCCGTGCCCTGGCCGGGCTGCCCCCTGTCCCAGGCTCGGGGGCCCTGCCCTCGGCTTTCCCTGCACTCGGGGTCCAGCCCCTGGGCCCGCCGCGTTCTGCTCGCGGCCCTCCCTCCGGGGCTGAGGCCGGAGAGGCTGCGCCCGCTCAGGCGCGCGACTGCATTTCCCAAGACGCGCCTCTTCCCGAAACCCCGCCGCGGGGGGGTGCGGGGCTGGGCTGATGGAGTGGCCCGCCCGCCTCTCCGGCAGGGGACTCGCTGGCCATGGACGTGTCCGCCGTGCACCACCACGGGGCGCTGCTGCGCTACTCCGTGTCGTTGCTGGGCTACGGCTTCTACGGCGACATCGTCAAGGACAGCGAGAAGAAGCGCTGGATGGGGCTCATCCGATACGACTTCTCAGGTGACAGAGCGCCGGGTGGCGGGTGCCCCGGACACAGACCCGGCCGCCCGGCGCCCTGGGACCGCCTCCTCTCCCCGGCCACGGAGCGGGGGCCACGGGGCGGGGGGCCACGGGGCGGGGGGCCACGGAGACGGGGGCCACGGGGCGGGGCCACAGAGACGGGGGGCCACGGGGCGGGGCCACGGGGGCGGGGCCACGGGGGCGGGCCACGGAGCGGGGCCACAGAGACGGGGGCCACGGAGCGGGGCCACAGGGCAGGGGGGCCACGGAGCGGGGGGGCACGGAGCGGGGGCCACGGGGCGGGGGGCCACGGGACGGGGGGCCACGGGGCGGGGGCCACAGAGCGGGGGCCACAGAGCCGGGTCACTCCCAGGCCTCACGGGGGATGGTGTGCGTGGCTGGGGCACCGCTGCCCACGCCCTCCGGACGCGGTCGGTCCTGCCGTGCGCTCCGGGTGGCGCGTGGGCCCAGCCAGCTCGGGCGCCGTGCCGGCCTCGGCGTGCTGCGGGCACACTCTGCCAGAGCGGCTCTGGGTGGCACTGTCGCCCTGGTCTTCGTCCCGAGTGCTGACAAGGTGCCATAGTCCCGGGATGAGCTGGGAGCCAGGGCACCACGGACAGCCGTGGAGGGCAGGGGGCCCGGGGCCTGCCCTGAACGAGGCTCAGCGCCGCAGACAGCGGCTTCTGAGGCGCCACCACGAGCCTCGCAGGCGCCCAGCGTGGCAGCTGCCACCCGGGGTCCCGCGGGCCTGCACCCTAGTCGTGCTGCCCAGCACGGGTGGGCGGGCGGCCAGGCGGCGGCCCTCAGTCCCGGTGCTGGCCGAGCCTGCCCCTGTGCTCCCCCCGAAGGCCCCCAGGGACCCGCTCCCCAGGCTCACTGACGGCCGCTCTGACGGGGGTGTCAGGGTGTCGGGGGTGTCGGGGGTGTCGGGGGTGTGGGGGGTGTCGGGGGTGTGGGGGGTGTGGGGGGTGTCGGGGGTGTGGGGGGTGTGGGGGGTGTCGGGGTGTCGGGGGTGTCGGGGGTGTGGGGGGGTGTGGGGGGTGTGGGGGGTGTCGGGGGGTGTCGGGGGTGTGGGGTGTGGGGGGTGTGGGGATGTGTCGGGGGGTGTCGGGGGGTGTCGGGGGGTGTCGGGGGGTGTGGGGGGTGTCGGGGGTGTGGGGGGTGTGGGAGGTGTCGGGGCTGTGGGGGGTGTCGGGGGTGTGGGGGGTGTGGGGGGTGTGGGGGGTGTCGGGGGTGTGGGGGGTGTGGGGGGTGTGGGGGGTGTCGGGGGGTGTCGGGAGGTATTGGGGTGTCGGGGGTGTGGGGGGTGTGGGGGGTGTCGGGGGTGTCGGGGGTGTGGGGGGTGTCGGGGTGTCGGGGGTGTGGGGGGTGTCGGGGTGTCGGGGGTGTGGGGGTGTGGGGGTGTGGGGGTGTGGGGGGTGTGGGGGTGTCGGGGGGGGTGGGGGGTGTGGGGGGTGTCGGGGGGTGTCGGGAGGTATTGGGGTGTCGGGGGTGTGGGGGGTGTGGGGGGTGTCGGGGTGTGGGGGGTGTGGGGGGTGTCGGGGGTGTCGGGGGGTGTGGGGGGTGTCGGGGTGTCGGGGTGTCGGGGGTATGGGGGTGTGGGGGTGTGGGGGTGTCGGGGGGTGTCGGGGGTGTGGGGGGTGTCGGGGGTGTGGGGGGTGTGGGGGGTGTCGGGGGTGTGGGGGGTGTCGGGGGTGTGGGGGGTGTCGGGGGGTGTCGGGAGGTATTGGGGTGTCGGGGGTGTGGGGGGTGTGGGGGGTGTGGGGGGTGTCGGGGTGTGGGGGGTGTGGGGGGTGTGGGGGGTGTGGGGGGTGTCGGGGGTGTCGGGGTGTCGGGGTGTCGGGAGGTATTGGGGTGTCGGGCAGTCGGGGTGACCTGCTTCCCCTCTCCGCCCGCCGCCCGCCCGCCCAGGTCTGAAGACCTTCCTGTCCCACCACTGCTACGAGGGCACCGTGTCCTTCCTCCCGGCGCAGCACACGGTGGGCTCACCGCGCGACGGGAAGCCCTGCCGGGCTGGGTGAGCTGGGGGGGGGCGCGGGGGGAGGAGGCGGAGGAGCGGGAGGAGGGGGAGGAGGAGGAGGAGGCGGAGGAGCGGGAGGAGGGGGAGGAGGGGGAGGAGGCGGAGGAGCGGGAGGAGGGGGAGGACGGGGAGGAGGCGGAGGAGGCGGAGGAGCGGGAGGAGGGGGAGGAGGCGGAGGAGCGGGAGGAGCGGGAGGACGGGGAGGAGGAGGAGGGGCAGGAGGCGGAGGAGCGGGAGGAGCGGGAGGACGGGGAGGAGGAGGAGGGGCAGGAGGGGGAGGACGGGGAGGAGGAGGAGGGGCAGGAGGCGGAGGAGGGGCAGGAGGCGGAGGAGGGCGTCCGGTGGGCGGACGCCGGGACTCGGCAGCGAGCCCGCAGGTCAGGGGAGCACTTTCGGCTCCCGCCGACGAGGGGGCACCTCGTAACCCTCCCGTCAGGCCCCCGCCCGGTCTCTTCAAGTCAGCCTCACTTTGAGAATTCAAGGTAACACGGCAAAGAAGTGTTTTTAAATCCTCACCCGAGGACACTCCCAGTGATTTTAGAGAGAGGGAGAGGGAGGGAAAGACGGGAGCATCGACGTGAGGGAGACACAGGACTGGCTGCCCCCTGCACGCCGGCCCGGGCCCGGGTCAGGGCGGCCCCTCGACCGGGGCACCTGCCCTTGACCGGAACCAAACCCGGGCCCTCTGCCTGACGCTCTGTCCACTGAGCCACCCTGGCCGGGCCAAAGCAGCGTCTGTAACTGAGCCCGCGGATGGCACCGCCCGGGGGGCAGGCGCCGTGTGGGTGCCACCTGGGGGGGGCAGGCGCCGTGGGGCGCGGACGGCGAGCGGCCCCTCCTGTTCCAGGTGCTTCGTCTGCCGGCAGAGCAAGCAGCAGCTGGAGGAGGAGCAGAAGCGGCCGCTGTACGGCCTGGAGGGCTCGGGTACGCCGGCGGCTCTGTCCTCCTCCTCCGTCCTCCCCGTCCCCCTCCGTCCTCTCCGTCCCCTCCGTCCTCCCCTTCCTCTCTGTCCTCTCTGTCCTCCCCGCCCTCTCCGTCCTCTCCGTCCCCCTCCGTCATCTCCGTCCCCTCCGTCCTCCCCTTCCTCTCTGTCCTCTCTGTCCTCCCCGTCCCCCTCCGTCCTCCCCGTCTCCTCCGTCCTCTCCATCTCTCTGTCCTCTCTGTCCCCTCCGTCCTCCCCGTCCCCCTCCGTCCTCCCCTTCCTCTCTGTCCTCCTCCTCCGTCCTCTCCGTCCTCCCCGTCCCCCTCCGTCTTCCCCGTCCCCCTCCGTCCTCTCCGTCCCCTCCGTCCTCCCCTTCCTCTCTGTCCTCCTCCTTCGTCCTCTCCGTCCTCCCCGTCCCCCTCCGTCCTCCCCGTCCCCCTCCGTCCTCTCCGTCCCCTCCGTCCTCCCCACCCTCTCCGCCCTCTCCGTCCTCTCCGTCCCCTCCGTCCTCTCCGTCCCCTCCGTCCTCCCCTTCCTCTCTGTCCTCTCTGTCCTCCCCGCCCTCTCCGTCCTCTCCGTCCTCTCCGTCCTCCCCGTCCTCCCCGTCCCCCTCCGTCCCCCTCTGTCCTCTCCGTCCTCTCCGTCCCCTCTGTCCTCTCCGTCCTCTCCATCCTCCCCGCCCTCTCCGTCCTCTCCATCCTCTCCATCCTCCCCGCCCTCTCCGTCCTCTCCATCCCCTCCGTCCTCTCCGTCCTCCCTGTCCCCCTCCGTCCTCTCCATCCCCCTCCGTCCTCTCCGTCCTGCCCGTCCTCCCTGTCCCCCTCCGTCCTCTCCGTCCCCCTCTGTCCTCTCCGTCCCCTCCGTCCCCTCCGTCCTCCCCATCCTCTCTGTCCCCCTCTGTCCTCCCCGTCCTTTCTGTCCCCCTCCATCCTCCCCGTCCCCCACTGTCCTCTCTCACCTCTACGTCCCCACCGTCCTCTCCATCCTCTCCATCCTCCCCGCCCTCTCCGTCCTCTCCATCCCCTCCGTCCTCTCGACCTCTCCGTCCCCCTCCGTCCTCTCCGTCCTCCCCGTCCTCCCTGTCCCCCTCCGTCCTCTCCATCCCCCTCCGTCCTCTCCGTCCTCCCCGTCCTCCCTGTCCCCCTCCGTCCTCTCCGTCCCCCTCTGTCCTCTCCGTCCTCTCCGTCCCCTCCGTCCTCCCCATCCTCTCTGTCCCCCTCTGTCCTCTCTGTCCTCCCCGTCCTTTCTGTCCCCCTCCATCCTCCCCGTCCCCCTCTGTCCTCTCTGTCCTCTCCGTCCCCTCCGTCCTCCCCGTCCTCTCTGTCCCCCTCCATCCTCTCCGTCCTCTCCGACCTCTCCGTCCTCCCCGTGCCCCTCCGTCCCCCTCTGTCCTCTGTCCTCTCCGTCCCCTCCGTCCTCCCCGTCCTCTCTGTCCCCCTCCATCCTCCCCGTCCTCCCTGTCCCCCTCCGTCCTCTCCGTCCCCTCCGTCCTCCCCGTCCTCTCCATCCCCGTCCCCTGTGCCCGTGGAGGTCAGGCGGGAGCCCCCCGCACTGTCCTCGCGCTGTCCCTGCGCTGTTCGCTCCGGCGGCCGCGGGGCCGCGGGCCAGGCCCCGGGGAGAGGCGGGAGCCGCCGTGGCATCACGTGGCTGGCACCTGGTGCAGGCCGGGAGGGCCCCGCGGGTGGGTCTGAGGGCGTGGGCACGGCCCGGGGCGGGAGTGGGCACGGCTCCGGGGGAGGCCGGGTCCTGTGGCTGCACCGTCCCCCATGTGCCCTCCTCTCCGTCGTGAGAAGGTGGGTCTCCCTCAGCGGCCGGTCCGGGCCCGGGGGCGGCAGGAAGTGTCCCGGTGAGCGCACGGCCTCCGTGCGGTGTCCCAGTGTCCACGCCGGACGTGGGTTTGCGTGGCCGCCCTGGGCGTGGCCCGGCGGGCCCTGAGCGTGGCGCTGCCCCTGTGCGCAGAGGACGTGGAGGAGTGGAAGGTCATCTGTGGCAAGTTCCTGGCCATCAACGCCGCCAACATGTCCTGCGCTTGTCCCCGGAGCCCCCGCGGCCTGTCCCCGGCCGCCCACCTGGGCGACGGGTCCTCCGACCTGATCCTCATCCGCAAGTGCTCCCGCCTCAACTTCCTGCGGTTCCTCGTCCGGCACACCAACCAGCGCGACCAGGTGAGTGCGGCGGCCGCCGGGCCTGCTCGGTGCCGGGCCGGCTCCGGGGGCCGCTGGGCGGGCCCTACTTGGGGTCCCGCGTGACCCCGTCCCTGAGCTCGCTGGGAAGCAGGCAGGTTTGTTGGTTCGTGTTCCCCCCGTTCACGCTCGGTCACAGAGGCTCCCGGTAAAATCTCCCTGAAGAGCTCACTCAGCCCAGCAGCTGGGAGACGGGTGCCGGTCATGCTGTCTCCTCTTCCCGTTTAAACGGGACAGAGCGGCCAGTGACACGGTGTGGCCTGCGGTGGCTCAACGCACCATCGGCTCCTGAGCCGCCCCCCCCCCCCCCGCCCCGGGCCCTGCCTGTTCACTGCGTCCTCGCGGTCCGGACAGGAGACCCCGAGCCGGGAACATGCAGCGAGCGGGGCCAGGCATCTGCTTTTCTTTCTTAAATTCCTCACCCGAGGACGTTTTCCAGGGATCTTAGAAGAGAGGAAGAGAGAGGGAGAGACAGAGAGGAACATCGATGTGAGAGAAACACATCGATTGGTTGCCTCCTACACCAGCCCCACCACGGCCTGGGCCAGAGAGGAGCCTGCAGCAGAGGTACATGCCCTCGACCACAATCGAACCCGGGACCCGGTGGTCTGCAGGCCAGTGCTCTATCCACTGAGCACACTGGCCAGGATGCAATTGGCTTTTTTTAAAACTTCAGTTACACCAGGGGGAATGCTCCCCCAGGAGCACTTTCCCGTGGCTCCAACTAGTTCTCGTGAAGAAGATGGAGGATTCCACCAGCCCCTGCTCGGAGCTCCCGGTTCCTAGGAGCCGGCACCGCGGCGGGCGTGGCGGGCGGGCGCGGCGGCTCCGGGCGCAGTGGTAGCCGGGAGGCTGGGAAGGCGGGTCCGGCCTCCGCCCGCTCAGGCCGCCCCCACGGGCAGCGCGGAGGGCGGGAGCTCGCGGCCAGGGCGTCCCCGCGGCTCAGGCGCCCGCCCCTCCTGCCAGTTCGACTTCACCTTCGTGGAGGTTTACCGCGTCAAGAGGTTCCAGTTCGTGTCGAAGCAGGTGGAGGACGAGGACGGCGAGCTGGGCGAGCGGGGCAAGCAGGGGCTGGGCCCGATCTGCAGCCAGCACCCCTCCTGCTGCTGCAGCGCGGCCAGCAGCTCCTGGAACTGCGACGGCGAGGTGCTGAGCGGGTCCGCGGTGGAGGTCAGGTGGGTGCGGCGCCCCCGCCCCCGCCCCAGTCCCCGTCCCCGTCCCCGCCACCATCCCCGCCCCCGCCCCTGCCAACGCCACCGCCACCGCCCCCCTGTCCCCGCCACTGTCCCCATCCCCGCCAACGCCACCACCCCCGTCCCCGCCCCAGTCCCCGTCCCCGTCCCCGTCCCCACCACCGCTACCATCCCCACCACTGCCCCCACCCCAGTCCCCGTCCCCATCCATGCCACCATCCCCGTCCCCGTCCCCGCCCCCACCCCCCTGTCCCTGTCCCCGTCCCCGCCCCGTCCCCATCCCCGTCCCCGTCCCCGCCACCGCCCCCCTGTCCCTGTCCCCGTCCCTGTCCCTGTCACCGCCACCGCAGGGCCGGGCGCCACGCCGCTGGGGCTCACGGCCCTGAGCTGGCTTCCTGCCGCTCGGAGCCCCGTGGGGAGCACGTGTGGCCGGGGCCTGGGCTCCCAGGTGGCACATTCCCTGTGGGTGCCGTGGTCTAGCCCTGGGACACGCCAGGCGTCCATCCGTCACAGAGATCCTCGCTGATCGCAGAGAGGAAGGGAGAGGGAGCGGGACAGAAACCCCACGATGAGAGAGAACCATGGATCGGCTGCCTCCTGCATGCCCGCCACTGGGAATGGAGCGACAGCCCAGGGGGCATGTGCCCGGCCGGGAACCGAGCTGTGACCGCCCGGTTCATAGGTCGATGGCCAACCATGAGCCCACCGGCCGCGCGAAGCCCCTCGACGTTACCCTCTCTCCCGCACCTGCACTGCTGCGTGGCCTGGGCCGCGGCCGGTGCTCTCGCTTCTCACTCTGTGAAGCGCTGGCTCACGGCATCCACCGGGGGGCGCTCGGCTCAGGCGGCCCCGCCACTGAGCGGAGGAGAGCCGGGCAGTGGGTCGTGTCCCCCGTGGCGGCAGCTGCCTGCTTCCCCCGGCGCCCGGGTGGCCGGGGGACCCGCTGTCCGCGGGGAGGGCGTCAGCGGCCTGTCTCCGCAGGGTGCACTGCCAGCTGGTCCAGCTCTTCGCCCGCGGCATCGAGGAGAGCCTGTAGCGGAGCCTCGGCCAGACCCCTCACCGCGCCGAGGGCCTCGCTGCCCGTGGGATGGAGCGAGCACGATTGACCCGTTCCACGGCGCTGCGTTCGAACTTAGAAGTTTATTTTTCTAGTTAAACCTTGGTTTTAGGAAAAACGCCTGTCAGCGGCTCTGTGGACGCCCCGGGCATTTCCCGTCCACGTGACTCCGCGTCGCGTCTCACGAAACTGCCCCCCACCCGCGGCCGCCACGGACGGGCGCCGGCTCTCAGACCCGACCCATGCCTGCGGCGACAGAAAGACGCCGTTGGCGGCTCTGGCAGTCGCTGTACAGACCGGCAGGAGAGCCGGGCATCCTTGTCCCGGCTGGACAGGAGGTGCCTGCCGTCACGCCGACCAGCCTGGAGCTGTTCGTGGTTGCGTGCCGATCGCCGTGGGCTCCCTGCCTGCCGGCCCTCACCGAGCTCGCCATGGGCATTCCCGGTCCTCCGGCTGTGCCCCGGCAAGGAGCCCGCTCGGCAGCGCCCGCGAGGGGACCACGCGCAGTCCTCGCTGTCGCCGCAGCCTCAGCCGGCGCCCGCCGCCCTGCGCCCGCCGTCCTCGGTCCCGGACAACCCGCCGGCAGCCCTGGCTGTGCCGGGCGACAGTGCGAGCCGTCTTCGTAGTTAGAAACGCCGATGCTTTGCTGCCAGGAGGCGCCCTTGGAGGCGTGTCAGCCTCAGACCCGTGGGCGGTGAGGGGGCCACACTCCAGGCCGGCCTGCCCTTCGCTGGCCTCCCGCTCATCTCCGTGTCCATCGCCAGCGTGGTCCTCTTTAGCGGGGTGTCGTTCCGTGTCTCCGTGGCAGGTGCCTGAGTTTGCTGAGGCCGCAGCCCCCGACGGACCCCCGGGTCCCCCACCCCCAGCCCGGGCTGTGCGCGGCCTGTGGTCTGTGCCGGGGCGGGGGTAGTGAGGTGCCGGTACCCGGCCTGTGGGGAGACGGGGGGTGACGGAGCGCTGGCCTGCGGCGGGAAGGCTGGGCGTCCGATGCTGGCCGCTGCCCTGGGGGGCTCCGCGTGTGGCAGACGGGGCGTCCGAGTCCACGTGCCGGGGCGTGTGGACTGCATGTGAATCTCCCGCTCCATCTCCCCCCCGCCCTCCGCCCCCCGCCCCCCGCCCCCCGCCAGGCGAGAGCGGCTGTAGCAGTGTTTCCTTTCCTTTTTCCGAACAGACCGCGTGGGAAGGCGATTGGGTTGGTGGCTGTGGGTGGAGGGGGTCTGGGTATGAAGAGCTGACAGCACGCTGGCGTGTCCGTCCTGCTGCTGTTCCCGGGAGAAGCCGGGGGACTGGTGGCTCCGTGGGGGGCGGCGGCCGCACCGCAGGGCCTGGATTCTACGGTGAAGCTGAGGGTCCCCCGGGCCCCTGTGGGCCGCCGGCCTCGCGCCCCGTGGCCTCCGCTGCTCTCAGCCTTCGCAGCCCGGGCCAGCCTCCCACCCCCGGCGGCCGGGGTGCACGCTCAGAGGGAGCTTGTCCCACACGACACCAGCCAGCCAGGTGGCAGCTCCCGCTGCAGGCGGACACTCGGGACCTGGGAGCTCCCGGGGGGAAGGAGGGGCTGACCCCGAGGCGCCCCACCGTCTCACAGGACCGAGGGCCTCACACCCCACGCTGGGCAGCCTCCGTGAAGGCTCCGGATGAGCGACACCACCGGCTCACGGGGACTCGGAAACGCGGAGCTGCTGGTGGCCACGGCCACGGGAGCTGCAGGGCTGCCCCCCGTGGCTCCGCCCCCGTGGCTCCGGCGTGGACTGGGCAGCGTGGGGACGGGACGGCCTGTGCCCGGGGACTCATCAGCTGGCTCCTCACTCATCGCCGAACGCCCGGCCCCCAGGCCTGCTGCTGGAGGGGGCCCAGCGTCCACTCGGTCTTGCTGGTTTCAAGGTTAGGACGTGGCCGGCTGTGCCGGGTCTGAGACGACGTAATAAAGTGGACTTTGGCAGAAGGCGCTGTTCTGAGATCCACAGCGAAGGCGCGTGGAGGGCCTGGTTTTCACTGAGGTCACGTCCGTGTCCCTGTCCGTCCTCCGTGCCCCCTCCCCTCCCAGACAGCCCCCCTGGGCTGCAGCCAGGCCTGGCCCCGGGGAGCCCACAGGCCTGGCCCCGGAACAAAGGCCCAGGATGACAGCGCGGTGCCTCTTGTCTCCGGGCCCTCGGCTGGGGAGAGCCACGGCACCCAGAGGGCAGCGCTCGGCTCCGGGGGCACAGCCAGCAGCCCTGCGGCCGCCAACGTATCCCACCCCGACCCCGACCCCAACCCCAACCCACAGCCCCCGCACCCTACAGCCACCGACCCCACAGCCCCCCACCCCACAGCCCGACCCCGCAGCTGCCCACCCCACAGCTGCCGACCCCACAGCCCCTGACCCCACAGCCCGACCCCACAGCCCCCCACCCCACAGTCCCCCACCCCACAGCCCCCCACCCCACAGCCCAACCCCACAGCCCCCCACCCCACAGCCCGACCCCGCAGCCGCCCACCCCACAGCCGCCGACCCCACAGCCCCCCACCCCACAGTCCCCCACCCCACAGCCCAACCCCACAGCCCCCCACCCCATAGCCCGACCCCGCAGCCGCCCACCCCACAGCTGCCGACCCCACAGCCCCCCACCCCACAGTCCCCCACCCCACAGCCCCCCACCCCACAGCCCACCCCACAGCCCCCGACCCCACAGCCCCCCACCCCACAGCCCCCCACCCCACAGCCCAACCCCACAGCCCCCCACCCCACAGCCCGACCCCGCAGCCGCCCACCCCACAGCTGCCGACCCCACAGCCCCTGACCCCACAGCCCCTCCACAGCCCACAGCTGCCGACCCCACAGCCCTGACCCCACAGCCCCTCCACAGCCCACAGCTGCCGACCCCACAGACCCCCACCCCACAGCCCGACCCCACAGCCCCCCACCCCACAGCCCCCCACCCCACAGCCCCCCACCCCACAGCCGCCCACCCCACAGCCCAACCCCACAGCCCCTGACCCCACAGCCCCCCATCCCACAGCTCCCCACCCCACAGCCCAACCCCACAGCCCCCCACCCCACAGCCCGACCCCGCAGCCGCCCCTACGTGTGCACAGACACAGTAGCAGATCCCACCTCACACCGCACCCGCCTGCAGGAGGTGGAAGCTCACGTGCCCACTGAGCGTGGGGGCTCTCACACCAGAGGCACAGCCCCAGCTAGGCTCCACAGGCCGGGGCACAGACTGGGCCGCCGGCTGCTGTGTTTCTGCCCGTTAATCCGTTTATTCTCACGTCGGTCACTGCAGACAGTGACCAGGCACGGACTCCTGTGCATGGACCCTCCTTGCCCCAGGGAGTGGGCGACCGTGTGGGGGTCTGTCTGCTCCCCACGAAGGCCCGGCGGGGGCACAGCATCAGGAGGAGCGGTGGGGTTGGGGGCGGGACATTACATTTTGTGAGGAGACCAGTCTGGCGTCTGGTCGGGAGTCGCCTGGGAGGGGCCGTCCCCAGGGAGGCAGTCTGGGTGCCGCTGTGTCCCAGCCAGGGACAGATGGACAGGGATGCAGGCCCCTCCCCACCTCCCCATGAGCTGGAGCCGCCCACAGGGCCTGTTCGCACCCTGGCCACCCCCGAGCCAGCCGGGCAGGCACTGCCTGGGCCTGGGTGCAGGAGGCTGGCCCCCTGGGTGGGGTACGCCCAGCAGCCGCTCAGGGCCGGGGCTCCTGGGTGCGGGCCTCAGTCGCACCGGTGCAGGTCGGGCTGCTCCGTGACGAGGTCAAAGGCACCAATGGAAATGCGGGCCCAAAGGAAGCCGGTCACACCGATCCCGTCTCTGGCCGCTGCCCGAGCACCACGGGCCCCCCAGCCCAGGCCAGGCCTTGCGGGAGGCTTGAGGCAGCACCTGGTCCCCCAGAAGGCATCTCTGGGTGGGAGCGGACCTGCACCCCAGATGCTCGGTCTCCTCACACCCTCAGGTGGCGGCACCCCTGCCCCTGCCTCCGGCGCCAGGCTGTGATGCCCCTCCCTGCGAGCCACCATCGGCTGCTGGCTTCCCGAGCCCGGCCCAGCCTCCGCTGCTCACGGCAGCCCCCCGCCCCCTCCTCCCCCCCACGCCGCCCTCCCCGCCAGCCCCTCCTCCTCGCCCTCCCTGCCTGTGCCCCGGGAACAGGGCCCGCCTTAGCACAAAGCGCGTCAGGTTTATTTAAATAAAATTATAATTTATACAAGACGTCTTTAAACAGGGTCTGTTAAAAAACGCGGCAGGTGCCATCGGTCCCTCGTACAGTAAATCCTTCGCGAACGGTCACACGTCCGGTATTTACAACGAGCGAGGAGCTCAGACCCAGTGTCCGTCTCTCTGTCCGCGGACGAGGCACGGAAATTCGTCTCCCGGTTTACATTCAGCGGAGCCACAGGCCCCGACAGGAGGGAGCCGCCTGCACAGGCCTGCGCTCCGCCCGCCATCGGCCGCCCATCCCCCCGGCGCCCTCGGCCCTCCGTGGGGGCCAGGCCGCCACTCCCTGCCACGTGGTGAGTTTTCATCTCCCTTCTCCTCAGAAGGGACTCCAACACCACCCTGCAGCGCTCGGCAGGAACCCCTCCCGCCGCCGGCCACAGGCAGGGGCTGACCCGGCCCGGCCTGGGCAGCTCAGGCCCACGCTGCCTTGCTGTGGATGCCACAGGAGGCCCCTCTGGCGCGTCCTGGTGTCCCCGGGGCCTCCGCGCCCACCTGATCCCCGTGGGAGCCAAGCCCAGATCCAGCCGGTCCCGCTTCCCGTCCCTGTCCCCGTGCCTCCCCGCGGGCGGCGTGCGCGTGGCCTGGCCCGGCCCTCCCTGAAGGGTGACCCGAGCGATGCTGCCCCCTCCCCAAACCAGCGAAGGGGATCGGAGCGAAGGTAAAAATCACGTCTGAAAAACGATACAAAAATAAGAAAACAGCTTGCTCTCTGTAAAAAATAGACTCTGTTTCTTCAAAAAACGGCATCTCACCCACACCCGGACTGGGGCCGGTGGGGCTGGAGGAATCCGTGTGGGAAGCGCGCTGCCGGCGGGGTCGCTGACCGCCCCTCCCACGAGCCTGTTTTCTGCAGCAGCCACAGGCCTGTGGGGACACCGGGCTGTCCCAGAATGCACTGAGCCGGCCACCTCCGCCGGGGCCGGGGCTTCCTCGGTGGGGGAGCCCAGACCAGCTGGGAGGGGGCTCGCTCCCACCCGTGTGCGTGTGCGTGTGCGTGTGCGTGTGCGGGCCAGAACACTCGGATGCCGGGGAACTGCCGGCCCCCCCTCCGGGCTCCGCTCCCGGTCACTGCCCAGAGGGCCTGCAGCCGGGCCACGCAGGCCCCACGTTCACCTCCCCCGGGCCTTCCAAGAGCAAAGTGTCAAAAAAATGTGCTTCCGCTCCACCCCCTCCACCCCGTCAGGCGGGGACACAGGCCGCTGCCGGCTGGTCAGGCCGAGGCCAGAGGCCGGGCAGACCGTGGCCAATCCCGGCCCGGGGCTCGTGGCCCCACAGCCCTTGGGGCCCCACACAAGCCTGGCTCTCGGGGGCCATGCAGGGGCCGGGGCGGGGCCTCCGCGGTCCTCGGCGCCTGCAGCTATGGCTTCGGTGGACGCGCCGGCTCCGAGCCCTGTGGGCCGTGCACACCGTCCCGGGGGCGGAGGAGCCGTGTGCTTGGCGGACGGACGGCGCCTCCTGTGTGTCTTCCTCCCGCGGCCTCCGAGGACCCTGCCCCGTGCCCAGTCGGGACCTGCCTGGCCCGCAGGCGGCTGGCACCATCCAAGCGACCCCGCCTCTGCAGGGTCCGTGATTGCAGGTCCGCACGACAGAAGCCACAGGTCCAGGGGTTATTGCAAAGGTCACGAGATGTCCGATTGTTTTCCTGCTACGCTGTCAATCACGCCCCAGGCCGGGGGGCCAGCTGTCAATCACGCCCCAGGCCAGGGGGTCTAGCTGTCAATCACGCCCCAGGCCGGGGGGTCTAGCTGTCAATCACGCCCCAGGCCGGGGGGGCTAGCTGTCACTGCCCGAGGCCGCGCCCGCCGTGATCTTCAGGTACTGGCTGAAGATGGTCTCGAAGGCCTCGTCCCTGTGCACCATGGCACCGAACACCAGCGGCTGCGGGGAAGCTGGCACTGAGCGGGGGCCCGGCGGGCACTGAGCGGGGGCCCGGCGGGCACTGAGCCGGGGGGGGGGGCCCGGCTGGCACTGAGCGGGGGGGGGGCCCGGCTGGCACTGAGCGGGGTCCCGGCGGGCACTGAGCCGGGGGGCCCGGCGGGCACTGAGCCGGGGGGCCCGGCGGGCACTGAGTGGGGGGCCCGGTGGGCACTGAGCGGGGGGCCCGGCGGGCACTGAGCGGGGGGCCCGGCGGGCACTGAGTGGGGGGCCCGGCGGGCACTGAGCGGGGTCCCGGCGGGCACTGAGCCGGGGGGCCCGGTGGGCACTGAGCGGGGGCCCGGCGGGCACTGAGCGGGGGGCCCGGTGGGCACTGAGCGGGGGGCCCGGTGGGCACTGAGCGGGGGCCCGGCGGGCACTGAGCGGGGGCTGGGCAGGGGAACCACATGGGGCCCAGGGGCTCGGGCACACCCCCTGCCCAGCCACAGGCCAGACTTCAGAGAAACGGAGCAAGAGGCCGGGATGGGCCCCAGTGGCTGCCCCCCCCCCGAACTGCGCTAGGTCATCCCTGGGGCCTCAGCCTCCTGGCCACACCCTCAATGCAGAGAGGTTCCTGTGGGCAGGAGGGAGGGAGGGGGCGGAGGGAGGGGGAGAGGGCGAGAGGGGAGAGGGAGGAGGGAGAGGGAGAGGGAAGGAAAGAGGGAGGAAGGAGGAGGGAGGAGGGAGAGGAGGAGGGAGGGGGCAGGTTTCACAGGGCCCCGCCTGCCCAGCCCTTACCTTCTGGGTTGACGGCGTGGTCACGGCGATGCCCATGCCCGAGCCCGGGAGGACAGAGAGGACCTTGTACTGGAAGGCGAGCAGGTGTCACCAGGGCCTCGGGGTGGGGCCGTGCCCTCCCACACCCAGCATCTCCGTGGGCACGGGGCTGAGTCTGGCGGGGGAGTCGGTGGGCCCCGCCCCCAGCACAGCACCCTGCGCCCACTCCATGTGGCCTCACGTGGGGAGACCCGCTAGAAGGGCCGGAGCGGGCAGCCCCCTAGCCTGCCCTGACGGGGGGGACGGGCTCGGGGACGGGGCTCAGCCCTGCCCGCCTGTGAGGACGCCAGGCGCAGCCCAGGGGAAGGGGCGAGGCCGGGGGCCGGACAGACGGGAGCCGAGGGCCGGACGCCAGGACCTCGCCCGCTGCCTCTCAGGTGGCACCTGCCTCCTTGGACACGGGTTCCAGGAGCTCCCGCCTGCCCGGCGCCCGGCGGCTCCCACAAAGGGGGCGGGAGGACGGGGAGGACGGGGAGGAGGGGGAGGAGGGGGAGGATAGGCAGCAGGGAGGATTGGGGAGGACGGGCAGCGGGGTGGACGGGGAGGATGGGGAGGACGGGCAGCAGGGAGGACGAGGAGGATGGGGAGGACGGGCAGCAGGGAGGACGGGCAGCGGGGAGGACGGGGAGGACAGGCAGCGGGGAGGACGGGGAGGATGGGGAGGACGGGCAGCGGGGAGGACGGGGAGGATGGGGAGGACGGGCAGCGGGGAGGATTGGGGAGGACGGGCAGCGGGGAGGACGGGGAGGACGGGGAGGACGGGGAGGACAGGCAGCGGGGAGGACGGGGAGGATGGGGAGGACGGGCAGCGGGGAGGATTGGGGAGGACGGGCAGCGGGAGGACGAAGACGGGCAGCAGGGAGGACGGGGAGGACGGGCAGCGGGGAGGACGGGGAGGACGGGCAGCGGGGAGGACGGGGAGGACGGGCAGCGGGAGGACGGGGAAGACAGGCAGCAGGGAGGACGGGGAGGACGGGGAGGACGGGCAGCGGGGAGGATGGGGAGGACGGGCAGCGGGAGGACGGGGAAGACAGGCAGCAGGGAGGACGGGCAGCGGGGAGGACGGGCAGCGGGAGGACAGGGAAGACAGGCAGCAGGGAGGACGGGCAGCGGGGAGGACGGGCAGCGGGGAGGACGGGGAGGACGGGCAGCGGGGAGGACGGGGAGGACGGGCAGCGGGGAGGACGGGGAGGACGGCAGCAGGCCCACCTTCTGGATGTCGGTGATGTCCAGCAGCCGGATGACCTTGTTCCTTTTGGAGGAGCCGGACTTGGAGCTCTCGAAGCACAAGTAGCTGCGGGTCAGAGGCGAAGCCGCCGCTGAGCCGGGCCGCCGGCCGCCCCTCCCCAGGGCACGGAGGGCGGCCCGGACCCTAACCCTAACCCTCCCTGCGCCAGGGGCCCGGCCTCGGACGGAGGCTGGACGTTTAGAAGGCGCCTCCCAGCGTTAGACTAAAGGCCGTGCTTGGCACCGAACCCCAGATCGGTGCTCAGTGGTTAAATCCTGGGCCGCCAGCCGGCCCCGCGGGGAGCCCGGGGCTGGGGGCCCTGCCGGCTCCCTCGGCGAGGGGCAGAGGAAGCAGGGCCTGGCTGCTGAGAGTGGGGGCCGCGGGCCAGCCCCCCCCCCCGCTGAGAAGCCCCCCGCGGCCTGGCCCCTGCCCCCCTCAGGCCGGAGAGACCCGGATCGGCTCTCTGCATCTCCTCCAGGGGCGCGGCTGGCCACTCACTTCTCCGTCACGTACAGCACCCCGTTCCGGATGTAGTCCGTGGGCATCTTCCGGTCGCGGTTGATGAGGCAGCAGCGCCAGCCGTTCTCACACACTGAGGGGCAAACGGACGCGGTTCCCACCGGGACGCCCGCGGGCCACGGCCACGGGTGTCCGCCTCCGCCCCCCACGGGGATGGGGACGGGAAGGCCTTCTCCACGAGAGGAGACGGAGCCGGCGGCGGGGAACCCGGGAACCGGGGTCGCGGCGGGCACGTGCCACTGCGGGCTCCGTCCCCGGGCGGGCACGCGGGAGGCAGCCCATCCAAGGTTCTTCCTGTTACTGGCTCTCTCCCCCTCCCTCCCCCTCGCCCTCTCCCTTCCTCTCTGAAAGCAATAAACTTTTTTTGTTTTTGTTTTTAAAGAAAAAGAAAAAAAGAAACAGGCGCTGGTTACACAGCAAAGTTAACGAAATGAAACAGAGGCTCGGAGGCCCAGGTTCATGGTCAAGGTCAGCAGGTCAACACTGACACTCTCCCAGCCTCCCTCCCCTGGGGGCCCCACCACTGATGTCAGACCCGTGAGGAGCCCAGTCCACCAGCAGTTTAGGGGTTTAGGGAGACTGTTCTGGGGGCAACAGGGATCTGGGCCTCCGTGTCAGACGGGCATGGCCGTGGTGCCCAGGCTGGACCTCAGGGCACGGCCTGCCTGTGCCAGGGAGCTGCCAGCAGTGCCAACCCTGTGGGACGTGGCTCGCAGCCGGCCCTGCCGAGTTCCCGCTGGGAAACCAACCGCTGACCGCACAGGGACGCCCTGCACAGCCTGGGCCGGCCTCCTGCTCCTCTCCTGCGCCCGGGACGTCTGCATACGAGGGGCAGCCCCATCGCCCCCCCGGGCGCCCTCCCGCCCCCCCCGCCCCCCGGCCAGCGGCCCGGCTCGGGGCACACACCCGCCAGCGGCCGCTCGGTCTCCGCCAGGTTGAAGATCTCGTGGAAGTTGCCCTTCTTGGTGCTGTGGAGGCGGCCGGCGTCCTCGTCCCGGCCCAGGCCCGCGGGCGCGCTGGCCACGTAGCTCCGCGCCGACGCCGTCTGCAGCTGCCAACGCCCGCCGTCAGCGCGCCCGCGGGGCGGCCCCCCTCGCAGCTGCACACACCCCGGAGGCCGCGGCAGCCTGCGCCGGCACACGGCAGAGCCACGCGGGCCGGGGAGGGGCCGGGCGCCGGGCGGCGGGCGGCGGCTCAGAGCCAGAGCCGGCGGCGGACAGGCCAGTGAAGCCACGTTCAACGCCAGTCACGACACAGCAACGCACACACCAGCCACAGCGGGGCGCCCCGCGGACCCTACCTTCTGCCCTGACAGCTGGCCGCGAGGAGACAAGACACGTGGGACCGCGACAAGAGAAAAACGGGTCCGGGTGACACGGGGCCACACGCGCTCAGCAAGCTGCAAGCCAGCCCGGCCGTGCGCCGCACCCTGCTCCGGTCCCTGGTGGCCAGCGCCAGGAGGGGTCCTGACCCCCAACAGGGCCCTGCTGTCAGGGCGCCGGGCCGCCTGCCTCTGGGCCTCCACCGAGGCCGCCTCCGTCCGCCGAGCCCCGCCGCTGCCTCCTCCTGCCTGCCGGCGGCACCCCCCAGCCTCCCCACAAGCCTTCCTGCCCAGAACTGGGGAGATGGGCTCCCCTCCGCCCAGAGCTTCCCTCCCCCCCACAGAAGCATCAACAGGTCACGGAACACCCTCTCCTGAGTTCACGCACACACACGACTCTGCAAGCCGGCGTCCCTCCCCTTGTCGGAGACCCCGAGGCAGCCGTGGCTGGCCCGGCCACGGGGCCGATGCCCACGTGGCTCTCCACTGACCGAGCCCGGGACCAGGGAGGCCGTCAGGAGCCTCAGGGCTGGGTCAGCGGAGCCTCCGCCCGCCCGGCGCGGCCCCCGCCGGGCCCTCCTCCCAAGGCAGGCTCTCTGGAGCCACGACAGCCGGCCCTGGGCCCGGGGCCGCCTGGCTGGGGAGGTCCGCCGCCGCCACAGCAGGGCGGGCGCGGGAGGCGCCGGAGCTGCCTGCAGGCCCGGGGCTCACCCTGCGGGACGCGGCGGCCGCGCCGGAGCTGCCTGCCGGGCCAGCAGGCTCGGGGCCGGGGCGCGGGGCCGGGGCTCACCCTGCGGGACGCGGCGGCCGCGCCGGAGCTGCCTGCCGGGCCAGCGGGCTCGGGGCCGGGGCGCGGGGCCGGGGCTCACCCTGCGGGACGCGGCGGCCGCGCCGGAGCGCTCCTTGAGCTGCGGGTCGGTGGGCAGGCTGGTCCAGATGATGTAGGGCGTGTCGTACTTGGCTCGCAGCCGCGGGCAGCGCTTGAAGACGAAGTCGATGAGGAAGAACTTGATGCCGGCGTAGAGCCCTGGGAGGAGAAGACCCTCACCGGGCGCACCAGCCGCCGGCGCGCGGGCCGTCCGCACCGGGGTCGGCACGGTGCCCCCAGGGGGCAGGGGAGGAGAAGGCACGGGGATGGGAGGGATGGGGGAATGGGGGGAGAAGGCACGGGGATGGGGGGAGAAGGCACGGGGATTGGGGGATGGGGGGAGAAGGCACAGGGATGGGGGGATGGGGAGAAGGCATGGGGATGGGGGGAGAAGGCACGGGGATTGGGGGACGGGGGGAGAAGGCATAGGGATGGGGGGATGGGGAGAAGAAGGCACAGGGATGGGGGGCATGGGGGGAGAAGGCACGGAGATGGGGGGACAGGGGGGGAGAGGGCACGGTGATGGGGGGAGAAGGCACGGGGATGGGGGGACGGGAGGAGAAGGCCATGCCCCGGCTAAGGGAGTGGCCGCTTCCATGCGAGCCCGGAGGTGACTCAGGACAAACCATAAAACTGCCCCCCCCTCCCCCCACCACACGCCATCGTCACCGTCCCAGGTGACGTCCCCAGCCGCCCTCTGAGGGGCGTCCTCATGGCGGGGCTCTGCCAGGGGCCAAGGGTCAGCAGCGAAGCGCCCCGCCCCCGAGGCCCGGCCATCACCCCCGCCCCCGCCCCCGCCCCCCCGGCCGCTCACCCACGGCGAGCCCCACCAGGCGGTAGGGGAAGCAGCAGGAGGCCAGGAAGGCGGCCCACAGCGCCACGTACAGCTTCTGCGTGGTCTCGGGCTGCACCCACGTGAAGAGGCTGGAAGGGAGACGGGGTCAGCGGGCGCGGGGGGCTGCGCGCGGCGGGCGGGGCGGGACTTACTTCTTGATCTTCTCCAGGATGTCGGCCATCTTTCCGAAGAGGTTCTGTGTGAGGAGGGGCTGCGGTTGGGACAGACTCGGGGCCGTGGGTCCAGAGGTTCCGGGCAGCCCCCGCCCACACCCAGGCTGGGGGGGCCGGCCCGGCTGGGGGCTAACGGGGTCAGACCCAGGCTGCGGCCCTCCCAGAAGGCCCTGCCAGGTCAACGGGGCCGGAGGAGCCACCCGGCCGGAGAGCGCACCTGGGCCTTCTGGGCCACGTCCAGCACCAGCTGGAACTTCTCGGACACCGTCAGGTCCTCCTTCGGCAGCTCCTGGGGCACAGGGCGAGAACGGCCGCCACGTTAACGCCCAGACACCTCCCTTACCAACCACACGAGGCCTTCCTCCACGCCCCCCCCAGCCTACGGACGCTGTCCCAGGGGACCTGGCCTTAGGGGCCAGCTCAGGGCACCCCCCTTGGCGCCTGAGAGGGCAGGAGGGCAGGCAGTGGACACCCAGGAGCCGACGGGGCTGAGGCTCCCACTAATGGCTCCATTTGAAGATGCATCTGAAACCATGCAGTGCCCCCAACTCACTTTACAGGCAGGGAAACTGAGGCAGAGGGGGCCAGGCTCAACCTGTTTGCCTAAATTCTTTCAACAAAACCCTCCAGAGGGACCCCTGGACCCAGGCCTGCCCCAGACATCCTCTCTGACCTCAGGGAACCCTGCAGGCCCCACCACACTCAGACCCCTACTGCGTGCCCCATGCACACAGAAGGTGCTCAAACATCTGCGGAGGCCCACGCAGCACTGAGCGCTCCCTCCTGCCCACGCCAGCGGCTCTGCCCCGGGGCCAGAGTGCCCTCTACGGCGAGCTCAGCATGTCTCCTGCCTGGGCACACTGCGGTTACTCGGTCCCCGTCCCAGCCCAGGGGGTGAGTGGCATGGCTGCGCCAACAGAACTATTCACAGGCAGGCTGGAGGGGAGAGGCCTGCGGAGCTTTTGTCTTTGGAGCTGACCCTGCTCTACACATTGCTGGCCCAGCCCGCGGGCCCCTCCCTGCACAGGACGCTGTGGGGGCTACAGAGGCCCTCCTTCGCTGCCCCCCCATGTTCCACCCCAGCTGGGAAGGGTCACAACAGGCCGGGCAGGGCAACCTCTTCCGGAGCAGCCGAGCCTGGGCCTGCGGGGCACCGGGCACAGCTGTCACACGGTCAGGGACCGGGCGCCTCCGGCCTCTGCCGGGCAGGCGGGCTCCGGGTGGGCACCCACACAGCGGCAGCTGGCCTGGGGGCTTGCAGGGGACTTACCACCACTTCGGACACCTCGGGGACGATGCTCCACTGTATCCTCCAGCCCCTGCGGAGGGGAGACAGCGCACACGCTCAGGGGCGTCACACCCCCACCCCCACCCCCGAGCGACGGGTGGGAGGAGCGCCCGCCCCGGACAAAGGGTCACCTCCCTGCCACCTGCCCGCCCTTCCCCGCCCCCCTGCAGACCATTCGGTGCCCTCCCGGCCCTCCCCTGGGCCGCCTGGGGGGACACGTGGAAAAGCCCCCCGAGGTGATGGGACAAGAAACCTTTCCAAGCGAGTGGGTGAGGCCAGGGTTCGGTTCCCGGTCAGGACACCTGCCCAGGGGCGTGCAGGAGGCAGCCGATCCGTGCTTCTCTCTCTCCCCCTCTCCCTTCCCCTCTGACATCGTTAAAAAACGTTAAAAAATAAAAACAAAGGAGACGTGGGGAGGCCGCTGGGAGGCCTGGGGCTGCGGGGGGGTGAGCGGCCCCGCCAGCTCTGCCTGCTTCTGAGACACCGGCCGGCGCGGCCCGGAGCGGGAGCACGCGGAGCGCGGGCAGTGCGGGGGCCCGCAGGCCCGGGAGGGGGCTCCCTGTGCCGGGAACTGAGTCCAGAGACGCGGCAGCTTGGGACGGCTCCCCACAGAGCCCCCACGGCCTCGCTCGGGGCTCAGAGGACAGGAGGGGAAACGCGCAGACCGGGCGCTCGCTGGGGGTCGGCCCGTCTCACACGCGGCGGGCCTGCCAAGCCCGGGGCCTTTGCAGCTCAGTCCCGAGGTTTGGGGGGCGTTTCTGGCCAAACAGAGCCATCGGCGGAGGAGCCAGAGCCGCCTGGGCACTTTTGGAGTCATCCACGGCCGCCCCGGCCGCCCCGGGACACCGGGAGGCTCAGCGCACAGGTGCCCCACACGCCCTGCACAGCCCGCTCAGCCACCTGGCTATGAGGTAATTGAGGGACAGCCGCAGGATCGCCAGGAACAGGAACATGGGGATGGCCCAGCCGTGCCACACGGCGTTCATGTAGACCTGCGGGCGGGGTGGGGGTGTTGGTCAGGGGCCCGGCAGGCAGGCCTCATCCCTCCCCTCCTCACCCCTGCCGCGGACGGCCCTGGTGCCCAGGGGGAGGGACCCCAGGCTCCACAGGGAGCAGAGCAGAGCACGCGGGTCCTTTGCAGGAGGCTCCGCAGGCGGCCAGGCGCACACCGCCCTGCTCCTCTCAACCACCCCCAGGCGGCATCACGGCGCCCACTTCACAGGGGGACAAAGCGAGGCTGCGCTGTCCCGCACACCGGCCCCGTGGAGACCGGGAGGGCACCCCCGCCCGCGGGGAGCACTCACGGTGAAAGCGATGGCCGACGTGTAGACGGAGTGCCAGTCGGACAGGGCGGAAAGGTTCTTCACGAAGCTGGTGACCGGCTTGGCGCCGCGCTCTGGGGACGGAGACGGACGGTCAGGCCAGCGCCGGCCGGCCTCGCGTGCTGCCTGGTGTCTGCCCGCCACCCCACGCTGGGCCGGGCCGAGAGGGGCTGGGCTGCACGCCCCAGGGGCAGGGTGGGCCCGGGGCACGCTCCGAGCGGCTGAGGGAGCGGCTGGGAGCAACGCCGAAGGACGCCTTCTAGAAAGACGTCCAGTTCAGGGCGAGATGGCAGAGCCCCCGCCCCCATGGCGGGCACTCACTCAGTCGCCGCATGTTCTCGGTCAGCCTGCAAGAAGGGAGGGCGAGGTGAGGGCCAACGAGAACTCCCCTGCGGTGCGCCCCCACCCCCCCTGTAGCTCGGTGCTGGCTGTGCCCCCCCGCCCCCCCGCAGGTGGGGCGCATGTTCACCGAGCGGGTGCCTGGCCCCACAGGACAGGAAGGCCCACAGCGGGAGGACAGGGCGGGGCCATTGCCATCCCGAAACCGGGGGCGGCCTCTGCGCGCCCTCGGGGGCGGAGCGGCTGGGAGCCGAGCTGGGGCGCCCCCAGGCTCCGCCCCGAGCCCACCTGCGGGCGCTGAGGGGCTCCTCCGTCTCCACGGCGCTCTCCTCGGGCTGGAACCGGAAGTCCTCCACGTACTCCCCGAACTTCTCGTGGAACCACTTCTGCACGCGGGGGCACAGGCCCTGGCCCCGCCGGTCTGCGGGCACAGGCGGCAGCGGTGAGGCTCGGGGCTCCAGGAAGCCCGGGAGATGCAGGTCCGCGCCCGGCTGTGGAGGGCTCAGCCCCCCAAACAGCCAACCTGCTCCCGCCACAAGGAGCACGCCAGCCCACACGGGCCTTTCTCACGCCCGGCCCGGCCCGGCCCCGGCCCCGCGGGTCTGCATCCAGCCTCCTCCTCCGACTGGCACACGGGGCTGCCTGGGAGGGGGCTGTGGGTCACTCCCCGGGACCCAGCGCCCCAGCCAGGGGGTGTGTGCTGGGGACTGGCCTGGGAGGGGGGAGGACTGGGAAGCACCCCAGCACAGCCTCAGAAACCGGGACACACACACACACACACACACACACACACACCACAGAACATAGCTCTGCACCCGGCTGTCCCTTCAGGAGGCAGTTCTCGGGGCCGCCTGCAGGGGGCAGTGTCCGCCACCGTTAGAGGGAAGAGGGAGGAAGCGGTCACATCCTGTGCTCCAGGGACAAGGCTGGGAGGTTCCTGCAGAGGCCACCCCAGCACAGAGGGGGTGTGGGCCTGGCACTTGAGGGACAGGGTGAGGCAGGGTCAGCCTGTGCTAAAGCGGCTGCGGGCCCCACACACCAGGGACACGGGTGTCTGAAACGCAGTGACGTTCGCATGCCGCGCGGCTGTGACATTGTGATTGGGCGACTTCCTGCAGCCACTCACCGATCCACAGTCAGACACTAACCCCGCTCCGCTGCGGGGGGGGGGGCGGCCACAAGCACGTGGGCCCCGGAACAGGATCGCCAGCCAGCGCCACCCCGCCGGGAGCCCGCGGGACCCACCTGCTCCTGCTCCGTTAGCGACCGGGGCCTGGCTCCTCGGAGGCTGCTGGGCCGCCTGCTCCTCGGTCCTTAAAGGGGAAGAAGGGGGGAGGCCTCCTGAGCCCTCGGGGGCCCTCACGGCCAGCCCCCGCCCGGCGCCCTCGGGGGCTCTCCGGGCCAGCCCCCGCCCGGCGCCCTCGGGGGCCCTAACGGCCAGAAGAGCTGCCAGCAGGGCCTTTTCTTTTCTTTCCTGTTTGCTCCCTTGTTGGTGGTTGAGCTCAGAACCGCAGCTCTCACTGCTGGCTCCCTGGCCACTGGTACCGACACCGGGTGGCCCAGCACCACGCGGGGCCGCTCGCCCTGGGCCGGTCACCAGCCACACCGATCTCAGCGTCCCCGGCCTCGAACCCTCTCCCGGATCCTGACCGTCCGCCTGCCTTTCGGCCACGGCCCTGACAGCGCTGGGCTCCACCACCTCGGGTGGAGTCTGTCCAGGGCCTGGCGCTCACCCTCCTCCATGCCGCAGCCGCCCATCACGCCCCTCGCTCTGCGCTGGCCTGCGCTGCTGGCCCTGGGTCCCAGCAACCCCAGTCCAGCAGGGACCCAGGACGTGGGAAAGGTGTCGCTCCAGGCAAACCTCAGCGGGGACTGGGGGTCCAGAGGGGCCCCACACCTGCCCTCCGCACCCCCGCACCCCCTCACCCACCCCCGCGCCCCCTCCCCTCCCCCCCGCGCCCCCTCACCCGCCCCCGCGCCCCCTCCCCTGCCCCCCGCACCCCCTCCCCTGCCCCGCGCCCCCTCCCCTCCCCCCCCCCCGCACCCCTGCACCTGGCCCTGCACCCCTCAACCGCCCCCACACCCCCTCACCTGCCCCTGCACCCCCTCACCCGCCCCCGCGCCCCCTCCCCTGCCCCCCGCACCCCCTCCCCTGCCCCCGCGCCCCCTCCCCTGCCCCCCGCACCCCTGCACCTGGCCCTGCACCCCTCAACCGCCCCCACACCCCCTCACCAGCCCCCGCGCCCCCTCACCCGCTCCCCGCGCCCCCTCCCCCACCCCCGCCCCCCTCCACTGCCCCCCGCGCCCCGCACCTGGCTTTCAGCACTTCCTGCACCTTCTGCTCCAGCTCGATGCGCCGCTGCCGCTCGCGGTCCAGCTCCTGCCGCAGCATCTCGGCGTTGGTCTCCTCCCGCAGCTTCCGGAGCTCCTCCTCTGCGGGGAGGGAAGGCCATGAGTCCCACCCCTGCCCCGCTGCCCCCAGCACGGTCTGCGGGCACTTGGAGCTCCTCGCTGCCCGACGGACACAGCGGGGACCTCATGTGGACACAGGGACTTGGCAAACGCGATGACGTTAAGGATCTCGAGTCAGGAGAGTGTCCTGGACTCTCTGGATCGTGTAAATCCTGAGAGGGAGGAGGGTGAGAGGTCAGGGGTGAGAGGTCAAAGAGATCCTAGAAGATGCCCCTGCTGACTCTGAAGTCGGAAGGAGGGGGCAGGAGCCAAGGAATGCAGTTCCTCTGGAGGCTGGAAAAGCCAGGAGCGAACCCTCCACAAGCAGCTGAGGGTCACGCAGCGAAGGTGAGGGCGGGACCACTCTCACCGCGTGGGGGGGGGTGTCACTGTACAGCAGGGGGTCCAATAGGGCTGAGTGTGGCCTGTGGTGGCCACGGTCAGAGTGACAGTCACAGACCACAGGCCACCCGGAGAGAGGGCAGGTGAGGGTCACAGACACCTGGGTAGCGGGGTCGGCAGGCTGAGGCCTTGCGAATGGAAATTCCACAGGAAAAGCCACATTTGCTCTTGTCCCGAAGGCTTTCCCCGAGACCCAGAACATGACCAGTTTCACTGAACTTGGGTGACAAGGGCCCTGGGCGAGGGCCAGGACTTCTCCTCGAGGTCTGACCAGTGAGCAGGGCTGCAGGGGGCCTCCCCCGCCCCTCATGCGGCCAGTGACACCCCCTGGCCTCCCCCGCCCCTCACTGTGGCCAGTGGCACCCTCGCTGGCCTCCCCCGCCCCTCACCGCGGCCAGTGGCCCCCTCGCTGGCCTCCACCGCCCCTCACGCGGCCAGTGGCACCCCCTGGCCTGGGCAGGATGGCCAGGCGCTCTGGGTGATGTAGCAGCTTTTCTTCCTGGCCCATCTCAAGAGACCTGGGAACACAGGGCCACACCCAAGACCATGACATTCAGGCAAAGACTCTGGCCTTCAGCCCAGGCCCTGACCTACAGCCCAGGCCCTGACCTATGGCCCAGGCCCTGACCTACAGCCCAGGCCCTGACCTACAGCCCAGGCCCTGACCTATGGCCCAGGCCCTGACCTACAGCCTAACCCTGACCTACAGCCTAACCCTGACCTACAGCCTAACCCTGACCTATAGCCTAACCCTGACCTACAGCCTAACCCTGACCTACAGCCTAACCCTGACCTACAGCCTAACCCTGACCTATAGCCTAACCCTGACCTACAGCCTAACCCTGACCTACAGCCTAACCCTGACCTATAGCCCAGGCCCTGATCTATTGTCCCAGCCCTGACCTATGACCTAGGCCCTGACCTACAGCCCAGGCCCTGACCTACAGCCTAACCCTGACCTACAGCCCAGGCCCTGACCTACAGCCTAACCCTGACCTACAGCCAAGGCCCTGACCTACAGCCCAGGCCCTGACCTACAGCCTAACCCTGACCTATAGCCCAGGCCCTGACCTACAGCCTAACCCTGACCTACAGCCTAACCCTGACCTACAGCCAAGGCCCTGATCTATTGTCCCAGCCCTGACCTATGACCTAGGCCCTGACCTACAGCCCAGGCCCTGACCTACAGCCCAGACCCTGATCTACAGCCTAACCCTGACCTACAGCTAGCCCCTGACCTACAGCCTAACCCTGACCTACAGCCCAGACCCTGACCTACAGCCCAGGCCCTGACCTACAGCCTAACCCTGACCTACAGCCTAGGCTCTGATCTACAGCCCAGGCCCTGACCTACAGCCTAACCCTGACCTACAGCCCAGGCTCTGATCTACAGCCCAGGCCCTGACCTACAGCCTAACCCTGACCTACAGCCCAGGCTCTGACCTACAGCCCAGGCCCTGACCTATGGCCCCAGGCCCTGACCTACAGCCTAACCCTGACCTACAGCCCAGGCCCTGACCTACAGCCTAAACCTGACATACAGCCCAGGCCCTGACCTACAGCCTAACCCTGACCTACAGCCTAACCCTGAGCTACAGCCTAACCCTGACCTACAGCCCAGACCCTGATCTACAGCCTAACCCTGACCTACAGCTAGGCCCTGACCTACAGCCTAACCCTGACCTACAGCCCAGACCCTGACCTACAGCCCAGGCCCTGACCTACAGCCTAACCCTGACCTACAGCCCAGGCCCTGACCTACAGCCCAGGCCCTGAGCTACAGCCTAACCCTGACCTACAGCCCAGGCCCTGACCTACAGCCCAGGCCCTGAGCTACAGCCTAACCCTGACCTACAGCCCAGGCCCTGACCTACAGCCCAGGCCCTGACCTACAGCCTAGGCCCTGACCTACAGCCCAGGCCCTGACCTACAGCCCAGGCCCTAACCCTGACCTACAGCTCAGGCCCTGACCTACAGCTTAACCCTGACCTACAGCCCAAGCCCTGACCTACAGCCTAACCCTGACCTACAGCCCAGGCCCTGACCTACAGCCTAACCCTGACCTACAGCCCAGGCCCTGACCTACAGCCTAGGCCCTGACCTACAGCCCAGGCCCTGAGCTACAGCCTAACCCTGACCTACAGCCCAGGCCCTGACCTACGGCCTCAGGCCCCGACCTACGGCCTCAGGCCCCGGCATGGCCAGTTTCCAGAAGCTGCTGTGCCTGGACGCAGGACCCTGTCTGCCAGCACAGAGTGGGGCCAGACCAGAGGAGACCCCTGGGCGGGCGCCAGGGAGAAGGGAGGCGCCGGGACACCCCCACCCCCTCTGGGAGTCCAGGCCGGGCTTCGTCGCTGCCCAGGGACGCATGTTTGGGTTTGCGGAATGCCGGACGTGCCTGGGTAAATATTTGGAGGCTCCGTCCTCCGTCCCGCCTGCTGCCTCGGCGGCTCCTCATTGACCTCCGCCCCCGCGCCTGCCCCGAGGAGAAGGTCCTCCCGAACGGGCGCCCGCGGGAGCCGTCCCGCCTGAAGGTCACGCAGCCCCACGCTCCTCCTCCCGGGCACGGCCCTCGGCCCGCCAGCACGCCTGACAGAACCCGCTTTCCTGAACACGGCTGCCTGGACGCCCTCCCAGGTCCCTCATCAGAAAGGCCGCCGCGAGGAGCAGCAGCCAGGCCGGCGGAGGGCAGGATGCCGACTCGGAAAGCGATCCCTGCCTGGCCCGTGGGAGGCGCTGTGCCCGCCTCTGAGGGGCAGGCGGCCCACACCGCGGTGCCTGCCCTGCCCTGGGGCTGCAGAGCCGAACAAACACCCCCGCCCCCGCCTCAGGCCCTGCCCCAGCGGCTGCAGGGCCTCCCCAGCCAGGAGGGAGCAGTGGGCACCCCCGGCCCGTGCCGCAGGGACTGCAGCCGGGGGCCCTGCTCGTCCCGTTCGGCAAAGCTGTGAGAGATGTGCCTCCGCCAGGCGCCTCCCGGCGGCACAAGCAGCTAAGTCAGCGCCAGCCCGCCCCCCCGCTCCTCTGAGGTCCGGGAACGAGGCTCCGGCCAGGACGTGGACGTGGCGACCTGCCCCCGCCCATGGTGACACACGAGGTCAGCGGCACAGACACAGCGGCTCTTCGCACCGGACAGAGGCCCCCGACGCCTGCCTCCGGCTTCCTCTCCTCCGAGAGCGAGGAGAGACAGGAGCCGCTTCCTGCCTCACAGCTCCTGACAGCTGGGGTTCAGAGGCCGCCCCCCTCCCGCCTCCCGGGGCCCAGGGCCCTGGCCCGAGAAACCCGGGCCCCAACTCTGGACCAAGGCGCCTTCCGCCTGTGTCACCGTCCCCCTGCAGGCCCAGAGGCGCAGGCCCCGCCGCCCGCACACCCTGCAGGGTCAGTGGCAGCTGAAACGCCTCTGAGGGTCCGGGAACAGTTGTCGGTGTTCACACAACAGTGGGGGAGAGGGAGGGGGGAAGGCAGCGCTCCTGAGCGATCCCAGCTTGGATGGGCTTCGGCGACCCATTCCTCGGTCACTGAGCGGCTCCGCCCGGGCCCCGGGCGGCATGTAGGTGCTCAGGTGGAGGGCCAGGCACAGGCGCCCGGCAACAGCAGGCAGCCGTGTGGCAGGCCTGGTAGGACCCAGCTACTACAGTACAGGCCAGAGGCGGGTGCTCGCCGAGGACGGGGAACGGACAGGTCTCCGTGGACAGAGACGTGGCTCAAACCAGGCTACGCCCGCACAGCAGTGAGGGCAGGAGCACAGACCGGGGAACTCGGACTGGGGGAGCACAGGAGGGGAACACCCCGAGGGCCTGGCGGGGGGAGGGAAGCGCGGGCGGGCCACCGTTACTGACGGGGGAGTGAGAACAAGCACTACCGTGGCTTCTGGGAGGCACAGGCCGTAAACGGAGGAGCCCGGGCATCCGTGTCACACGGAATTCACCGGAAGGGCTGACCGTGAAAGACTGGTATCCGGGGAAAAAGAGGGGCCGGGGCGCAGGAGAGAAACCGACTCTGCGCGGCCGGACCTGCAGACGGCGTGGGGATGCGGCTCACGTTGAAGAGGGTTCCACAAGGCAATGCAACAGCACGGTGCCCGCACCTGCTCCGGACCCCAAACCTCGCCGTGAGGGGCCAGCAGACACCAACCCGAGGGACAGTCAGTCTGCAGAACAAGGGGCATCAGAGACAACAGACAGCCCGGCCGTGGCTCCGTGGCTCGAGCGTGGCCCCACGGGCCCAAGGGTCTCGGGTTCGACTCGGATCCAGGGCGTGTAAGCGAATCACAGGCTCACCCCAGCCCCAGCCGGGTGTGCTCGGGCGGCGACCGTGGATCTTCTCTCCTCCCCCTCCCTTCCGCTCGCTCTAGTGAGGCCACGGGAGAGGCGGCGGGCCGCCGAGTGTGCCGGGACCGCTCTCCCTGCCGTGGACACATGGGCACAGGGAAGGCAGGGAGGGCCTCAGGTCGGATGGCAGCACCGCTAACAGGATGTGCTTGTGTTTAGGAAACACCGCGAGGCAGTTAGAACTCAGGGACGCGGTCTGCGCAGGGCCACCCAACGGCACAGGAAGTAACGTGGAGGACAGGAGGAGGTGGAGAGCAGGCGGAGGCGGAAATCCCTGTTTCACAACCTCTCATGCAATGATGGCACGGAGCCATGATGATGGAGCCGGGGACCCCGAGGGAGGGCCCCCAAGGTCACCCCTCCCATCAGCCCAGAGGGACGGGACATGACAGGTCATGTGTGGAATCCATGGGACGCCCTGAGCAAAGTACGAAGTGGAGACCCCACCACAGAGGGCCTGCCCTCCCAGACAGCCTGCCCCCTCCCACAGCCTGCCCCCCCCCAGAGGGCCTGCCCTCCCAGTCAGCCTGCCCCCCCCACAGCCTGGCCCCACCACAGAGGCCCTGCCCCCCAAGTCAGCCTGCCCCCCCCAGCCTGGCCCCCCATAGAGGGCCTGCCCCCCCCCACAGCCTGGCCCCACCACAGAGGGCCTGCCCCCCGAGTCAGCCTGCCCCCCCACAGCCTGGCCCCCCATAGAGGGCCTGCCCCCCCCATAGAGGGCCTGCCCCCACCACAGCCTTGCCCCCCCATAGAGAGCCTGCCCCCCCCCACAGCCTTGCCCCTCCATAGAGAGCCTGCCCCCCCCACAGCCTGGCCCCCCCACAGAGGGCCTGCCCCCACCACAGCCTGGCCCCCCATAGAGGGCCTGCCCCCCACCACAGCCTGGCCCCCCATAGAGGGCCTGCCCCACCCACAGCCTGGCCCCCCATAGAGGGCCTGCCCCCCCCCCACAGCCTGGCCCCCCATAGAGGGCCTGCCCCCCCCACAGCCTGGCCCCCCACAGCCTGGCCCCCCATAGAGGGCCTGCCCCCACCACAGCCTGGCCCCCCACAGCCTGGCCCCCCGACAGAGGGCCTGCCCTCCCAGACAGCCTGCCCCCCCATAGCCTTGACCCCCCCCCAGAGGCCGGAAGAGAAGCAGCGGTCAGCACCGAGGGACGCAGCTGCCGGCACGCAGGCTGCAGAGGGAGGATGCGGGGGCGGCGGGGACGTGGGCGCACGTGGGAAAGCTGGCGACATAAAGAAAACGTGTGTGTTTTCTGCGGTGATGTCAGACGCGCTGCTTTCGTTCCTAGGACACAGCGAGCTGACTAACGAAATGTTTACTGATGACACGACGGGCGTGCGGGGGCTCCCGAGCGGGCTGGGGGCGCGGGGACGGGGCGCGGGCCTGCCTCACCCTCCCGCGGAAGCTGGGGTGGTGTGTGTGGGAGAACATGACGCTCTCAGGATCTCTCTGACGTTTCCCATCGCTAGGAAAGAATGCCTGGCCCGGCCGTGTGGCTCAGCAGGCTCGTCCTGCTCAGGGCACGCCCAGATGTGGTTCGGCCCCCGGGGGCGTATACGGAGGCGATCGACGGACACCTCTCTCACTGGCTGCCCCCCCCTCGCTCTGATGAAGGGAAGACGCCCTCAGTGAGGAGCCAGCAGCCGCCAGCGCCGCCCGGGCTGTGCCACGGAGCCCTCCCTCTGCCACGTGAGCTCCTGGGGCCGGGGGCCGGACTCCTCGGCCGACAGGACAGACCACAGGCTGGTCTAGGGCTCAGCGGTGCTGCTCCAAGGCAGGAGCTCCCGTCCATGTGGATCCGGGCGCCCCAAACAGTGTCCCCGTGGGACCCTGGTCCTATCCACCTGCTAGTCCTGCCTGGTGACCCCCCAGAGGCCCTGCCCCGCCCTGGAGCCCCGGCTAAGAGACCCTCGCAGACCCTGCCCCACTCGCTGACAGCATCTGGCTCAGCTGGCTCACGGACACGTGTGTCTCGGCCAAATATGGCCGCGTGACCCACAACAGCCAAGTTCACGAGGCTCGTCTGCTGATGTGGCAGCGTCCCCGCCAAGCTCGGGCAGAGGCTCCCGCACTGGCCGAGCGGCCTGTCCTGCCGGGCACCGTCCCCCCGCGGGCCCAGCACAAGCCCCGTCACAGGACCGGCCAGAGGAGCTGGTCAGGCAGGCCCAGCAGCAACAGCAGCCCTGGACCTGCTGCACCCGCTCCCCAGCAGGTCCGGCGCCAGGGAGACCGAGGCTGTGTGTACACACCTGCACACAGGCACACGTGGAGCTAGCGGCACACACACGTACACGCAGAGTTAACAGCACACACAGGCACACAGGCACACGTGGAGTTAGCGGCACACACACGTACACGCAGAGTTAACAGCACACACAGGCACACAGGCAGAGTTAACGGCACACACGGGCACACAGGCAGAGTTAACAGCACACACACGTACACCCAGGCTCAGCTAACAGCGCACACATGCACACATGTGGAGTTAATGATACACGTGCACATATACAGTTAACAGCACACAGTGAGTTAATGATACACACGTGCACACATGCAGAGTTAACAGCACACACAGGCACACAAGTAGAGTTAACAGCACACACATGTACACCCATGCTCAGCTAACAGCGCACACGCAAACACAGTTAACAACATACACATGCGCACATGTGGAGTTAATGGTACACACAGTGCACATATGCAGCGTTAACACCACACATGTGTTAGTGATACACACACGTGCACGCATGCAGAGTTAACAGCACCCATGTGGCATTAACAGCACACACACCTGCACCCATGCACACACGCAGAGTTAAGTGCACACACACACACACACACACACAAAGTTAACAGCGCACACATTCGAAGTTAAATGCATACACATGTACACACATGTGGGGTTAACAGAGCGCGCACACTCATGCATGCACACAGAGTTAACTATGCACACAAATGCACGCATGCAGAGTTAATACATGTACACACAGAGTTAATAGCACACATGTAGCCTTAACTGCGCGCGCACACACAGTTAACACATGTGTGCACACATGCGTGGTTAACAGCACACGGATGTGTTTGCACAGTTAACACCACATGTGCACACACAGAATTAATAGTGCACACATGCAGATTTAACGATTGCATATACACACGTGCACAGAGTTAATCACACATGTGCACACACACTAACTGTGTGTGCACACACACGTGCACACATGTGTGTGCACACCTGCAGGGGGAGTGCTGACAGGAAGGGATTTGGGGGGAAGACAAGACTGCAGCCCTGGGGTGGGACACGCAGAAACGCAAACACACGTCACCCGCTCCCCGGGAGAAGGCCGCACCCCCTGAGGCTCCGCCTTCACCTGCAGGCGAGGCCCGTGTGGCTGGGAGCGGAGTGACCACAGGTTCGGCTCAGCCCACGCTTGGTGCGCGATCCACCAGGGACACACGGACAGAGGGGGAGACAATCTGGGGGGACAGGCAGGAGGGAGGCCCAGCCGGGCATGACGGGCAGGAGGTGGCCGCCTGGGCCCTTCCCCCGGGGCCCGGGCAGCCCTGGGAGGCGCGGACGTGACTAGTTCAGGGTGCTCAGGGCGGAGCTGCCTGCCCCCCGCATTCCCCTGACAGGGTCACCCCCCTGAGTCGGCCGTGTTGCGCAGGGGGCACGTGTGAGCCTGGCTGAGGGCATCGCCGGGGCACTCCCTCCTCCGCCCGCCGGGCTGGGTCTCCTCGCCCATAGAGCTGGGGCGGCCGGCGAGGCTGCGGCAGAGCACCAACCTACGAACCAGGAGGTCCCGGTTTGGTTCCCGCTCGGGGCACCGGCCCGGGCTGTGGGCTCCATCCCCAGTGGGGGGCGTGCTGGAGGCAGCCAATCCGTAATTCTCTCTCATCATGGATGTTTCTCTCTCTCTCCCTCTCCCTTCCTCTCTGACATCAATAAAAACAAATAAAAACAAAAAATAAATAAATAAACGAATGACAGGGGCAGCGAGCGGATCCAAGGCAGCACGTAGAACGAGACAGCGTCTGTGGGACCCGCGGGCCCTTCCGAACGCTCGGCGGTCACCAGCCAAAGCCCAGGGCAGGAGCCCGTGGGGGAGGGGCGCCAGCAGCCCAGCCCAGACTCCAATGCAGCCATCACACACACACACACACACACACACACACACACACACACACGTCCCTGCTGTGCCTCGCGATTCGTTGTGGAAAACAAACAGAACACACAGTGCGACAGGCCCGTGTCCAGGGCCGGAGACAACGGCGCCCGGTTGGCTGGGATGATCCGATTTCCGGGGAGACTCCCTCCTCTGCCCGGGGAGCAGACGCCGCCAGAGCTGGGCTTGGGGGCAGCAGAGGGACCGCGGGCTCGGAGGCGAGAGGCGTGGGGGGCGTCCACAGGAGCCGCGGAGCTGTCCTGCCTGGCTGGGCGGAGGCAGGCGCCTGGCCTCCTCCCGGCCTACCCTCCCAAGCTACTCACGCAGGAAGTGCTTCTCCAGCAAGGCGATTTCCAGGTGGCCTTTGATCTCGTTCAGCCGATCGGACTCCGTCCGGTTGAAGTCATGGACTCCCGCGGCCATGATGAGGGTCCCCGGACCGGCCTGGAGGGAAACACCGAGAGAGCGAGCTCAGGGCGCCCCTCGAAGCTCCCGGTCCACCCAGCTCCCGGAGCCCCTGCCGGGCCCTGCACACAGGCAAGCGCGCGTTCACCTTGAGACCCGCACCGGGTCGCCCCGGCCTCCCCGGGCCGGCTGGGCTGGTGGAGCACAGCGGCTCCCCTGCCCTCCCCAGGGAGAAGGGCAGGCCAGCCAGCAAACCCACCCGTCCCCCGCCCAGCCTCCCGTGGTGGTCCAGAGGTGGCCACACAACCACGTGATTGTGCGTAAATGCCACTGAGCGGCACTTAAAATGGCTCACGTGGCAGGTTTCCTGTGATGTGCATGTCACCACAGACACAGAATGGAGAGAAAGGAGCCTAAACACACACAGGTGGCCAACCTCCCTCACAACCAGGCCTCACAAGCAGCCACTCAGAGCCCCCCGCCCCCCACCCTCCGCCCCTGCAAACCACCCCCCGCCTCCCGCCAGTAGAGAGGACAGCAGAGCCAGAGGACAGCTGAGTGAGCGGGAGGGGCGCGGGGCACACACACCGCGGGAGGTGGGGGGCGGCCTGGTACGGCCACCGGGATGGCACACGCCAGCCACCTGGGGGCACGTAGCTCACGGGAGTGGCAGGTGCCCAGAGGCGCCGAGGCCCTGGGGGAGAGGCACCCCCTCCCGTGGGACCCTGCGACCAGCCCCCCCCTGCAGAAAGGGTCCCGAGAAACACACGGAGGGAATGGACGGGGCCTGGGTCACAGCCCTGGGCACCGCACTCTTAGTGCCGTGGCTGCCATGTGCCCGGACGGGAGCACTAGCACCAGCCCCAGCCTGCTGCCCTCTGTGCTGTCACCTGCCACAGGCACTCACACATGCATGTGCATGCGTACACACGAAGACACACGTGCACGCACACGCACATGCACATGGGAGGGCCGGGCTCCGGGTACAGTCAGGGTCTCCATCAAGACAGCTCCTGGGTGCAGGCAGCTGCCACTGGCCTGGCTGGACAGATGGACAGAGCGTGGAAAAGCCAGACTGTGATTCTGCGGGATCCCGCCTCACACACATGCACACGCACGCACACACAGCCTGGAGCCACACGTGGGATTCTTGCTCCCGAGGGGCCCACCCTCGGCCCCAACAACTTCGGAACCAGCCCCAGCCCCAGGCTGATGCCGCCAATAGCACACGCCGAGGCCCGTGCAGGCGGGCGCGCTCGGTGCCGGGGCGCTGGGCACGGCGCGCCGCCTGGCCTGGCCGCTCCGCCTCTGCCGGGCCCGGAGCGCCTGCCGGAGCGCGGCTCCCAGGAGGCCGGCTGTCAGTTATTCATCCCGCCGGCAACAGGCCTCTCCCCACGGAGCGTCCATAACACGCGGAGCGGAGGCGGGCGCACGGGGCCCGGGAGGAGACCACGGCCCCGAGCGCGGCGTCCACGCCGGAGGTCACCCAGGCGGCGAGGAGAGCCCGGCAGCAGCCCGGGGGCGGGAGCTTCCAGAGTGCCCTGTCCGTGGCCCTCCTGCACCACCGCGCCCAAGGGGTCGGCCTGGGTCTCGGCACCGCCTCCGCTGAGGAGCCTGCCCACCACCCCGCTCGGAGGGAGGACCAGCTGCTGTGCCGGCGCCTGGCAGAGGAAAGGCTGCTGCCCGGCCCGGGGCCAGGGACCGCCTCCCCCCCCAGTGACGGGGGTGAGAGGCGAGGACTGCCCCCGTGCACTCTCAGCCTGGCGCCGAGGGGGCGCCCCGCACGGCCCGGGCCGTAGTGGACGCCGGGTGGGTACTCACGGGGTCCCGCAGCTCCTCGCTGTCGCGGGGCGAGGTCCGAGGCGCTCTGAGGGGCGCGTCGTCGCCGCATTCGGTGTCCGAGGCGTTGGGAGACTCCGCCAGGTCGAGGAAGTCGTCTCGCTTGTGACCTCTGAACCTGATCTTGTCCAGCCTCCTCAGCATGTTCAGCACCGAGCCCCGCTGCTTCACCCGGACATGGCGCTCGGGGTCCCTGCGGGCAGCGGGAGGCGGCCGTGGTCACTCCCCGCGGGCCGCCTGCCTCCCCTGAGGACGCGCGCGTTCACCTTGAGACCCGCACCGGGTCGCCCCGGCCTCGGCCCCGCGCACACGGCCCCGGGCCCAGACCCCAGGCTGCGGCCCAGCCCTTCCGGCACGGCTCCCACCACGCACCACCCGCTGGCGGGGCGGCTCCCTGCCAGGCTGCGCGCAAAGTGGGTCCACGGAGCCCCCCAGGGCAGGAGGGGGCAAGGGTCTCAGGGGACCTTCCAACCCGAAAGACGGGCCAGCCCTGTGCACAGCACAGCTGGGGGGGCGGGGGGACTGCTGAGGGTTGGGAGGACAGGGACGGCCAGACACTCCCCAAAAGTTCTCTGAGAGTCAAGAATGAGGCCAGCCCTAGCCGGTGTGGCTCAGAGGATAGAGCATCGGCCTGCAGACTGAAGGGTCATGAGTTCTATTCCGGCCAAGGGCACAGGCCCGGGCTCTGTCTCAGTCCCCAGTGTGGGGCATGCAGGAGGCAGCCAATCTATGATGTTTCTCCCTCTCCCTTCCTCTCTGAAATCAGTAAGTGTGTTTTAGAAAAATGAATGAGCCAGAGCTGTGATTCCGTGCCTGGGGCAGCCACAAACCCCAGAAACCGCCCAGACACAGGCACGGGGCGTCTCAGAGGCTGCGAGATGCCAAGCCTCCTGCTCTGAGGGCTCCACGACCTGGCGGGCCGGCAGCCGCCTGGCTCCCCGGGGCCCGAGACTGCGGAGTCATGGCTGCTGGCCACATGGACACACACACAAACACATGTGCACACCCAGGGACAGACACACCATGGAGTCCCAGTCTCTTCCTCTGCCCGAACTGCGCCCGGAAACGCAGGTGACCCCGGGTTCCAGTGCCAGGATGTGCGTGGCCCTGCCCTGCACGGCCAGCCTGGCCCCCGCGCGTGACTACGGGCCTGACCTCCCAACCCCCCCCCCCCCAGGCTCAGAGCCTGCCCCACCCGCCCCTGCGGCGGGCAGAACACAGACACGGCGCCCGGGAGCTCCCGTGACGCACACGAGCCGCCCGGGCTGGCACCCACACACGGGACACGCAGGAAGCGGGGGCGCAGGACGGGACGGTGAGCGGCCTCCCGCCCCGCTGGGGGTTTCACGGAGAACAGGAAGGGGGCAGATGCGCTTCCTGTTTCCAACCGCCCGTGCCAGGAGGCTCCTGAGCACCGTCCCCACGCCCGGTATCCCCTCAGCCACGTGCCCGCCCCGCCCTCCAGGGGCCTGCCCTCCCCACCCCCTGGCATGGCTGCTGGGGCGGCCCCCACTCAGAGGCACCGGGCTCGCTCCGCTCTGAGGGCCGGAGGGCGGCGGGGGCCGGGGACAGGCAAGGGCCGGACATGGCCCCGGCTCAAACTCCATGGGCCTCAGGGAGAGCAGGGGGCGTGCGGGAGGGGCGGGGGCGGCCCTGCCCTGGTGGGAGAGGTGGGGGGGGGCAGGGGCAGCCCTGCCCTGGGTGGGAGGGGGGGCAGGGGCACCCTCTGGAACCACGTGTGTGAAGAGCAGTGAACTCCCGATGGGCTGAAAGGTTGCATAAACTTGAAAAAAAAAACAAAAACCCACAAAAACCAAAAGAAGAGAGAACTCGTGCCATCGAGGCCGCAGAGAGGGTATGGGTCGGCTTGAGGCGGAAGCCCGCGGCACCAAGTGGAGAGCGCCTAACGGTCACCGGACGAGAGCACACGTCCGCGTGTTTGAAAAATGTGGCGGAACCCGTTCCCCACGCAGCGCCAGGCCAGCAGCGATTCGCACCTGGGTGGTGAACAGACGGAGCCGCCCGAGTGACGCCCGAGTGACGGCCCGGTGCCTGTGGGGGACGCCGGGAGCACGTCCACGGGTGCAGGCTCACGGGCGTTTGCGACGTTCCTTTCCCCGGCGTCCGGCCGGGCCTTCGATTGGTGTGTAAATGAAAAGCAGCCGGAACGCGCTGGCCGGACAGGGTGGACGCAGCTGTGAGACCCACTTCCCTTCACCTGCACGGGAGCTTCCCCGTCGCCCAGCGTCAGACAGGCCGGCCTGAGGCTCGGACCCGGAGCGGACGCCCCGAGGAGCGGTCAGCGCCCGGCTGGCCCCCCGGTTCCCCTCGGCAGGCTTGGCGAGGGGTTCCCACGGCGGGTTCTCACGCCCCGAGCGGGCCCGCCTTCCTGCCCCGTTCCCCTCCCGCAAGCAAATGAGGCCGCAGAGCGGGACAAAGCCCGAGTGTGTGCCCGCCATCAGCATGCAGCGCCAGCCCGGGCCAGCCCGGGGCCGCGGGCGCTGGCTACCCACCAGGGCGGGGCGCGTCCGTCCAGCCACCCAGCCTCGGCTCCTCCCCCTGGCTCCTCGCCTCCGCCCGCACCCGGGGGTCCAGACACAGCCTGCCCCGGCCAGGGGCTCCCGGGGGGCCGGGCCATCCCCTCCCCCTGCCCTCCCCCGCCTCCTGGGCGCCTCTCACTCATGAACAGCGCGTGCTGCTGCCAGAGCGGGACCAGGCCCTCCGGCACCCAGCACCAAGCACCCACCTCCGGGACGGCCCCTGATGCCCGGAAGCCCTCAGGCCCGCCCCCGGGAGGACCCACCAGAATCACGCCTGCAAAGCCCGTTCCACACAAGGTCAGTGTCACAGGTTCCACATGAATGTGGGGGACCCCATCCAACACAGGACACCCCCCAACTTTCAGACGGAGATGGAGAGGGGGAACGGGGGGTCACAGACACCGACCGGGACCCAGAGAAGCCCCCACAGGGTCACAGCTCACCGCCCCTGCCCTCTGGTGCGGCTGCCCCGTCCCCCATCGAGCCCCTTATCCCGTCAGCCCACTCTGCACACCTCACACCCCCCCAGGCCACGGGAGGAATTCCCCTCCTCACACCCCTCCCCCGGCCGGCCCCTCTGCACCCCACAGCCCCCTCCTCACACCCCTCCCCCGGCCGGCCCCCCTGCACCCCACAGCCCCCTCCTCACACCCCTCCCCCGGCCGGCCCCCCTGCACCCCACAGCCCCCTCCTCACACCCCTCCCCCGGCCGGCCCCCCTGCACCCCACAGCCCCCTCCTCACACCCCTCCCCCGGCCGGCCCCCCTGCACCCCACAGCCCCCTCCTCACACCCCTCCCCCGGCCAGCCCCCCTGCACCCCACAGCCCCCTCCTCACACCCCTCCCCTGACCGGCCCCCCTGCACCCCACAGCCCCCTCCTCACACCCCTCCCCCGGCCGGCCCCCCTGCACCCCACAGCCCCCTCCTCACACCCCTCCCCCGGCCGGCCCCCCTGCACCCCACAGCCCCCTACTCACACCCCTCCCCCGACCGGCCCCCTGCACCCCACAGCCCCCTCCTCAGACCCCTCCCCCGGCCGGCCCCCCTGCACCCTACAGCCCCCTTCTCAGACACCCCTCCCCTGACCGGCCCCCTGCACCCCACCGCCCCCTCCTCCGACACCCCCTCCCCAGACTGCGGTCTTTCCACCCACCCAGCTCCTCCCCACACTGTCAGGGTGAGCAGCCGGCGGCATGGGACAGCTGCCCAGGGCCGCAGCCCCCACCCCTACCTCCAGGGGGAAGGAGATGCGCTGGTCAGTGCTCCTCGGCAGAGGCCACGCCAGATCCCGGCCCCTGCTCAGAGCCAGGGCGTCGGCAGGGACCCGAGACCATGGCCAGAGTGGGCGAGACAGGCCGTGCCCAGGGAGGCGCCCGGGGCTGCGCCCGGGTCAGCGGCTCCCGCTCCCGGCTCCCGGCCGCAGGGCCTGCGCAGCGGGACCCAGTCCAGCAGGAGGGCAACCCAGCGCTGCCGGGAGCCCCGCTGAACGGCGGACACAGGCAGCGTCCGGGAGACTGGAAACCACGGCGACGCTCCCTCCCGCCGGGGCTCAGCGCCTGGTCCACGGTCCGGGCCTCGGAAGCGCTCGCTCCGGCCGCCCGGCTCCCAGCCCGGCTCCCTCCGGCCGGTCTCCCGGGGACCAGGATCCACAGCGCCCGTCCTCCACCGGAAACTCCTCGTCACAGACCGGGTCCCCGAGTCACGGAGCCTCCCCCGCCCCCCAGAGCCGGCCCCAGCTGGCCGCGTGGCCGGCTGCCAGGCCTGTGCTGGGGGTCCGGGCAGCGGCTTTGCGGGGAACAGGGGCCGTCCTGCTCAGCACCCCCGCCGCCCCAGCAGCGTGCCCGAGCCAGCACCCAGCTCCACCGGCCTGTGCTCGGGGGCAGAGGTCAAAGGGCAGAATGCACGTCCTGACAGACCAGAGGGGCCACGCCGGCCCAGGGAGGCGGGACCCAGAGAACCAGGCTCACGGGCGCCGGAGGGCGGGGTGCAGGGAAGGACGGCCGTTCCTGTGCCCCGGGCGGGCCCCTCCGGACCCCGAGGCCACCGCCATCCGTACATCCGCCCGTCCCCCTCGGGCCCTGCGGGTGCCCGTGAGGCCCCGGAGCTCGCTGGCCGCGGACCTGCCTGGCCGAGGGCCGGGCCGGAACGTCCGGACCCGGTGGCCAGGGTCTGCCATAGCTTCTCGGCTCTGCCGGAGCCGCGGAGCCCGTGTGGCTGTGCTAACGAGGCGCCACTCACAGGGCGAGCGGCCGAGGCCACCTCGGTCCCGTCCCCGTCGTAAAGCCACGTGCACCTCCCAGAACACGGCTCCCGGAGGGCCGGGCAGGGGCAGGGCCTGGAGCATGCCGGTCCCAGGCCCGTGGCGGGCTCACCGGCACCCGTCTCCTCAGGGGAAAGGGGAGGGCAAGGTGCCGCCAGGGGAGGCCGGGCAGCGGGCACCCTCGGGCTGCAGGTCAGAAGGATCCGGGTGAGGATCCATCACTGAGCCCCGCCCGCGTCCCCCGCCCGCAGCCCGTCCGCACTGACTGCAGCAGGGCCCCCGGCCGCAGGCCCGGCCAGTGCCAACCGCCACACCGTGGAGACCTCCTCCTCCCGTGCCACCCACCGCCGTGCCCGCCGCCCTCCCGTGAAGGCTGCCCCACCTCGGCCGAGTCCCCAGAACACCCCCACTCAGCCCGCCCCGCCCCTCCTGTGCCCTCCATGCAGTCCCAGCCCTGCCCCTGCCCCCTGCCCCTGCCCCTGCCCCCTGCCTCTGCCCCTGCCCCTGCCCCCTGCCTCTGCCCCTGCCCCTGCCTCTGCCCCTGCCCCCTGCCTCTGCCCCTGCCCCTGCCCGCTGCCCTGCCCCGCCCTGCCCCGCCCTGCCCCATCCTGCCCCATCCTGCCCCGCCCTGCCCTGCCCTGCCCTGCCCCTGCCCTGCCCCACCCTGCCCCATCCTGCCCCGCCCTGCCCCGCCCTGCCCCATCCTGCCCCGCCCTGCCCTGCCCTGCCCCACCCTGCCCCATCCTGCCCCGCCCTGCCCTGCCCCTGCCCTGCCCCACCCTGCCCCACCCTGCCCCGCCCTGCCCCATCCTGCCCCGCCCCGCCCCGCCCTGCCCGGGGTGAGCAGAGCCAGGTGTGCACTTAAGCCCTCACACCTGTGGCAGCCTAGGCTGAGGGTTCAGTCCTCCCAGCTCCCTTCTTCACCTGCCCAGCCCCCAGCCCCTGGCACTCAGACTGCCCCACCGCACGGCTCAGGTCCGGCCGGGACATCACAGAACGGTCTGGGACAGTCTCTGCGCCCCCCACCCCCACCCCCCAGAGTCCCCCCGGAGTCTAGACCGGCAGGAGGCGCAGGAGGTGTTTGAGGAGCACCGTCTCCGGCTGGGAGGCAGGAGTGCTGCCCTGGCCTCCCCCAGCAGAGGGCGGGAAGGCCCGAGCGGGCGGTGGGCGGCGGCTGAGGGCACGCGGAGGTGCGGGTTCACTCGCCAGCGGCTCACACCTGGTCTGCACACACCTCCCAGGGGGACTGGGTCCCAGGCCCTCCCCTCCCCCAGGCCCCTCCCTTCTCCCAGGCTCCTCCCCTCCCCCACCCCACCCCTTCCCAAAGCCCTCCCCTCCCCCAGGCCTGGCTTTTTTAAGAACTCAATAAATATTAGGGTACTGACGATGCCCTTCCCTCTTAAAGAGAAGGAACCGGTTCAGAGGGGAAGTCATAGCCACCACCATTGGAAGACGGGGTCCGGGTCCTGTCACTCCAGCCCAGGGCTGGCTCTCAGAAGGCACCCCCTCCGCCCCTGGGACCGCCACAGGCCTGCTGGCCCAGGGCTGGCTCTCAGAAGGCACCCCCTCCGCCCCTGGGACCGCCACAGGCCTGCTGGCCCAGGGCTGGCTCTCAGAAGGCACCCCCTCCGCCCCTGGGACCGCCACAGGCCTGCTGGCCCAGGGCCGGCTCCCGGAGGCCCAGGGCCGGCTGGCAGAGCCCAGCGCGGCCGCAGCACACCTCAGGCACACCCTCGGGCCTCCTTCCAGCCCACAGCCCACGCGGACACGCAGCCACCGGCCGGACACAGCACCGCTCCCTGAGCACCCGGAGACAGGTCCCACTGACCACACCCACCTCGGAGCACGCCCCAGGAACTGAGCTCTGGCACAGACTGCACCCACCGCCTTTCCTCCGGCAGCCGGGGGGGGCAGGGGGGGGGGGCGGGGGCAAACCGGGTGCTGGGCCTGGGGCCGCGGGGGAGCTCGGGCCTGGGGCCGTGGGGGAGCTCGGGCCTGGGGGCCGCGGGGGAGCTCGGGCCTGGGGGCCACGGGGGAGCTCGGGCCTGGGGGCCGCGGGGGGAGCTCGGGCCTGGGGGCCGTGGGGGAGCTCGGGCCTGGGGGCCGAGGGGGAGCTCGGGCCTGGGGGCCGTGGGGGAGCTCGGGCCTGGGGGCCGTGGGGGAGCTCGGGCCTGGGGGCCGTGGGGGGAGCTCGGGCCTGGGGGCCGCGGGGGAGCTCGGGCCTGGGGCCGTGGGGGAGCTCGGGCCTGGGACCGTGGGGGAGCTCGGGCCTGGGGGCCGTGGGGGGAGCTCGGGCCTGGGGCCGTGGGGGGAGCTCGGGCCTGGGGCCGTGGGGGAGCTCGGGCCTGGGACCGTGGGGGAGCTCGGGCCTGGGGCCGTGGGGGAGCTCGGGCCTGGGGCCGTGGGGGGAGCTCGGGCCTGGGGGCCGTGGGGGGAGCTCGGGCCTGGGGCCGTGGGGGGAGCTCGGGCCTGGGGGCCGTGGGGGGAGCTCGGGCCTGGGGGCCGTGGGGGGAGCTCGGGCCTGGGGGCCGTGGGGGGAGCTCGGGCCTGGGGGCCGTGGGGGGAGCTCGGGCCTGGGGCCGTGGGGGGAGCTCGGGCCTGGGGGCCGTGGGGGAGCTCGGGCCTGGGGGCCGTGGGGGGAGCTCGGGCCTGGGGGCCGTGGGGGGAGCTCGGGCCTGGGGGCTGGGGGGGTGCTCAGGCTGAGGGTCTGGGGGGACGCAGAAGCCTGGTGCTGGCAGGGCCTCTCCGAACAGAGTGACGCAGTAAGGAAGAAGAGACAGGACCCGCGGCTGCAGAGCAAACGCCTCCGCAGGGGTCGAAGGTAAACATGTGCAGCACGTGGCGGTGACTCACGTGCCTGCCCCGGTCACAGCCGGGAGGGGACGCTGCGGGAGAACAGGCCGTTCCCGGGAGGACGTCCCGCCCGGAGAGGAGCACAGTGGGAGCTGCACCAGAGCCCGCTCCCCGGCGTGGCAGACACGGGGTGGGGGTGCCGGCCGGGGCGCGGCGCGGAGCGGAGCAGACGATTCCTTCCAGGAACCTCGCCCACGCCCGCTCGCGAACGCCGAGCCAGGTCGTGCGCCCCGAGCTGGTTGATGACAGAAAACCTGGCTGAGTGCCCGTGGCGTCCACCCAAGGGCGACAGCCCCACAGGGAGCCCGGGAAGGGGGCGGGGCAGGCCCCCGACCCTGCCCCAGGCCTCCACACCTGCGGCCGAGCTGTGTCCACAGACACACCTGCCAGCCCGGCGGGGCCTGCAGCAGGGCCGAAGGCTGTCTCCACGCACCCGTCCCCTCCCGGCGCCCTCCTGGCACGGCACTGCCCGGCACGTGGGGAGCAGCCCGGCCCCGTGTCCACGCGGCACACCGGGCACACCCTCGGCGGGTGGGGGGAGGCGGCAGGTGGAGGAACTGCCCAGACCCCAGCCTGCGGGGAGGGGCCAGGCCCGGCAGCCCCCCTCCCCGGCTCCACCAGGCTCCACGGGCTCCTGCGCCCTCCCCTGGGGCCTCACGCCGCACCCCCACAGCGGAAGCACATCCGCCCTCCCTCTCCCCCTCCCCCTCCCCCGGGGTTCGCTCAGGCAGAGGAGGAGCCCGAAAGCGCAGTCCGTCCCACGTCCTCCTCCTCACGTCCTCCCACGGCCATCTCCCAGGCAGCCCCATTCCTCCCCCCTCCCCCCCCCCGTTCAAAACCCCTCCCCGCCCCTTCCGCAGCCAGTCTCCCCCTCCAGGAGGCCCTCCGCCCATGAGCATCCCTGCACTAGGGCCCCTGGGCCCACACGCGTGTGTGCAGACACACGTGACACCGTGTACCACTGCCCCCATGTGCGGGAGGCGCACACACCTAAGCCCCCTGGGAAAGGGGCCGCGTGAGCCTGGAGCCACGGCGCCTGAGCGTGAATGACACGGGGCAGCCGAAGAGAGCAAGTGGGAGGGGCCAGAGACAGCAGCCTGGGCGTCCCTGCAGGCAGCCCCACGCCGCCACGCCCCCACGCCGCCACGCCGCCACGCCGCCGTGTCCAGGACCGGAGCCCACACAGCCCCTCTGCTGAGTAAGCCCGCAGTCCTGTGGGCGCTGGGTGGACGAGGTGAGCCTGCACCCTGGGGAGGCCCGGGCGGTGACCACACCCCCCACTGCAGGAGGCAGGGGAGGCGACAGCCCCGGTGACGCCGGCGGCATTCTCAGCAGAGCCAGGCACCGCCGGCCACGTAATCAGTGGAGCGGTCCATTTCCCCAGCCGGTGCTCCGGGGAGGAGCCGACAGCGAGCGGAGCCCTCCTGCAGGCCCATCAGGCACAGGGAGCGGGGGGCACGGGGAGCGGGAGCACGGGGAGCAGGGGGCATGGGGAGCAGAGGGCACGGGGAGCGGGGGGCATGGGGAGCAGAGGGCACGGGGAGCAGGAGCACGGGGAGCAGGGGGCACAGCGAGCAGAGGGCACGGGGAGCGGGGGGCAGGGGGCACGGGGAGCAGAGGGCATGGGAAGCAGGAGCACGGGGAGCAGAGGGCACAGCGAGCAGAGGGCACGGGGAGCGGGGGGCAGGGGGCACGGGGAGCAGAGGGCACGGGGAGCGGGAGCACGGGGAGCAGAGGGCACGGGGGGCACAGCGAGCAGAGGGCACAGGGAGCAGGGGACAGGGGGCACGGGGAGCAGAGGGCACGAGAAGCGGGAGCACGGGGAGCAGAGGGCACGGGGGGCACAGCGAGCAGAGGGCACGGGGAGCGGGGGGCAGGGGGCACGGGGAGCAGAGGGCACGGGGGGCACAGTGAGCAGAGGGCACGGGGAGCGGGGGGCAGGGGGCACGGGGAGCAGAGGGCACGGGGAGCGGGGGGCAGGGGGCATGGGGAGCGGGGAGCATGGGGAATCGGGGGCATGGTGAGCCAGGGGCCTGGGGAGAGCGCCGTCGGGGCTGGCGTGGAGGCGCGGACGGCGAGATGCAGGCTGCGGCACTGGGGCCTCGACTCCCCCCAAAGCAAACCCCGAATCACAGCGTGAAAACACGCGGCTGCTGACCGCACAGGCCCCAGGCCCCGGTCCCAGGCCCCGAACCCGCTCCCTCGTGACATCCCGACTGCCCCACGTCTCAGCCGGCTTGTTCGCACACGTCCTGTGACCGGCCCCCGGGACCCGTCTGCCCGGCCCCGGCCAGGGAGGCCAGCCTGCTGGTGTGGCGGTCACCGCGCGGGCGCGCACGCCTGCACCCGGCTCCCACCCAGCAGGCCACCCTGTCCTCGCCTGAGCAGCTCCCGGCTCTGGAATCGGGTCCACCGGCCCCAGGCTGCCGGGCCCCGGCCCAGCCTCCATGCACACCGCAATCACAGCATCACAGCAGAGCAGCCAGCACGCCCCCTCAAGGACCGGGGGAGCCACGGAGAGGCCGTCAGGAAGGGTGGAGAGCGTGCAGGTCAGGATGCTCAAGCCCCGACCCAGGGGTCAGGGGTCAGCCCTCCCTCCCTCCGACTGCCACCCCCACCAAATCCTCCCAACCTCAGCCCCCCCCCCAGCACGGCCGCCGCCCCGCCCCGACAGGCCAGGTGTGCCAGGCAGAGGCAGGAACCGGCAGCTCACGCAAACTTGGCCCCGGGACAGCCACTGGCAAACAAAGTGGCCCTTGTTCCATCCGGTCCGGCGAGACCCGCCCGCAGTCACCTGCCGTCGTGGAGAGACATGGCTCAGGGGTCCTCCGGGTCCGAGCCGGCTCCGCACCATCGCCGGCCGCCGGCCAGCCCGCGGGGCCTCAGGTCCTCCCCCGAGGAACCAGCCCTGCGCCAAGAGGCTCTCCAACGCGGCTTTCGGGGCGCGGGTCTCCCGTCCCGCCAGGACCCCGTGCACCCCTGAGGCTGCCCGGACCCCGCACCGCCAGGCCTCGGCCGCTCCGCTCCAGCCTCAGCCCCGAGATCTGCGGTGCTCCCCTGAGGCCGCCGGGCTGAGGTCTGGCCGCGGCTTCCCGGGAGGGCAGGGCCGGCTTAACCAGCCGGGCAGGTTGGCACGCTGAGCAGGGAGGTTCCCCATCCCGCCTGGAGGGGGCAGCAGAGCCGATCGGCGCCCAGGACGCCCCTCCAGGGCCACACGAAAAGCCTGTCCCCACGGCCAGTCTCCCCACCTCCCTCCCAGGTCACCCTGGAAACCGGAGCCGGCGCCCGTGGGGGCCGCACTCGCCTCTGGCTGCTTTCCGAACGCTCCCCGGCGCCTGCCGTCTCCTCGCCTCCCGGTGCCCTGCAAACGCCACGGCTCCGGGCAGAGGGCACCTTTCCCGGGCCTGGTCTGTGGGCCCCACACGGCAGGCCCTGGGACCTGCGGCCCACGCTGCTTTGCCTCCTGCAGCTCCTCCCCACCTCCTGGGCACTGCTGGCCGCCCCACCGCCCCCTCCAGGCCCCCACCGACCTCGTCCCAGACCCTCCCCGCCTCCTGGGCACTGCTGGCAGCCCCACCGCCCCCTCCAGGCCCCTCCAGGCCCCCCACCGACCTCGTCCCAGACCCTCCCCGCCTCCTGGGCACTGCAGGCCGCCCCACCGCCCTCTCCAGGCCCCTCCAGGCCCCCACCGACCTCGTCCCAGACCCTCCCCGCCTCCTGGGCACTGCTGGCCGCCCCACCGCCCCCTCCAGGCCCCCACCGACCTCGTCCCAGCACCTCCCCGCCAGGCCATCCCAGACCTGCAGCTTCTGGGAAGACCTGAGCCTTTGTCTCCTCGGCCTCCCCTGGCCTCTCGGGAACCCTCCGCCCAGCACACACCTGGCCCCTCGCCTGCCTGCGTCCCGTCCTGCCCTGGCCGAGAATGTTCCTTATCATCTCTGGCCCCCGAGCCTGCCCACTGGACCAGTCCTTCAGATCCAACCCCACGGAGGGTGAGGGAGGGGCCCCCGCCCCCATGAAGCGACGGCAGCACCGCAGCGCGGCGTGGGCTCCAGGACGGCGGGCGGGGAGACACGGGCCAGGATGCCCACGGCCGGGGAGCTGGGCTCGGGGCTGTCCATTACAAACCGCTCAGCGCAGACCCGGGCCTGGGACCAGCAGGCTGGCGCGTGCGAGACTCGGAAGCTCAAAGCCCCGAGGTCCAAACAAAGAGAGAGAAAGAGAGAGCTCATGGTGGAGCGTTGACCTATGAGCCTGAGGTCACAGCTGGAGGCCCGGTCAGGGCACAGGCCCGGGTTAGGGCTTGACCCCCAGAGGGGGCGTGCAGGAGGCAGCCGATCCAGGGTTCTCTCTCATCGTGGATGGTTCCCTCTCCCTCTCCTTTCCTCTCTGAGATCAGTAAGAACGTATTTGTTAAAAAAGAGGAAGCCTCAGGCCCGGCTGGGGCTCAGCTGGTTGGGGCGGCGCTCCATCCACCGAAAGGCTGGGGTGCGACCCCGCTCGGGTGCGGACGGGAGGATGTTCTGTCGCTAAACATGACCTCAGTGAGGACGTAAGGAAAAGAGAGAGATTCGGCCCACAATTCCCCTCCCTTAAAGCTCCCCCAGCCCACTCTGCTGCTATGGAAACGGCCCCTTCAGGCAGCGCTGGCACCAGCCCTGCTCGCCACGTCTGCCCCGCGGGCCAGCGGCCCGGCTGCAGGTGCTCGCAGGACATGGCTAAGTGGACAGGTCAACGCGCCCGTCCTCCCCACCCGGAGGCACCTGCGCCTGCCTCCCCTCCAGACCCAGGCCACCTGCCGGCCGAGCCAGGGTCAGGGAGAAAGCCCCGCGCTCGCTGGGCAGTGCCATCGCCTCCCGGCAAAGGTAGCAGGTCACGTGGCCAGCAAGGTCCCATGCGGCGCAGACACATCCGCGCCAGGCGTGTGAGAGAGAACACTGCAGTAAGCCACTGCTTGCACCTTTTTGTTAAAACGGCTTCTTTTTAAAACACGTACAAGGAGAGCCAGGCCGGCGCAGCTCAGCGGTGGAGACAGACCCGGGACCAGGGGGTCACCAGCTCGGTCCCCGGCCGGGCACCTGCCCAGGCTGCGGGCTCCCCCCCGGGGCGGCACAGGCAGGCGGCAGCCGTCCCGTGATTCTCTCTCATCATTGGTGTTTCTCTCTCTCCCTCTCCCTCCCTTCCTCGCTACCTAAAAAACAATAAAAACATTGGGAAAATCATACAAGGAGAGAGCTGCGATTTAGGTTACGTTGTGCACAGAATTAATCCCAGGATAGGTCTCGTCTCCTCTAATTACAGAATTTAGGACGACGTCCCTGCGATTCCAGAGTACTTCGTAAATAGGTCACAACGGGCTGTCTTCATCGCCGAGATTTGAAGACGCCGCGTGGGGCCAGGCTCCGGGTGCGGGAGTGGCCCATCAGGCAGGAGCGGTGTGACCCCGCCGGCCGTGTGACCCCGCGTCCTGGGCGCCGGAAGCGCGGGGGGCACGGCCGAGACGCCTTCCTGGCGCGGCGAGCCGGCACAGCCCGTCGCTGTCCCCGCGGACACCTGCTCTGAACCGTCTCCTGCGGGGAGACTGGCTGCTCCCAGATCCGATAGGAGCAGAACATTCCGGAGACACCGAGCCCGGCCAGACCCAGCGTGTGACTGCGTTGGCGGCCGCGCTCAGCTCTCACCCTGACGCAGGCCAACACCTCACTCGGCTGGTTCTAATCACACAACTGAGCAGCCAATTGCGAAACACGCTTGCCTAATTCAGAGGCTGAGCTGTGAACCGGATGGGGCCTCACGTGCCGGGCACCCCGGGCGGCGGTGGGGGGCAGGCATCAACGCCCTCGCCTCCGGGAGCCGCGATGCCCTGGGCCCAGCGCGGGACCGGGACCGGACGGGTGAGGTCCCGCCCGCCCATCCTGCAGGTGCGGGACGTCCAGCCTCCCATCCACACACCGAACGCTTCCGCCCTCCTGCCGTGGCTGGCGGAGAGCAGCGAGGGCCAGGCCTTCCCGGGTATGGAGGGGGACTTCCGGGGGGGATGGGGATGGGGGAGGGCCTTCCCGGGGGATGGAGGGGGCCTTCCCGGGGGGATGGGGCTGGAGGGGGCCTTCCCGGGGGATGGAGGGGGCCTTCCCGGGGGATGGAGGGGGCCTTCCCGGGGGATGGAGGGGGCCTTCCCGGGGGGATGGGGCTGGGGGAGGGCCTTCCCGGGGGATGGGGATGGAGGGGGCCTTCCCGGGGGATGGGGATGGAGGGGGCCTTCCTGGGGATGGGGCTGGGGGGGCCTTCCCGGGGGATGGGGATGGGGGGGCCTTCCCGGGGGATGGGGGTGGAGGGGTCCTTCCCGAGGGATGGAGGGGGCCTTCCCGGGGGATGGGGATGGGGGAGGGCCTTCCCGGGGGACGGGGCTGGGGGAGCCTTCCCGGGGGATGGGGGTGGAGGGGCCTTCCCGGGGGATGGGGATGGAGGGGGCCTTCCCGGGGGATGGGGATGGAGGGGGCCTTCCCGGGGGATGGGGATGGAGGGGGCCTTCCCGGGGGATGGGGATGGAAGGGGCCTTCCTGGGGGATGGGGATGGGGGGCCTTCCCGGGGGATGGGGATGGAGGGGGCCTTCCCGGGGGATAGGGATGGGGGAGGGCCTTCCCGGGGGATGGGGATGGAGGGGGCCTTCCCGGGGGATGGGGATGGGGGGGCCTTCCCGGGGGATGGGGATGGAGGGGGCCTTCCCGGGGGATGGGGATGGGGGGGCCTTCCCGGGGGATGGGGATGGGGGGGCCTTCCCGGGGGATGGGGGGGGCCTTCCCGGGGGATGGGGGTGGAGGGGGCCTTCCCGGGGGATGGGGGGGTCTTCCTAGGGGATGGGGATGGAGGGGGCCTTCCCGGGGGATGGAGGGGACCTGGGCAGGGGAGTGGGCCTTGTTCAGGTTGGAAACACGGGGCCCAGACCACAGTCCGTTTCGGATGGGGCAGCAAACACTGTTCTGTGAGGCCGGAGGAGAGGCTGTGAGATGGACAACAAGCTGGGGAGCCGTTCCCTGCCTCACGGGTCCCCCGAGATGGACAGTGAGCCTGTCACCCGCCGCTGGGACGCCAGCACCCACCTCGGCCGTTGGCTCGGGCCCCTGGCTCCCGCCCCGCCTCATAAGCTGCTCCTTCCCTGGAAACCTCGTCCCCTCTGCTGTCCTGACCCCGGGCTCTCCCGCCCCTCTCCTGCCTGCCCTCCCACCAGGACAGCACGAGGTTCTGAGCCCCGCCCGCCGCCACCCAAGCCAGGCCAGTCACCAGCAACCAGACGCCCACTGACCCAGCACCCGCCGTGGCAACCCCAGCCTGGGGTCCAGGGTCCTCTCCTGCCCCCCATCCTCTCCTGCCCCCCATCCTCTCCTGCCCCCCATCCTCTCCTCAGCTCTCTGTCAGACGAGGTGCTGCAGGTCCTGGGGACCCAGAGACAGCGGCGACAGAGGCCTGGGACAGGCCCCACCGTGCGCCCCAGAGCCGTGTGGGCCGGTCCAGCGTGCCCCGTGCCTCAGGGAGAAGCGAGGCCGGAGGCCTGTCCGGGCCCCTGCAGTGGCCTGGCCTTGCTGACCGCCGTGGCTCAGCCACCTGGGCCGACAGTGGGGCTGGGGTGGCCTGTGGAATGCCCAGCCCCGCAGGCCCCGGCCAGCCCCCAGGGAGCTCAGTGTGGGGGAGAGCATCCCACATGTCCCGTGCCAGGGGTGGGGAGGCCCTGGGGGAGGGCGAAGGGTCAGGGGCAGGAGGGGGGTTCAGGCTGGCCCCTCTGAGAGGCTGGGGTGGGGAGGCCTCGACCTGTGCAGACTGTGGGCCAGGAGAGAGGGGTCTACACGTGGGCAGAGGACAGGGCCCCCTGTTAAACCCTCAGGAGGGGGCGTGGGGCAGGGCGAGGGCCGGCCTTCCAGAAAACAGCTGTGCAGCCACTGAGCACGCCCTCTGAGGCACCACACACTCATCTGTAACGGGGAGCAATGGCCCCTTCCGGGGGGGGGTGGGCAGCCACCCCCATACGTCCCCTGGCACATGGGAGGCATTCAGACACCCACAACGCGCCCTCACCCGCTCCCTGGGCAGCCCACCCTCACCCGCTCCCTGGGCAGCCCACCCTCACCCGCTCCCTGGGCAGCCCACCCTCACCCGCTCCCTGGGCAGCCCACCCTCACCCGCTCCCTGGGCAGCCCACCCTCACCCGCTCCCTGGGCAGCCCACCCTCACCCGCTCCCTGGGCAGCCTCGTCCTCACCGGGCCGCCCACCCTCGGACACCAGGGCTCAGCTTCAGACAGTCTGTGGTCCCAGGGCAGGGCCGTGGGACTGCAGGAAAGAGCGTGTGGCTCTGGCCAGGCCGTGGCTCCCTCTTCCCGCCTCCCTTCGGCCCAGACCCTCCGCCGAGAGCTGCGCCAGGAGGTGACAGACCGACCTGCAGGCCGGCGCCGCCCCCGGACGCTGCCCGGTCCAGTGACTTCCAGCGGCCGCCCGCTCTCGTGCTGCTCACCCGTCAGGTGAGGGTGGCTCCGGGCCTGCTCCCGCCTCCTCACTGGGCACCCTGTCCTGGCAGCGGATGGGGCTGCAGGCTCAGCGCCAGGGCCTGGCCGCTCTGACAGTCACAGCTCAGAAGGCGGCGCTCGGGCAGCCCGGGGAGCGCCGCCGCGGCTGCCCTCGGCCCTGCCAGGCTGCCCAGGCCCCTCCAGACGGGCCCTCCCTGCAGGGACGTGGGGTGCGGGCAGGGGGCGGCAGGGGCAGGGGCCGGCCCCCTGGGTCCCTCACTGTCCGCCCTCCCATCCTGCCCGCAGCTCCGCCCGCCGGGCGTGCCTGGGCTCTGGCAGCTGACTCATCCTTCACTTCCTCTCGCCGCGGCCAGCCCACGTGCAGCACACAGGCCGCTCCAAGCACCGGGAGGGCCACGGCCACGGCCACGGCCACAGGCACCTCACCCTCTGAAGTCCCGCTCCTTCAGGTCCCCACCCACCCGATCCCACCCACTCCCACCCACCCAAACCTTTAGGTGCTCACAGCCAGCGAGGGGTGCCTTCCCTTGGGCGTGGTCTACATATCTCCCTGCGTTCTTTAATTTTACTTTAGTCCTCACCCCAGAATGTTTTTTCAATGGATATTTTGGAAGCCTGGGAGGGAGGGAGGAAGGGAGGGGCAAGAGAAACATCGAGAGAGAAACACACTCAGTTGGTCACCTCCCACACAACCCTGGTTACATGCCCTTGACCGGGAATTGAACCTGTGACCGTTAGGGCACCCAGCAGGGGAGGGGGAGGTGACTGGCCCCCCCTCGGCTGGGCCTCGCTCCTGGGGGTGCGGCTGCCGGTCCAGCACAGCCCACTCCCCCGCTCTGCCCGCTCCTCAGACCCCTCCTCAGGCCCCAGCCCCACAGCGGAGAGGGCAGCCACACGCCCCGGGACCCTGACATGGCTCCGGGAGCGCTGGGAGCAGACCGCCAGCCAGCACTGGTCCCGGAGTGTGTGTGTGGTGGGGGCTGAGGCCTCTCCCCTGCCCTCCCTCCCCCTGCTCAGAGCCTGCACAGCTCCCACTGGGCCCTCTCCCCGCCCACAGGGCCCGGGCGCCAGGCAGACCCCACGAGAAGCGGGAGTCCACGCAGAGGCGTGGAGAGATTCGGGGCTCGCCCAGCTCTCCCCGCCCCAGGACGCAGGGTGGACTCCGTGCCCTCCTTCCCTCTGCACGGCCACAAGCAAGTGGGCACTCTTCCTTCCAAGGCCGCCCCTATACCCAACGGCGCAGACTCCGAGCGGAGCGGGGAGGCCCCCAGTCTGTGGAGTGTCAGTGCCGAGGCCCCAGCCCCTCTCTCCGCCCGGCCTCCCGGCGCTCAGTCAGCGCCCTTTCAGGTTCAAAGGACACAGTGTGTGCTGTCCTGCAGGCCAGCAGCCAGGCTCAGCGGGACCCTTATCCTCTGCCTCTCCCTGCAGGTCGGGCTGCTCAGGGGGTGGCAGCCCAGCCTCTGCAGGGCATGCAGGGGACCTCGCCCCTCCCCTCCCCTATGCTCCCCACCCCTCTACTCTCCTCCCTTCCCTTCCTCTCCTCTCCCCTCCCCCCCACTCCTCTCCCCTCCCCTGTGCTTCCCTCCCCTCCCTTCCTCTCCCCTACCCTGTGCTCCCCACCCCTCCCCTCTCCTCTCCGTGCTCCCACAGGGGCAGAGGGCCTGCCTGTGGCGCTGCACTCTGGATAACTTCCCTTGCCAGGATGCCGGCCCTGACCCCGGGCGCGGCCGCACTGGAGCTGAGCAATGAAGTGGGTGCAAATGGGGAGCCGGTCTCCCCACAGTCAGGGGCCATGACTGACCAGGAAGGAGGGGGCAGAGGACCCCCGAGGTAAAGGTTTGGCTGTGACCACATCCCCGGGGCGAGCACACTCCCAGGGGAGCCGCTACAGCGTGTGCCCCGCCCGGGCCCGAGCTGCCCGCACCCGGCGCTCGGCTCCTGAACAGCTCTCCCCGCGAAGGAGCCGCCCCGGGCTGACGGTGGGCGGGCAGGGGACACACAGGTGGCCCCGGGGCACCTGCAGGCCGGACAGGGAGGCCACGCTCCTGTCACCCCCATGCCGGGGGCTGTGGCAGCTGCAGGGCGACGGCCACGGCTGGGACAAGGGGCCCGTCCCAGCCCGAAGCACCGCGTCCACACGGGATACGCGGCCCCTGAGCTAGGGAAGGGGAGAGACCAGTCTCCACACGGAATTCCGAGTGGTTCTGATGGACGCTCCACCCGCAGGAGCCGAGTGCGGCTCCCGCCCCTTTAACTTGGCCTTTTCTGTGGTGTTTGTGTTTTTCCAGAGCGGAAGGGAGAGGAAGAGAGAAATGGAAACAGCCATGATGAGAGAGGATCGCTGATAGGCTGCCTCCTGCACGCCCCACACTGGGATCGAGCCTGCAACCGGGCCTGTGCCCTGGCCGACCGGGGATTGAACAGTGACCTCCTGGTTCTTAGGCTGACGCTCCACCGCTGAACCACATCGATGGGGGTCCCCCGCCCCCTTTAGTGTGGGCCGTGCATGCTGACCTTCTTCCAAAGGACACTGTGGACGGGGGAGCCCCCGTGGAGAAGCCTGCTGGACAGGCCTCCGCCAGGAGGCAAGCTCCAGGTCACAGTGTCAGCCATGGTGACGGGATGTGATGAAGTCTCACCTCTGGTCCTCCCAAACCCTGGACCCCAGTCCAGCCCTGGGACAAACATCCCAATTCCAACAGACCAGTTCCGGCCGGCCCAATCCTCTCCCCAGAGGGCCCGCGATGCACCCAGAGCTGCTCCGGTGCCACGGTCAGCAGAGAAAGGCCCGGAAGCTGCCCCGCCCAGAGGCGCCCGGGGACCCCGGCTCCTGGGAGAGAAAGGAAATCTGAGAGAGGCCCTGTATTCGCCCCCTATGACCACCTTCCACACGCAGGTAAGCGTCAGTGCAGGAGACCCGCAGGCGGGGGGGGGGGGGGGGCGGGTATGGAAACTATATTGTGTTTGTAATTTTTCTGTAAACCGAGTAACATTATTCTAAAAAGTAGTCTGATCGTCTATTAAAACAACACAAACAGCATTGTCCAGCCAGAGGGAAGCAGCCGATCCATGATTCTCATGGTTGATGTCTCTTCTTTTATTTTTTAACGTATTTTATTGATATTAAAGAGGAAGGGAGAGGGGGAGATAGTAACATCCATAATGAGAGAGAATCATGGATCGGCTGCCTCCTTCACGCCCCTACTGGGGATCGAGCCCACAACACAGGCACGTGCCGACCGGGAATCAAACCTTGGACCCTTCTGTCCGCGGGCTGACCGTTCTATCCACTGAGCAAAACTAACCAGGGCTTCATGGATATTTCCATCCCCCTCTCCTTTCCTCTTCCTCTCTGACATCCACCAGAACACATTTACATAAATAAGTAAACAAACCAGCAAGCTACCCAGCAAAGTGGGGGCGGGGCAGCAGGGAGGGCACCCACAGCCACACCCAGACCTGCCCCGGAGGCGGTCGGAGGACCCAGGGAAGCAGGAATAGTGGGGGCAGTGGGAGAGGGAGGGCTCTACTCCTCCCCTCCCCTCCCCTCCCCTCCCTTCCCCTCAATTCATCCCACACACTGCCCTGTCCTCAGGAGCCAGCCAGGGCCCGGGAAAGCGGGGCCCCTGCCCCAGGAGCTCAGAGCACAGGCGCCGACCCTGTGGGAGGGGGAAGGCCAGGAAGGCTCCCTGGAGGAGGTGGCTGAGCACAGCTCACACAGGCGGCCCCTGGAAGTGAGGTGAGACCCATGCGTGGCTCGGGGTCCCCGCTCACAGCGGGTGAACCCCCAGAGTCCTTCTCTCCCCGTGTGAATGAGTCGCACACGAGGCTTGTGGTCTGTGTCCGCCGTTCAGCGGGGCACGTAGCATAGGAGGTGCTTGTGAACTCTGACCTCCAGCGCAGGTGAGGCCAAGCACCCCCTCCAATCCCCACCCCCGACAGAGGGCGGTCCAGGCCCCGGGCCCCGGGAGGGGCCAGACTTCTGAAGAGGCACAAGCACAGCTCTGCCACTGCGCAGGCCAGCGCGGGGACAGCGGGACGCTGAACGGCGGACACGGACCCACAAGCCTCGCCGTGCGATTCCTCCACGGGAAACGCCCAGGAGCGGGGCCGGCGGCTGCCAGGGGCCGGTGGGGAGAGCCGGAGGGGAGACGGCTAAAGGGTGCGGGCGTCTGGGGGCGAGGGAAATGCTCCGAGATCGGATGGTGGCCATGCCTGCACAGCCTGAGAGCACGGCAGGGGGTCGCACCATTTGGGAGTGGACTGCGTGTTGGATGGATGTTGGCGCACACACCCCCTGCACACACACACCCCTGCACACACACACCCCTGCACACACACCCCCTGCACACACACCCCTGCACACACACACCCCTGCACACACACACCCCTGCACACACACCCCCTGCACACACACCCCCCTGCACACACACCCCCTGCACACACACCCCCCTGCACACACACCCCTGCACACACACCCCCTGCACACACACACCCCTGCACACACACACCCCTGCACACACACCCCCTGCACACACACACCCCTGCACACACACCCCCTGCACACACACACCCCTGCACACACACACCCCTGCACACACACCCCCGCCCACACACACCCCTGCACACACACACCCCTGCACACACACACACTCTGCACACACACCCCCTGCACACACACCCCTGCACACACACCCCCTGCACACACACACCCCTGCACACACACCCCCTGCACACACATCCCCTGCACACACACCCCCTGCACACACACCCCTGCACACACACACCCCTGCACACACACACACTCTGCACACACACCCCCTGCACACACATACCCCTGCACACACACCCCCTGCACACACACACCCCTGCACACACACACCCCTGCACACACACCCCCTGCACACACACCCCTGCACACACACACCCCTGCACACACACACACTCTGCACACACACCCCCTGCACACACATACCCCTGCACACACACACACTCGGCACACACACCCCCTGCACACACACACCCCTGCACACACACCCCTGCACACACACCCCTGCACACACACACCCCTGCACACAAACCCCCTGCACACCCCCCTGCACACACACCCCTGCACACACACCCCTGCACACACACACCCCTGCACACACACACACTCAGCACACACACCCCCTGCACACACACACCCCTGCACACACACCTCCCTGCACACAAACCCCCTGCACACCCCCCTGCACACCCCCCCCTGCACACACACCCCTGCACACACACACCCCTGCACACCCACCCCTGCACACACACACCCCTGCACACACACCCCTGTACACCCCCCTGCACACACACCCCTGTACACACACCCCCTGCACACACACCTCCCTGCACACACACCCCCTGCACACCCCCCAGCACACACACCCCTGCACACCCCCCTGCACACAAACCCCCCTGCACACACCCCCTGCACAAACACCCCCCTGCACACCTCCCTGCACACACACGCCCCTGCACATACATCCCCCTGCACATACACCGCCTTGCACACACATACCCCTGCACAAACCCCTGCACACACACACCCCTGCACACACACCCCCGCACACACACACCCCTGCACACACACCCCCTGCACACTCACCTGCACACACACACCCCTGCACACCCCCCTGCACATACACCCCCCTGCACACACCCCTGCACACACCCCTGTACACACACACCCCTGCACACACACCCCCGCACACACACACCCCTGCACACTCCCCTGCACACACACACCCCTGCACACCCCCTGCACACACACACCCCTGCACACACACACCCCTGCACAGCCCCCTCCACACCCACCCTCCTGCACACACACAATCCTGCACACACGCCCTTGCACACCCACCTGCACACACCCCTGCACACACACACCCTGCACACACACCCCCGCACACACACACCCCTGCACACACACCCTTGCACACTACCCTGCACACACACCCCTGCACACCCACCCCCTGCACACACACACCCCTGCACACACACCCCCCTGCACACACACACCACTGCACACACACACCCTGCACAAACCCCCTGCACACACACCCTCCACACACACCCCTGCACACCCTCCCCCTGCACACACCCCTGCACACACACACCCCTGCACAGACACCCCTGCACACACACACCCCTGCACACACACCCCTGCACACACCTGCACACCCTCCCCCTGCACACACCCCTGCACACACACCCCTGCACACACACCTTCCACACACACACCCTTGCACACACCCCTGCACACACCCCACTGCACACACACCCCCCTGCACACACACACCCCCCTGCACACCCCCTGCACACACACTCCCCTGCACACACACACCCCTGCACACACACCCCTGCACACACACACCCCTGCACACACACCCCCTGCACACACCCCCTCCACACACACCCCTGCACACAAACCCACCTGCACACACCCCCTGCACAAACACCCCCCTGCACACATCCCTGCACACACACACCCCTGCACCCCCCTGCACATACACCCCCTTGCACACACATACCCCTGCACACCCCCCTGCACACACATACCCCTGCACACACCCCTGCACACACACACCCCTGCACACACCCCTGTACACACACACCCCAGCACACACACACCCTGCACACTCACCTGCACACACACACCCCTGCACACCCCCTGCACATACACCCCCCTGCACACACCCCTGCTCACACAGACCCCTGCACACATCCCTGTACACACACCCCTGCACACTCCCCTGCACACACACACCCCTGCACACCCCCTGCACACACACACCCCTGCACACACACACCCCTGCACAGCCCCCTCCACACCCACCCCCCTGCACACACACAATCCTGCACACACGCCCTTGCACACCCACCTGCACACACACACCCCTGCACACACCCCCCGCACACACACACCCCTGCACACACACCCTTGCACACTCCCCTGCACACCCACCCCCTGCACACACACACCCCTGCACACACACACCCCTGCACACACACACCCTGCACAAACCCCCTGCACACACACCCTCCAACACACCCCTGCACACCCTCCCCCTGCACACACCCCTGCACACACACACCCCTGCACACCCCTCTGCACACACACCCCCTGCACACACACACCCCTGCACACACACACCCCTTCACACACACACACCCCTGCACACACACCCCTGCACACACACACCCCTGCACACACACCCCTGCACACACCTGCACACCCTCCCCCTGCACACACCCCGCGCACACACACAACCCTGCACACACCCCTGCACACACACACCCCTGCACACACCCCTGTACACACACACCCCTGCACACTCCCCTGCACACACACCCCCCTGCACACCCCCTGCACACACACACCCCTGCACACACACACCCCTGCACAGCCCCCTCCACACCCACCCCCCTGCACACACACAATCCTGCACACACGCCCTTGCACACCCACCTGCACACACAGACCCCTGCACACATCCCTGTACACACACACCCCTGCACACTCCCCTGCACACACACACCCCTGCACACACACCCCTGCACACACACCCCTGCACACCCATCCCCTGCACACACACACCCTGCACAAACCCCCTGCACACACACCCTCCACACACACCCCTGCACACCCTCCCCCTGCACACACACACCCCTGCACACACACCCCTGCACACACACACCCCTGCACACCCCTCTGCACACACACCCCCTGCACACACACACCCCTGCACACACACACCCCTGCACACACACACACACCCCTGCACACACACACCCCTGCACACACACACCACTGCACATACACCCCTGCACACACCTGCACACCCTCCCCCTGCACACACCCCGCGCACACACACACCCCTGCACACACACCCCTGCACACACACCCCTGCACACACACCCCTGCACACACCTGCACACCCTCCCCCTGCACACACCCCTGCACACACACCCCTGCACACACACCTTCCACACACACCCCCTTGCACACCCCCCTGCACACACACCCCTGCACACACACACCCCTGCACACACACACACCCCTGCACACCCCCTGCACACACACCCTCCTGCACACACACCCCCCTGCACACACACCCCTGCACACACACCCCTGCACACACACACCCCTGCACACACACACCCTGCACACACCCCCTCCACACACACCCCTGCACACACCTGCACACCCTCCCCCTGCACACACACCCCTGCACACACACACCCCTGCACACACCCCCTTGCACACCCCCCTGCACACACACCCCTGCACACAGACACCCCTGCACACACACACACCCCTGCACACCCCCTGCACACACACACCCCTGCACACACACACCCCTGCACACCCCCTGCACACACACACACCCCTGCACACACACCCCTGCACACACACCCCCCTGCACACACACACACCGCTGCACACCCGCTGCACACACACACCCCTGCACACACACACCCCTGCACACACGCTGCTGCACACACACGCCCTGCACACGCCCCCTGCACACACCCCCTCCACACACACCCCTGCACACACCTGCACACCCTCCCCCTGCACACACCCCTGCACACACACCCCTGCACACACACCCCTGCACATACCCCCTTGCACACCCCCCTGCACACACACACACCCCTGCACACACACACACCCCTGCACACCCCCTGCACACACACACCCCTGCACACACACCCCCCCCCACACACACACCCCTGCACACACCCCCTCCACACACACCCCTGCACACACCTGCACACCCTCCCCCTGCACACACACCCCTGCACACACACCCTCCACACACACCCCTGCACACCCCTGCACACACCCCCTCCACACATACCCCTGCACACACCCCTGCACAAACACACCCTGCACACACACCCCTACACACACACCCCTACACCCCCCCTGTACACACCCCCTGCACACACACCCCTGCACACACACACCGTGCACACACACCCCTGCACTCTGTGCCGCATTCAGACAGAGACTACGGGGTTCAAACCGGGCCCTGCCTCTCCCCAGCTCTTACTCCCCATCTCTGGGCCAGGGCGCCCCCTCTGAACGGCGAAGCTGAAACAGCCCCCGTCCGGCTGCTACACACACCCCTGCTGGCCTCTGGCTGCCGCTGCGTGTGGCTTGTTTGTTTGTTTTAAATACATGTTTATTGATTTCAGAAGAGGAGAGGAGAGGGGGAGAGAAAGAAACATTGATATGAGGGAGAATCATGGGTCGGCTGCCTCCTGCACATCCCCACCTGGGGATCGAACCCACAACCTGGGTCTGTGCCCTGACCTCCTGGTTCACAGGTTGATGCTCAGCCCCGAGCCAGGCTGGGCGTGTGTCGAAGCGGAGACACTTCTTGTTGTGACTTTGGATTCACTTAGACTCCTTTCCCGAACCCCAGAGACTGACCTCAGCCGGGGATTCCTGGGAGGGACCCAGCCTTCCGAGCCAAACCACCACGTTCCAGGACTGTAATCACAGGGCTAAGCAGTCCCATCCTGGTTATAACTCACGTGCCACCAACAGCCCTCAGGTGGCGCTGCCATCGGGGCAAGTTACGGCCCCCAGTCTCCGCCCGGCCAGGCGCAGACTCCAAAGTCTGATCAGGGAACCTCGCTCCCCTGCCCACCCCCTGCCCCGTCTGCAGGAGCCACGGTCAGAGCAGCCAGCCTGGGGGCCTGCCTGGACATTCTCAAGTTCACCAGCTCCACGCAGGGACCAGGCTGCCCACACCGGGCGTGGGTGGGGCCTCAGCCACTCCGTCCACCTTCAGGGACCCGGCCTCCGCCCAGGCCCGCAGGCCGGACTGCGGGGCCTTGAACTCAGCTCCTCTGCAAGGCTGATCCCTGGGCTCTGCCCAGGTCCCAGACCCCAGGAGAGGTCCCGGGGCCGTGCCACCGCCAGGCCTGCACCCGCAGCACCCAGGCCCAGCCGGCCCTCAGCAGCCCCAACAAGGCCTTCCGAGAGCCACCTGAGGCCGCATTCGCCCGGCCGCTTCCGAAGGCACCGTGGCCCAGCCGGCTGGCAGAGCAGCTTCCCGGCCGGGACCTCTGTCATCCCGACCCCTCAGTCCTCAGGCCACGCCTTTCTCCCCTACGCGCTTCCCCCCACGGGCTCTGCCACCCCAGCTCAGCAGCCCGGGGGGGGGGGGGGGCGGGCATGGCCGGCTCCTGACACAGTGGCCAGTGGCCTCCGCCGGACAGAGGGGGCAGCCTGGGGCCTTGAGGGAAAGAGCGGACACTGAGCGGGGTCGCCTGGGCCTGGCCGCCACCAGCGTCTTCCTGCCCCCCGCCCCCCCCCCCACCGCCGGGCACGCCAGCACCGCACAGGTCCCCACAGGAGCCCCCTCCCGACACGCAGACAGCCCAGGGAAACTGGCCTAGCTCCCCACGGATGGTAGCTGCCCCCCTCCCCCAAGCCCCTCCGCCTGCAAACAGCAGCTGCTGGAGCCAGCCCCCAGGAGGGAACCCCTCCCTCCCTCGGAGCTCGGTGGGTGGGCGTCCACAGGGAACTCCCGAGCCACGAGCGGGGGAGCTGGGAGGGGCGCCCGTGGCACAGCCACAACAGGGTCCCACCCCGAAACGCCAGGGAGCCCCTCCTTTCTCCGAGGACAGGGCCCATCCAGGCGCCTCTGGGTCCGAGCGGCCAGTCTCGCTCAGACGCTCCGTCACAAAATTCTGTCCGCAGCCCCCCCCCCCCCCGCCGCTGCCCCCCACTGGCATGGGATCTAATCCACTCTCCTCGCCCCTCCTCCTGTCCCCATCTCCCCTCCCCTCCTCTCTTCCCCCACCTCCCTTTCCCTTCTCTCCCCTCCGTCCTCCCCTCCCCCATCCTATCACACACACAAACCTGATTCGGGGAGCCCTCCCACCTCCTCCTGGCGGTGGCTGGTGAACTGAGGCCCGGGGAGGGGAGGGAGGGGGAGGGTCACAGGAGCAGCCCCACAGAGCGCCCCGATTCATCTCCTGACACCCACTTGGGGGCCTGGCAGGCGGCAGAGGGGAGACAGGCGGGCCCCAGCCCAGCCTGTGAGACCTCCACCACTGGGGGCCGAGCACCACAGCCAGAGCGCCCCCTTTTCCTGCGAGTGAGCAGGCGCGGGCCAGGCCCTGCCCGGGCCCAGGCTCCCTCAGCCCACCCGCCAGGGCGGCTCGGAGGAAAGCCGGCAGAGAAGGGGCGGCACCCAGCTAGGGGTCCTGGGCATCCCTGCCTCCCAGGCTCCAGGTCCAAGGGAACCCCCCCCCCATGAGCCCAGCACTGTCCACACTGGGGGGCGGGGGGCGGGGGCGGGGGACAGAGGGGCGGGGGACGGGGGCGGGGAGTCGGGTGCGGGGCCCTGGCCCACTCACACCTGCTGCGTGAGGATCAGCGTCCTCGCAGGAAGCCCTCAGCCGGGCCAGGCAAAGGGCGTCAGGGGGCTGCGGCAGGAAGGGGGTCCCGCCATCCCCTGAGGGGCGGGAGCAGGGGCATAACTGGACACTCACCTGCGGCTGCGAGTCCCCCAACGGGCCTGGGACGCAGGAGCAGAGCCGGGAGAGAAAGGCACCGGGGCAAAGGGCACTGCCTGCCTGGCCAGGGTGTCTGACCTCTGCCCTGGGTGTGCCCGGTCCGAGGGAGCCGCATTGCCTAATCTCATCCTCTCATCAGCCCACTTCCCGTTAGCTGGGGAAACTGAGGCACGGGAGATCCAATGCCTTCGTGCCCAAGGTCAGAGCAGGTGCGCGATGGAGGCAGGCTCCAGGTTCCTCCTGAGCTGCGGCCGGCCCTGCCCCGTTCCTGCCCCGTTCCTGCCGCCGCCCTGCCAGGCCCGGTGGGCCACAGCTCGGCTGCTGGTGCGGAAGAGGCTCAGACCTGGGTTTCCTCTCCAGCCCGCAGGAGGAAGGCCGGGAGGGAACCCCATGCTGCAAAAGGTGTCCCCCAATGCCAACGCCCTCGCCTCTGGAACTGCAGGGCTGCTGGCGGGGCCAGCTGCCAGAGGTCCCCACAGGCCTCTAGCCCCGGGTGCCGGCCCCCTCGGCCCTGATGGGGTGCGGGCCCAGGACGGGGGCGGCCACACCACACCCTCCCCGCTCCGGCCCCGGCCTGGGCCCGGCGGAGCCGCTGACCAAACAGCCCGAACAAAGGGCGGGAGGGGGCAGGAGGAGGGGCGCGGGAGGGGGCGAAGCCCCGAACTTTTGGCGGGGTCGCCTCAGAGGTCGCGGGGCCGGGGGCTCCCTCCTCTGCTCCTGCGCCCCCCGAGGGCGGGGAGGGTCCGGGGACGACATTCGCCGCGCCCACGCCCCCGCCTGGCCTCGGAGACTCTGGGCCCCCGAGCGCCACGCCAGCCGGGCCCCGCGCCCGCAACGCCTTCCCCCCGCGGCGGCCCGGGGAGCGCGGCCGGGCGCCGGGTGCGGGCCCGGGGGCGTGCGTGCGGGCGGCGCCGCGCAGGGCCCCGCCGCTCCGAGGCCCGCGGCTCCGGGCGCGCGGAGAACGTGGCCGAGCGCGTCGGGTCGCGGCCCCGCCGGCCCGCGCCGGGAGCGTGTCCGTGGGTCCGTCCGCGTCCGTGCGGGCGGCCGCGCCACTTACCCGGAGCGGAGGTCGGGGCCAACTCTCATCCACCTGCCGTCGCGGCGACCTCCCCGCCGGCCGCGCGGCCGCGCTGCACCTGCCGCCCGCCCAGGAGCCCCGCGGCGCCGCGGAGCGCGGAGGAGGCGGCCCCGCGGTCCCGGCCACGAGCGCGGAGGCGGCGGCGGCGGCGCCAGGTCGCGCGCTCGCGTCCCGCTGCGCCGAGTCTGCGCGCCCCCGGCCCGGCCTGCGCAGGCGCAGCCCCGCCCCGCGCCGCGAAGCCCCGCCCCCTCCGCGCCTTAAAGCAACCGCCCCGCCCAGCGACGCCCCGCCCCCCGGGCCTTAAAGCGGCCGCCCCAACCGGCGCAGGCGCAGCCCCGCCCCGCCCCGCCCCCTCCGCGCCGCCACCTGCCCCCGAGCGCGCACCGCCTGGCTCCGCCCCCTTCGCGCCTTAAAGGGGCCGCGCCGCCACGCGCGCCGCCGCACCCGCTTCTCCAGCTGAGGACCACGGGAGCGCGCCTGCCCTAGCGGGTCCGTGCGCGCGCGCGGGAGGCCGGTCACGCGGGACAGTCTTTGTTTGGGTGGCCCACGTGCGTCCGGGCCGGTCGCACCCACTTGCACGCGCGGCGGCCCCAGCCTGCCCGCCCGCCCTTCGCGGTCTCCGCCCGGCGATCCCGGCGGAGGATGGACTCGGGCACCGCCACGCACGGGCACTCCCGCGGCGGGGCTGTCACCGGCCCGGGCCCGCCCCCTGGACATCGTCAGGGCCCGGTCTGCGTGGCGGATCAGGAATGAGCTCAGCGCTCGCTGGTGGGGTCCGTTATCTCAGGGGCCACCGCGCCCGCTCCGACCCTCAAACCGCCAGGGAGCCCTGCTCCGACTGCGCCCAGAGCAAGATCTGGGGAGGGGGGGATGCCTGCTGGTCCCCAAGCCCCGCTCACCATCTGCCTGCATGTGAGCAGGGTTCCCACAGAACCGCCTCGCCCACCCCTCCTCCGGGGCAGCAGGTGGGACCTGCACCGTCCTCCCCCGCCCACCTGCCCAGCCTCTCTGACTGCAGGCCCCATCGGCTGCCCTCCTTCTGCGGGCCACCCCGGGCACCCTGGACCTGCGCCTGCCTCAGGCGTCGCTGGGCCCTGAGCCGCTGCTCTCCAGCTCGGGGCCTGCCCAGCACGCCCTCCTCCTCCTCCTCTTTCTCCTCCCCCTCCTCTTCCTCCTCCTCAGGGCTGTGTTCAGGGGCTGCCTTCCCTAGAGGTCCACCCTGACAGCCCCTTAAAACCTGCTGCGCCCCCCCCTCTCCTCCCGGGCCTTCCCCCCTGTGGTAAGTGGAGTCAGGTGCCCAGATGCCATGCCCAGCTCACCAGCCCCTGTGACCGTGCCACCTGACCTGACTGCAGATGGGCGAATGTGAAGGATCTAGAGATGGAGGGGTCACCCCGGGTTCCCAGGGGCGTCCAGCGCCCTTGTCCTTGTCTAGATCCCCGTGGAGTTACAGGAGGGAGGCGGGAGGGTCAGTTTGAGGAGATGCTCTGTGGAACCCGAGCTCACGGGAGCCGGAGCTGGAGCCGAAGACGCCCCCCTGCTGGCCGGGAGGGGGAGGGGGCAGCCAGGAATGCCGCCGCCTCCAGATGCTGGAAGGGATGGGAAATGGGTGCCCCTGTGCCCCCAAGGGTGTCCAGAAGGCACTAGCCCTGCGGACCCCACGTCAGGACATCTGACCTCGGAGCTGGAGGAGGAGAAGCATGCGTTATTTCATGCCACGAAGCGTGCGGCAATAGGTGATGGCGGCAGCAGGAATGTTCACACCCCTCCTTAGCGCCCCATGTCCTCCGTGCGTTTTCTGAATCCCAACAGGCACGTCGGCTCCTCATGCAGGATGTGTCCTGCTTCCATCCTGCGGCTCCTCAGCACCCGGCACGGGGCCAGCCGGCTGCGTCTGGTCAGGTCCGATGTCCGTCTGCAGCCTCAGGGCCTCTGCACAGGGTGGGCCCTGCCCGGAGTGCTCCCGCCCCCTCTGGCTGCAGCTGGGCACCTCTGACCAGCCAGCCGGGCTTGGGGCTCTGCTCCTCCCATCCCAGCACCAAGGCCCGTGGCTGGCTGTGCTGGTAAACCAGTCTCTCCCACCAGCCATGCTCTCTGAGGGCAGGTGGCGCTGGGCCCCGGCCCCCATGGCCCTCGGCCTCCAAGTCCAAACCCATGGCTAGTGCTCCGTGCATTGACCCTGTCTGTACACCCAGGGATGGTGCTTCTGTGCTGGGCAACTTACCACTTCCTCCTTCTTTCCTCCTCCTCCTCCTCCTCCTCCTCCTCCTCCTCCTTCTCCTTCTCCTCTTCCTTCTTCTTCTTCCTCTTCTTCTTCTTTTTTTAAACATAACCTCTGATGAGGATTTTTTAAAAATATATTTTATTGATTTTTTACAGAGTGGAAAAGGGAGGGATAGAGAGTTAGAAACATCGATGAGAGAGAGTCATCGATCAGCTGCCTCTTGCACACCTACTGGGGATATGCCTGCAACCAAGGTACATGCCTTGAACCGGAATCGAACCTGGAACTTTTCAGTCCACAGGCTGACGCTCTATCCACTGAGCCACACTGGTTTCAGCTTCTTCTTCTTTTTAATATATTTTTACTTATTTCTAAGAGGAAGGGAGAGAGAGAAAGAAACATCAATGATGAGAGAGGATAATCTGCCTCCTGCATGCCCCCCCATAAGGAATCAAGCCCACAACCCGGACATATGCCCTGACTGAGCTAGAACCCGGGACCCTTCAGTCCACAGGCCAACACTCTATCCACTGAGCCACACCAGCCAGTCCATCTCACCACTTTCTGCTGTTTTCAGGCACACCTCTTCCAGGAAGCCTGCCCAGACTGCCCCTTTCCTCTGAGCCCCCACGGCCATTCTGTCCACCCTGGGCTGTTTCAGAGGAGCCAGCCTGCCCCCCGGCCTTCCCAGCCAATGGGGTGTCCCCGTTCAGCCGGGCCCTGAGCCACAGCCTCTCTTTGTTCCTCCTCTTGTCACTCCCACTCCCCCCAGCCACCCCACCCTTTGGGCTTGGACACTGGCCTCAGAGCGGTGGCCCCACCTCGGATTCTGCACCAGCCACAGCCTCAGCCACCTCAGGGACCTGCTCCCTCCCCACCAGCCGCTGCCAGGCTCCTCCCACCTTTGGCCACCGCCCCCCTCCCTCTCGGCCTAGGCTTCCCGGTCTGTAAAGGGAAGAAGGGAGGTGCCCACCGCCAGGCCGGGCTGTGGACTCTACCAGGTCCGCGTGGTTCCCACGGGGAGGTGGGCACGGCTGGGAGGGAGGCCGAGGGCAGCAGGCTCGGGGTCAGGGCTGCCTGCGGCCTGGGGGCGGAGGCTGCTGGGCCTCTATTCTGGGTAAATCGGCCTGTTTGCACTTCAGCACCTGGGAGAGTGGCTTGCACACAGTAGGCACGCAGCACACTCCTACTGAGTGGCCGGACGAGCCCAGAAACATCATTCCCATGTTTCCTTGACGTTAAATGCCATCAGGCCCGGCGGTGGCTCAGTGGACAGAGTGTAGACCTATGGACCAGAAGGAAATGGTTCCTTTTCCCATTGAGGCTCAGGAGCTGGAGGAGAAACGTGCTCCACAGTGGGCTCGGTCCCCAGTGGGGGGCGTGCAGGAGGCAGCCGATCCATGATGCTCTCTCATCACCAATGTTTCTCTCTCTCCCCCTCACCATTTCTCTCTGAAATCAATACACGTTTTAAAAATAAATTCATAAAATGCCATCCCGTGGGTACGTTCCCCCACCTCCTCCCCTCTCTCCAGGTTCTGCTTCTCAGAAAGGCTGAGGTGGGACAGTGAGCGCCGCCTGGTGGAGGAAGCACAGCGTGCAGGGCTTCCCCGCTGTCAGCTGGGCCCCAGGGAGGCGGAGGGGGCAGAGCGCCCCCAGCCTGCAGGCCCCGGCAGGGGCTGGCCCCACCAGCTCTCTGTTCTGGCTTCTGGGCCTAACGCGGTGCGCCACCTCGTGGCCACAGGCTGAAGTGCAGGACAGGCGCGGACAACACTTGGGGCCACGTGGGCAGGCCCCCCTCTTTGGACTCCTGCCTCTGCTCCCCTGGGGGGGGGGGGCCCACAGGGGCCTGGGTCCGGGCTCTGGGTCTTATCTGCTGTGGGGCCTTGCCGAGCCCTTCCACCTCTCTGAGCCTCAGTTTCCCTGCTTCCTCCTCGCCCCTCATTGGGGCCGCAGCCAGACCTGGCCCGCACTGACCGCATCCTGGGGCAGAAGCTGCTGTGGTTCTCCTGCCCAAGGGGTCGGCGGGGCTGGGGCGGGGCTGGTGGGAGGAGAGCAGGCCTGGCCCAGGCCAGAGGGAGGAGGTGAGGGTGGTGGGAACAGCCCTCTGTGTCCTTGGGCCCCTGAGCCTGGGTGGGCAAGCGGGGTTGTGGGGGGCTGTGAGCAGAGGTGGCCAGTGTGTGGGGGAGGGGTGGGGGGAACGGAGCTCAGAGGGATGTAGCAGAGCAGGCTGGAGGGGTCTATACACAAGTTATGATAGAAAAAGAGAGTAAGCCCTGGCCCGTGTGGCTCAGTGGATAGAGTGTCGGCCTGCAGACGGAAGGGTCCCGGGTTTGATTCCCCATCCGGGCACATGCCCGCGCTGTGGGCTTGCTCCCCTGTAGGGGGCGTGCAGGAGGCAGCTGCTCGATGACTCTCTCTCATCATTGATAGTTCTATTTCTCCCTCTCCCTTCCTCTCTGAGATCAATAAAGATGTATTTTAAATAAATAAAATAAAAGGGAACAATCGCAAGCTTAGGGTCTCATTCCCACCAACCACATGTCAAGTGCTCACAGCCATGTGTGGCTGCGGCATTGGAGGTGCAGACAGCGGGTATGCCCATCACTCCAGCGCAGTGGCTCTCCACCTCCCTGACGCCGCGGCCCTCAATACAGCTCCTCACGTGGTGGAGACCCCCAGCCATAAAGGCATTTTCCTTGCTACTTCATAGCTGTGATTTTGCTGCTGTTATGAATCATAATGTAAATATCTGTGTTTTCCGATGGTCTTAGGGGTCACGACCCCCCGGTTGAGAACCGCTGCTGGAGGCCCATCCCTGCCCAGAGGTCTCCCCCAAGGCTGGGCCCTGCAGCGCACAGCCTGAGGGGCCCGCAGCCCGCAGCCCGCAGCTCAGCCTCCCCTCGAGGAGGGCGGAGGCCGGCCGCTGCCCCCAGAAGGAAGAGCCTGGGCAACGATGAGCCCTTTGAGCCGAGGCCCGGCTCCTGCTTAAGGGGGAGAGACAGACGGGGAGGGAGGAGGGCTTGGCCCCAGCTGCTTGGCCTCCGGGGCGCTCGGTGCCCGCCTGCCGCCTGGGGGTGGTGTGTGGTGGCCCGGGCTCTGCTGCACACAGGCGGTGGACTCCGGCCAGGTTCCTGCGCCTCTCTGGGCCTCCCCTGGGAAGCAGGGGCCAGAGAACATGCCGCCAGGGTCGCGAGAGGAGCCGGTGAGAGGACCTGGTGAGGAGTGTTGAGCCGGGGCCGGGACCGGGGTGAGAGGGTGTAACTGGAGCCGGGACACTGCATCCAACCTCATTACTCATTTACGCCGGCGCTCTGGCCAGGTCCCGGCTGAGCCCTGGCTGACAGGCGACCAGAGGAACACGCCACATGCATGCAAGTAACCTTGTGGTCTGTGCGGGGTCCGGTTCCGAGGACCCTGAGAGGCAGGAAGGAGCATTGTGCCTGGTGGTCAGGGAGGGCTTCCCGGAGGCGGCCGCATGGGCCGGGCCTGGAGGCTCGGGCCGGCCCTGACAGGCTGGAGGCCGGGGGAACGTGTGGCTGGCATGCTCCACGCACATCCCTCAGCTGAATCCTGAGCGGGGGCCCCAACACCGGCATGACCTGCCCCTGCCCCCTCCCCCATGCAGTTCCTGTGAGGTGTCACCCCTTCAGGCCCCGGGCCCTCACAGGTGCTGCGGAGAGCCTGCAGGAGCCGGGCCTGCCTGGGCAGAGCCCGCGCCCAGTGAGCTGCATGATCCTGGGAAGACTGCCAGCGCCGCCCCAGCCTGCCCGGCACACCCTCCCCCCCCCCCCCCCCGCCGCTGCGCAGGCCCAGCCCGGGGACCGCCTCGGGGAGGCAGCCCTGACCCAGGCCGGCCAGGGGGCCCCACGGGGTCTGGCCTGGGGCTTCCTAGGTGATGGCGGAGCACGAGGTCCCCTGTGACGGAGTGCCCGCTCAGAGAAGCCCACGCAGGGAGAGTGCTGCTAACACGGGCAGCCCGGCCCGGGGCAGCCTCCGGCTCGGCCTCTCCCTGTGGCGGTCCGCCTGGCAGAGCCCGAGCCTCCGCGCCGGCCGCTCCAGAAACAGTGTCCGAGGGGCCTCCCCGGCTGAGGTCTCCCCCAGCACAGAGCAGGCAGCCCTGGGTGAGCTCTGCCTGGGTGGCGCGGCCCGGGAGAGGGAACGGGGGGGGGCAGGAGGGGGGGTACGGGGGGGGTGGGGAGGGATGGGTGGGGTGGGATGGGGTGGGGGGTGGGGAGGGGGGGGAGGGAGGGAGGGGAGGGGGGGGAGAGGTGGGGGGAGGGGGGGTGGAGGGGGGGTGGGGAGGGGGGGTGGGGAGAGGTGGGGGGAGGGGTGGGGGGAGGTGGGGATGGGGTATGAGCGTGCCCAGGCCGTGACCTGTGTGTAGACAGAGCCCGGAATCGGGGCTCCTCAGCTGGCTCTCAGCAGCACCTGTGAGGGCCCCACACTCAGCTGCCGCCCACCACACAGCACCCCTCACCCCTGCGTCCCAGAGGACCGGTCGCCGGCGGCCGGGAGTAGAGCCTCACTCGTTCTGGGTGCTGTGCCCAGGCTGTCACCTCGCTCAGTAAACTGGAGGCCGGGGGTCCCTCTGCCGGGCCTGCGGGATCGGGCCGAAACAGGCTCTCAGACATCCCCGAGGGGTCCGGGTTGTGTGAGGGTCAGGCCAGGCCCGGGGACCCCCCTGTGCGCCATCGGGGCCGGGGAGGGAGGCGGGAGGTTGGCCGGCCGGGGAGGACTGTTCACAGAGGGGTGAGCCCACCGGGAGGGACTGTTCGCAGGGGGGTGAGCCCACCGGGAGGGACTGTTCGCAGGGGGGTGAGCCCACCGGGAGGGACTGTTCGCAGGGGGGTGAGCCCACCGGGAGGGACTGTTCGCAGGGGGGTGAGCCCACGCAGGAGGACGGGAGGGAGGTCAGCGTCCGGGCACACAGCTGGGGGCGGTGGGGGGGTGAACTAGCCAGACCGGCCTCCCTGTGCCGCCAATGAGCGGCCCGTGGACGGGGCCACGTGGGCCTGAGTCACGCGGCATCCGTGAGCCAGTGTGGACAGAGCTGGAACTTGCAGGAACCGAAGCTCTGCCAACTGCCCCTCCTTGTCCTCCGTCCCAACGCGGGGGCAGCGTGCCATGTGGGCACTGCACGGGGGGCCTCTCAGCTCGGAGCGCACCCCCCGCCCCCCACCTCACACACACACACATACACACACACACACACACACACACACCCGCTCCCGCGCCCGGGGCCAGCAGGTGGCACAGCGGCCCCAGCCTCATCCATCTTCTTCCTTTTGATCCGGGCAGGGCCCTGCCTGGAGGGAGGGAGGGAGGGGAGGGAGGGAGGAGGGAGCACAGCTCGGCAGCTCCGGGTACACAGGCGTGGCTCAGCCCCGCCCAGAGCCCTCCTCCCGCAGGGCGGGGGCTGAGCCCGCGCCGGCCTGCACCCCTAGGTGACTCCAAGAGACTCCCCACCCCCGACCTCAGCCGGCTGTCCCCCGGGGTCTCCGCTGACCCCCCAGGAAAGAGGCCTCTCTGAAGAGCAGGTTCCCTTTGCTCACCCAGAACGTGGAGTTCCCTTCAAGGCCATCTGGCTGAAGTCCACGGGGGGTGGGGGGGGCAGCTGGAAGGGGCGGCTGGAGGAGGCGGCTGGAGGGGCAGGCTGGAGGGGAAGGCTGGAGGGGGCAGGCTGGAGGGGCGGCTGGAGGGGCGGCTGGAGGGGGCGGCTGGAGGGGTGGCTGGAGGGGGCGGCTGGAGGGGGCATGCTGGAGGGGGCGGCTGGAGGGGGAAGCTGGAGGGGGCGGCTGGAGGAGGAGGCTGGAGGGGGCGGCTGGAGGGGGCGGGCTGGAGGGGGCGGCTGGAGGGGGCGGCTGGAGGGGGAAGCTGGAGGGGGCGGCTGGAGGAGGAGGCTGGAGGGGGCGGCTGGAGGAGGAGGCTGGAGGGGCAGGCTGGAGGGGGAGGCTGGAGGGGGCAGGCTGGAGGGGGCAGGCTGGAGGGGCGGCTGGAGGGGGCGGCTGGAGGGGGAGGCTGGAGGGGGCGGCTGGAGGGGGCGGCTGGAGGGAGCGGATGGAGGGGGAGGCTGGAGGGGGAGGCTGGAGCGGGCGGGCTGGAGGGGGCGGCTGGAGGGGCAGCTGGAGGGGGCGGATGGAGGGGGAGGCTGGAGGGGGCAGGCTGGAGGGGGAGGCTGGAGGGGGAGGCTGGAGGGGGCGGATGGAGGGGGAGGCTGGAGGGGGCAGGCTGGAGGGGGAGGCTGGAGGGGGAGGCTGGAGGGGGCAGCTGGAGGGGGCGGCTGGAGGGGGCGGCTGGAGGGGCAGCTGGAGGGGCCAGGCTCCTTGGGCTCAGTGCCAGGCATCCTTTGGAGGCTCTGTGCCCTGTCCTGGCCCAGCAGCCGGACCAGCCACCTCCCTCCCTCCCCGCCTGCCCGGCCAGGCCTGCGCTCTGTTTCCCACACGTCCGTCCGCGGGGGCCGGTGCTGAGTGCTGCTAAGGGGCCAGCAGGACATTCCATCGCCAGCAAAAATAGCCGGGCCTGCAGCCTCTGCTCCGGCTGGGCCTTCCCGCTCCTCCTGCAGCCCACCCTGTGCCCCCGGAGGCGCCCTCCCGGGCCCTCCTGCCGCCCACCCTGTGCCCCCGGGGGCGCCCTCCCGGCCCCTCCTGCAGCCCACCCTGTGCCCCCGGGGGCGCCCTCCCGGCCCCTCCTGCAGCCCACCCTGTCCCCTCCGGGGTGCGCCTTCCCTGCGCCTCCTGCAGCCCACCCTGTCCCCCCGGGGGGCGCCCTCCCGGCCACTCCTGCAGCCCACCCTGTCCCCCCGGGGGGCGCCCTCCCAGCTCCTCCTGCAGCCCACCCTGTGCCCCCGGGGGCGCCCTCCCAGTCCCTCCTGCAGCCCACCCTGTGCCCCTGGGGGGCGCCCTCCCAGTCCCTCCTGCAGCCCACCCTGTGCCCCCGGGGGGCGCCCTCCCAGCTCCTCCTGCAGCCCACCCTGTGCCCCCGAAGGCGCCCTCCCAGTCTCTCCTGCAGCCCACCCTGTCCCCCCGGGGGGCACCCTCCCAGCTCCTCCTGCAGCCCACCCTGTGCCCCTGGGGGCGCCCTCCCAGTCCCTCCTGCAGCCCACCCTGTGCCCCCGGGGGGCGCCCTCCCAGTCCCTCCTGCAGCCCACCCTGTCCCCCCGGGGGGGCGCCCTCCAGGCACGTGGCTCTCACTGCCTGCCTCCCGGGGTGGCCGCAGGCGGTGGCCCAGCCGTGGAGATGGACAGGCCTCTGGAGGGGGCACCGGGTGAGGCCCCCACGGCGGGAGGAGGAGGCCTGGGGCGGGGCACCCGGGCCACCATCACCCATCACTGAGCTCAGACCCTGGGAACCGTGGTCTCGCTATTTCTTTTTTAAAAATATATTTATTTTTATTTTTATTTTTTTTACAGAGAGGAAGAGAGAGGGATAGAGAGTTAGAAACATCGATGAGAGAGAAACATCCATCAGCTGCCTTCTGCACACCCCCCATTGGGGATGTGCCTGCAACCAAGGTACATGCCCTTGACCGGAACCAAACCTGGGACCCCTTAGTCCTCAGGCCAACGCTCTATCCACTGAGCCACACCAGTTAGGGCTAAATGTATTTTTATTGATGTCAGAGAGAAAGGGAAGGGGAGAGAGAGATGGAAACATCAACGATGAGAGGGAATCGTGGATCGGCTGCCTCCCGCACGCCCCTTACAACCTGGGCATGTGCTCCAACCGGGAATCGAACCATGACCTCCTGGTTCATGGGTGACCACTGAGCCACACCAGCTGAGCCCCGCCCCTGCCCCCCACACCTCCCCTCCACGGACACATTCCCCCTCCCCAGCGGTGAGTCCCCGTCAGGGAGCCCGGGTGTGTGGCCTCCAGACCCCCTGCAGCTCCTCCACCAGCCGGCCCAATGGTTTGGAAGCTAAGTCCCCGCCCTGCACCTCGCCCTCAGTGCCCACGTTCCAGCACGGTCCCCATGACCCTCCCATCCCAGTCCCCCTCTCCCCCCGCTCCTGCCTCGGGGCTTCTGTGCGCTCTTCCTGCTCCCCAAAATGTTCCCGGCCGCTCCGCCCCCTTCCATCCTGCCACTGTCACCAGAAACCTCGTCCCAGCTAGCCACCCCCCACTCTGTCCGGCATTCTCCTTTACATCGTCACCAGCAGCACGACATTTCCCAGGTTTACGGTCTGTTCTCCCAGAGAATCATCTCTCTGGATGATTGTGTTCACAGGGTATGGGATGGATAGTGAATGAGTGAGTGAATAGTGAGTGAATGAGTGAGTGAATGAGTGAATGAATGAGTTAGTGAATGAGTGAATGAATTAGTGAATGGGTGAATGAATGAGTTAGTGAATGAGTGAATGAATGAGTTAGTGAATGAGTGAATGAATGAGTGAATAAGTGAATGAATGAGTTAGTGAATGAGTGAATGAATGAGTTAGTGAATGAATGAGTGAATAAGTGAATGAATGAGTTAGTGAATGAGTGCAAAAAGAGAGCCAAGGGCAGGTGCCAAGCAGCTGGCGTGACCCTGTCAAATGGCTTCTGGAGGCAAAGGCTCTGTGGTCCAGCCACAGCATCAGGGGGCCGGAGGTCAGAGGGCCGGGGTCAGGGGGTTGGAGGTCAGGGGGCCAGGGAGCTGGGGGTCAAGGGGCTAGAGGTCAGGGGACCGGGGGTCAGGGGCTGGGGGTCATGTCTGGGCAGGGGCAGGAGAGCGGAGGCCTCAGGTCCTCATTCCGCCAATCCCACCCCCAGCAGGTTTAGGGCCCCTCTCTGTACCCCATAGGGACCAAGGAGCATCCCCTGCGAGCTACTGATGAGAGCAAGGTTGTGGTCACAACGTCAAAATCCTATATAATAAAGAGCTAATATGCTAATTAGACCGGATAGCTGAACAACCTTCTGGTCGTCATTCTGGATGTTCTTCTGGATGAAGCTGTGGCAAGCTGTGGGCCGAGGCAGTTAGGGCGATCAGGCAGGCAGGCAGGGGAGTGGTTAGGGGCATCAGGCAGGCAGGCAGGTGAATGGTTAGGGGCATCAGGCAGGTAGGCAGTTTGGTTAGGGGCGACGAGGCAGGCAGGGAGTGGTTAGGGGCGATGAGGCAGGCAGGCAGGTGAGTGGTTAGGGGCGATGAGGCAGGCAGGCAGGTGAGTGGTTAGGGGCATCAGGCAGGCAGGCAGGGGAGTGGTTAGGGGCGATGAGGCAGGCAGGTGAGTGGTTAGGGGCGATGAGGCGGGCAGGCAGAGTGGTTAAGGGTGATCAGGTAGGCAGGCAGGCAGGCGACTGGTTAGGAGCCAGTGGTCCTGGATTTCGAGAGGATGCAGGCCGGGCTGAGGGACCCTCCCACTCCCTCCTCCCCCCATGCACAAATTTCGTGCATCAGGCCTCGAGTGTAGAAATAAAAAATAATTTCAAAACCATTTAGTGTGCAGTTTTGCAAAGAGAAGTGTTTCGCCTTTTTTTCTCCCCTCAAAAGTAGAGGTTATTCACAACAGTCAAACGTAGAAACAGCCCGGCCAGTGTGGCTCATTTGGTGAGTGCTGACATATGAATCAAGAGTTCACAGGTTCGATTCCCGGTCAGGGCACATGCCCGGGTGGCAGGCTCCATCCCCAGTAGGAGGCAGTCTCTCATCACCGATGTTTCTCTCTCTCTCCCTCTCCCTTTCTCCTCTATGAAGCCAATAAATTAAAAATAAACAGTAAATAAAAAAGGTGGATGTTACCGCTTGTGAAATGTATCTCTAAAGAGGAAGAGGGGAGATGGGGGAGAAATGAGGCCAGGAGATAGCAGTGCCCCTCACACTGGCTTCATGATACTGTGTCTGTCTCTCTGTGTGTATGTATGTATGTATGTGTGTGGATGTATGTGTTTGTGTGCGCACATATGTGTGTAATCACATGTGTGTGTGCATGTAGTAATGCCAACCACAGCGGGTGCCTGTAATGACAGAACCAGGTATTTTCCACTGAGTCTGCCTGTGGCACCTGGCCCCCTTCCTGTCCCAGCACAGACTGTCCTCCGCTTGGCTCTGTGTGCCGTGGGTGATCTTCCTGGGTCCTCGGGAGCCCCCTGGCCCAGCTTCGCCCCTTCTCCCCCCGAAGAGCAGCCCTGTGGCCGCCTGGAGCCCGGGGACTGGAGTTGGCTCCTCCCTGTCTGCCGTTCAGGCCTTTCTCCAGGGGTGCGGGGCTCAGTGCCTGGGCCACCTGTGCAGGGGCACTGAGCCCTCACCCTGCAGGGCTCGGCCACTAGAGGCCGCTGCAGCCCCAGCTGGAACCGGGAGGCCTGCCTGGGACGGTGGGTGCTTCTGGGTGGGGGAAGCGTTTTGGTGCTTTGTCCAACCCGCCCCCCCATGGCTCCCCAGCAGGAATGGCAGCACAGGGCACGGACCGGTGCCCATCACCCGTGTCCACAGCACTCTGTCAGGAGGTTCGGGATCCAGGCCTGGCACACACCAGTTTCCAGAACCTTCCTGGAGCCAGGCCTGTTCAGGGTCCAGGGGCGGCAGGCTCAGGTTGCTCAGCCGCTGGCCCCTTGGGAGCACCTGAGGGCGGGGAACCCCCGGAGGCCCTCACCTGGGGCCCCAGCCCCACACCCCACCATCTGCAATTGAAGGCTCTGCGGCCGCCCAGCAGAAATCGCTCTCCGCGGGCCTGGCCCTCCGCGGTCTCCCCGGGAGGCACGGGGGAGGAGGCGGTGACGGGCACATCCCCGCTGTGGGCGGCCGCGAGGTCCCGGCCCCGCTTCGGTTCCAGGCTCGAACTTCCCCAATTTTCCGAGTCACCCTCCACAGAGCGGGGCCCTGGGGCGGGAGGCGGCCTGCCGAGCTGCCTCCCTCTGAGTTCCCAGGCGAGGGCGAAGGGCGGCCGGCGGCTCACTCCCGGCCTGCGCCGCGGGCTCCTGTGGCTCCGCCGTTCAGGACGGTGCCGCGGGGGGAAGAGCCAGAATCGGGGCTCCGGTCCGCGGCCCGGGCAGCAGGAGCTGGGCTGCTGTTTGGAAGGTGCACAGCCCTAAACCCCGGCTCCCAGCTCCTCTCCGCCTCCTGCCTTCTCGTGTGACGTACCGCAGCTGTGGGCTCAGGAGTGGTGGCAGTGAGGGGGGGGACCTCCACCAGCAGCTCTGGGGCCGGTGCCCTGCTATATGCTCAGCCCCTCACCCCCAGGGTAACCCTGGAGAGCGGCAGGAGAGGCCACCCTGGGGGGAGGGCAGGGTGCTGGCCAGGCCACCCACACCAGGGCCTCAGCTCTTCTGTGGACACCTGGGTGGGCTGGATCCGGGGGGAGGGGATCCCAGATGCCCCTGGGAAGTGGGATGAAGGGTCCCTGCCTCTCCGTGAGCATGGACAGCGCCAACCACTGAGCACACCGGCCGGAGACAGCGATGGTCCCGCTCGGTGACAACGGGCTTAGCCCTCTGTGAGCCTGCACGAGCCAGGCCTGTGCCGGCCTCGGGATGCAGGCGACACTAGGACGCTGGACTACCCACCGCCACCCCAGCGGGGATGAGGAGGGAGGAGGGGCCTGGCGAAGGTCACATGACCAGTGAGTGGCAGACGGAACGTGCATGGGAGGCACCAGCCGCGTGAGAGTCCAATTACTGCTCCCTGAAGCCGGTGGACGGCCGCAGAGACGCACACGCTGCAGCGCCTTCATCCCCGAGCCCCTCCCCCAGCGCCCCCTCCCCCCTAGCGCCCCCTCCCCCGGCGCCCCCTCCACCAGCGCCCCCCTCCACCAGCGCCCCCTTCCATGGTGCATGCCTGCAGGAAAGTGCACAGAGCACCAGGCAGAGGTCAGTGTACGGTCACAAAGGCCACACTCCCTGGGGTCAAGGATGGACGGTCCAGCTTGGCCGGCGTGGCTCAGAGGGTGAGCGTGGACCTAGGGGCCAGGACGAGGTCACAGTTTGATCCCGGCCAGCGCACCTGCCCGGGTTGCAGGCTCGATCCCAGTGTGGGGTGTGCAGGAGGCAGCCGATCCATGATCCTCTCTCATCACTGATGTGTTTCTTTCTCCCTCTCCCTTCCTCTCTGACATCAATAAAAATATATTTAAAAACAAAGCAAATAACCATGGATTTCTTAAAACAAACAAAGAGTGGACAGTGCCTGCACCCCTGCTGGCCGCCTCTCCCCTCTGGGCTTTCTCCCGGAGCCTGGGCCGGGCCTGCTCTGACCACGGGTGGATGGGGCCGTCCTCTGCCTGCGGGCCTGTGGCCGGCCGTCCTGCAGAGACAGCTGCCCGGCCCCGGCCCGGGAGCAGGAAGCGCGGGCATTTCCTGCGGTTATCGTCGGGCCGCAGGTGTCCGATTCCGGAAAGTGAAAGGGCCCACGCCCAGCCTGGCCGCCGTGTTCACTCAGCAGCGCCTGCGGCAGCAGCTTTCTTTGTTCAAGCCCAGCCCACCCGTCCGGTCCCATCCAAACCGTGTGGGCCAGGTGGGCCCACTGCCCCTCACCCACGGGAGCTTTCCGCCGGGCTCGGGTGCTCTGGGCTGGCCTCCCCGCTCCCCCCGGGAAGCGGAGGTCCAGAGGGTCGCCCTGAGGGCGGGCTCCCCTCCCTCCGCCGCTCCTCTCCGCGCTCAGTGGAAAGTCCCAGCGCGAAAGCAGAGCTGCGTTTGGTCAGTAATGTCCTCACAGTGTGGCCGGCTGATGGGAATGAAGCTCCCATTTGGCTGCGGCCCAAAGACATGGTTTTTAGCAAAACTCGCAAAACTCCGGGTGATACTGGGTCAGGCTATTTGTCCGTTTATGTTCCCACGCGGCTCCACGCCTGCCTCCGCTCACACCGCCCGCTCCAAACGGACCGCCTCCCCACCGCTCCCCCTGAGCGGCCCTGTCCCTGCGCCCCTCCCCCCTGACGCCGCAAAGCCCCAGGCCAGGGGGCCAGGGCACCCGCCAGGGGCGGCGCAGGAGAGGGAGCTCCCCGCACCCTCACCCCCAGGCAGGCCTGCAGGAGGCAGTGGGGGTGCTGTCGCCAGGTTCTAAATGCCCCAGGCCGCCCCACCCGCGCCACCTCCCCGGCCCGCGCCACCCCCCCGGCCCGCGCCCTGCGTGGCCGTGGTTCACTGGGCAGCGGGACCGGGCAATGGGCACGCGTCGCGCACACCCGGCCCGTCCACGCCACGCGGGACGGAGTTCGCCCCGCTGTCCCCGCTCCGAACACCAATGCCACCGGGGGTTTGGCTCCCGGTTTAGAGGCGTCGGAGTCCGCTTCGGGGCGGCTGGTGTCTGAGCCGCGGGGCGCATGGACTGCGCTGCCCCGGCGGCGCCCGGCTCGCCCGCGCCCGCGCTGCCCTGGCTGCTGCTCCTGGCCCACCTCCCAGCAAGTGGTGGGCTTTGGCCCCACACTTGCTGGGAGGTGTGACCGCCCAGCGGCCTCCCGGGCAGGAACGCACCCCGCACGCTCGCCCCTCCGGGCACAGCGGCCTCCGGAGCCCAGCTGCCGGGTGGGACGCGGGGCTTGGGGCCCCGACAAGCAGAGCCGCCTCCCCGCTGGCCGCGGCCGCCGGGGACCGGCCCCGCCCCCGGGAGGCGGAGGGGAGGCCGCGGGGGAGTGGGCCCGGCCCCCCCTCCCCGCCGCGCCCCGCGTCTCCATGGCGACCTCCCCGGCGCGCACCTCCGGCTCCCTCCCGGGCCGCACAATGCGCCGGGCCGGGGGCGGGGCGGGGCGGGGCGGGGCGGCCGGGGCGGGGACAGCGGCCGCGGGGGCGCGGGCAGCCACCGCCAGCAGCAGCCGCCGCGGGTCCGAGCGGCGGAGCCGTCCAGGCCGCTCCGGGAGCGCAGCGCCCGCCCCGCTCCGGCCGCCCGCTGCCCACGCCGCCGGGTCCGAGCCCGCGGGAGCCACCTGAGCCGCCGCCCGCAGGTGGATGCGCGGCGGGCGCCTCCCGGGGCGCCAGGAGGAGCCATCTTGAAACCAACTTGGCCAACTTTCGCCGAGTGCTCTCGCGGTGGAAGCTGCGGGGCGGGCGGCGCGCGCGGCCCCCGGGGTCCCCGCCCGGGCCCCCGGAGCGGCGGGGCGCGGGCTGCCGCGAGGGCCGGGCGCCGGGCCCCGCCGGGCGGATGCGGAGCCGGGGCCGCGCCGGGCGCATGGACTGCGCTGCCCCGGCGGCGCCCGGCTCGGGCTCGGGGCCATGCCGCCGCCCGCGCTGCCCTGGCTGCTGCTCCTGGCCGCGGCCGCCGCCCTGCCGGCGCTGGGGCCCCGGGCGGCCGCCTGGGAGCTGCGCGTGCCCGGCGGCGCCCGCGCCTTCGCCCTGGGCCCCGGCTGGACCTACGCGCTGGACGCGGCGCGCACCCCGCGGGCGCTCCGGGCGGCGCTGGACGTGAGCCGCGACGGGCGGCTGGGCGGGCGGCGGCGCGGGCCGGGCCCGGGGCCCCGCGGCTGCCCGCGCCTCGGGGGCCGCCCGCTGCCGCTGCACGTCCGCCTGGCGGCCCGCGGCGCCCCGGCCGAGCTGAGCCTCCGCCTGCGGGCGCGCGTGTCCGGCTCGGGCTGCGGCGCCCGGCTCCGGCCCCGGCCCCGCCGCGCCGTCCGCGCCGAGCTGCGCGCCAGGGCCGTGCTGACCGGGCCCGGCGCGGCGCTCTGCTTCCCGGGCCCCGGCGGCGGGGCCGCCCTGCACGCGGCGCTGGCCGCGCTGACCACGTTCCCGGCCTGCAGCTGCCCGCCGCGCCCCGGCCGCCCCTGCCCGCGCCGGCCGGTCTGCCTGCCGCCCGGCGGCTCGGCCCGCCTGCGCCTGCGGTGCGCCCTGCGGCGCGCGCCCGGCGCGGTCCGCGTGGAGCTGGCGCTGGAGGCGGCCACGCGGGCGCCCTCCCCGTCGCTGTCCCCGCCGCCGCCGGGACCGCTTGAGGCCGGGGCCCGGGCGGGGGCGGCGCGGCGGGCCCGGCGGGGCGCGGGCGGCGGCGGCACCAGCCCCCAGTTCCCGCTGCCCAGCTACCAGGTGTCGGTGCCCGAGAACGAGCCGGCGGGCACGGCGGTCATCGAGCTGCGCGCGCACGACCCGGACGAGGGCGAGGCGGGCCGCCTGAGCTACCGGATGGAGGCGCTGTTCGACGAGCGCTCCGCCGGCTTCTTCCGCATCGACGCGGACACGGGCGCCGTGAGCACGGCGCGCCCGCTGGACCGCGAGGCCAAGGACACGCACGTGCTCAGGGTGAGCGCCGCGGACCACGGCCGGCCGCCGCGCTCGGCCGCCACCTACCTCACCGTCACCGTGGGCGACGCCAACGACCACGCGCCGGCCTTCGAGCGGGCCGAGTACCGCGTGCGCGTGCGCGAGAACCTGGAGCCGGGCTGCGAGGTGCTGACGGTGCGCGCGGCCGACGGCGACGCGCCCTCCAACGGCCACGTGCGCTACCGCCTGCTCGAGGGCGCGCGCGGCGTCTTCGAGATCGACGCGCGCTCCGGCGTGGTGCGCACGCGCGCGGCCGTGGACCGCGAGGAGGAGGCCGAGTACCGGCTGCTGGTGGAGGCCGACGACCAGGGCCGCAGTCCGGGCCCGCTCAGCGCCACGGCCACGGTGCACATCGCCGTGGAGGACGAGAACGACAACTACCCGCAGTTCAGCGAGGCGCGCTACGCCGTGCGCGTGCCCGAGGACGTGGCGCTGGACACGCCGGTGCTGCGCGTGAGCGCCACGGACCGCGACCAGGGCCAGAACGCGGCGCTGCACTACAGCATCGTGAGCGGCAACCTCCAGGGCCAGTTCCACCTGCACGCGCTCAGCGGCAGCCTGGACGTGGTGCGCCCGCTGGACTTCGAGGCCGTGCGCGAGTACACGCTGCGCGTGCGCGCGCAGGACGGCGGCCGGCCGCCGCTCGCCAACGCCTCGGGGCTGGTGACGGTGACGGTGCTGGACGTGAACGACAACGCGCCCATCTTCGTGAGCAGCCCGTTCCAGGCGGCCGTGCTGGAGAGCGTGGCGCCCGGCCACTCGGTGCTGCACATCCAGGCGGTGGACGCGGACGCCGGGGAGAACGCGCGCCTGCGCTACCGCCTGGTGGACACGGCCTCGGCCTCGGCCCCCGCGGGCGGCGCGGGCGCCCCGGGCCCCGCCTCGGCCTCGGCCTCGGCCGCCGACTTCCCCTTCCAGATCCACAACAGCTCGGGCTGGATCACCGTGCGCGCCGGGCTGGACCGCGAGGCCGTGGAGCGCTACAGCTTCGCGGTGGAGGCGGTGGACCACGGCTCGCCGCCCATGAGCGCCTCGGCCAGCGTGTCCATCACCGTCCTGGACGTGAACGACAACGACCCCGCGTTCACGCAGCCGGTCTACGAGCTGCGCCTGAACGAGGACGCGGCCGTGGGCAGCAGCGTGCTGACCCTGCGCGCCCTGGACCGCGACGCGCACAGCGTCCTCACCTACCAGCTCACCGGCGGCAACACCCGCAACCGCTTCGCGCTCAGCAGCCAGAGCGGCGGCGGCCTCCTCACGCTGGCGCTGCCGCTGGACTACAAGCAGGAGCGGCAGTTCGTGCTGGCCGTGACCGCCTCGGACGGCACGCGCTCGCACACGGTGCAGGTCTTCATCAACGTCACGGACGCCAACACGCACCGGCCCGTGTTCCAGAGCTCGCACTACACCGTGAGCGTGCGCGAGGACCGGCCCGCGGGCACCTCCGTGGCCACCATCGGCGCCACGGACGAGGACACGGGCGAGAACGCGCGCATCACCTACGTGCTGGAGGACCCGGTGCCGCAGTTCCGCATCGACCCGGACAGCGGCACCGTCTACACGCTGACGGAGCTGGACTACGAGGACCAGGCGGCCTACACGCTGGCCATCACGGCCCGGGACAACGGCATCCCTCAGAAGTCCGACACCACCTCCCTGGAGATCCTCGTCCTGGACGCCAACGACAACGCGCCCCGGTTCCTGCGCGACTTCTACCAGGGCTCGGTGTTTGAGGACGCGCCCCCGTCCACCAGCGTCCTCCAGGTGTCCGCCACCGACCGGGACTCGGGCCCCAACGGCCGCCTGCTCTACACCTTCCAGGGCGGCGGGGACGACGGCGACGGGGACTTCTACATCGAGCCCACGTCCGGCGTGATCCGCACGCAGCGCCGGCTGGACCGGGAGAACGTGGCCGTGTACGCGCTCCGGGTCCTGGCCGTGGACCGGGGCAGCCCCGCGCCCCTGAGCGCCTCCGTGGACGTCCAGGTGGCCGTCCTGGACATCAACGACAACGCCCCCGTGTTCGAGCGGGACGAGCTGGAGCTGCTGGTGGAGGAGAACAGCCCCGTGGGCTCCGTGGTGGCCCGCATCCGCGCCCACGACCCCGACGAGGGCCCCAACGCCCAGATCATGTACCAGATCGTGGAGGGCAACGCGCCCGAGGTCTTCCAGCTGGACCTGCTGAGCGGGGACCTGCGGGCGCTGGCCGAGCTGGACTTCGAGGCGCGGCAGGAGTACGTGCTGGTGGTGCAGGCCACCTCGGCCCCGCTGGTGAGCCGCGCCACCGTGCGCGTGCGCCTCCTGGACCAGAACGACAACCCGCCCGTGCTGCCCGACTTCCAGATCCTCTTCAACAACTACGTCACCGACAAGGCCAGCAGCTTCCCCGCCGGCGTGATCGGCCGCGTGCCCGCCCACGACCCCGACCTCTCCGACAGGCTCAACTACACCTTCCTGCAGGGCAACGAGCTGCGGCTGCTGCTCCTGGACGCGGCCACGGGCGAGCTGCAGCTCAGCCGAGACCTGGACAACAACCGCCCGCTGGAGGCGCTCATGGAGGTGTCTGTTTCCGGTGAGTGGCCCCCGGGCGCCGGCGGGGCTCCCCGGGCGCTGCCGGGGCCTGCCGGGGGCCTGCTGGGCGAGCCGGGGCGCATCCGGGCGGGGCCCGGGCGACCTGGGGGGATGTGTGGCCTCCGGTCGGAGGGCTGGGTGCTGAGAGCGAGCGGGAAGGGGGTGGTGCTCCCTCCCCCCCGCCCCCCAGCCGGGTGGGAGGGACGCGGTGCTGCTAGCCTCAGCGTTCTTGCTGGGAACAGGCCCGGGCGGCCTCGCGTTCAAGGCCAGGGCTTCTTGGCGCGGGCCCCGTCCGGCCGCGGCTCCGAGGTGTGCTGTGAAAACCCGCTCTCCGGGTTACCTGAGTCACCTGGTTTGCCGGTGCGGCTGTGCCCGTCAGCCACACACACACCTGTCCGTCTGGAGAGATCAAAGGTCACTGCCCTCGCATGTGCCAATTAGTCCCCGGGCGGGACGGCTGGAAATTGCTGGATGGGCCCTGAGTCACCCCGTAATGCGGCAGGAGTCAGCGCCCCACGTCTCCTGTCCGTCTCCTCTCCGTCTCCTCTCCGTCTCCTCCGTAATAACAGTGGGCTGTGTGTGCCCCGTGTGGGAGCGCTCTGCGGAGCAGGGCCGGGCCGCGTTTGATCTCGGCTCCGGCACCAGCCTGGGACTTCACGTCGGGGTGTTACTGAGAGGCCTGCTCCCCCTCCCCCGGTCGCCCGGGGAGCCAGTGTGGGAACCAGCTGGCCTGCGCGGGGCTGGAGAGAGGCTGGAAGGATACTGTTTTGGCTCAGCCAGCCACGCGCTTAGCAGCACAGAGCTGGCCCCTGGGTGCCAGCGGGCTTGTGGGGCTGGGGAGAGGGAGACCCAGAGTGGGGGTGTGGGATAGAAAGAAGGATTTAGGGGGAAGCCGGGGGGTCTGGGAATGGTAAAGGGACCCCCAGTGGCTCCTCAGGGGCCCACCTGTAAACGTGGTTGGCTGCTGTGGGCTGTGACCTTAATTATCACCCAGAAAGGCTGGGGCGGGCGGGCTGAGTCAGTGTTTCAGATTAGTCATTTAAACAATAAATTATTGGGCTATGCTGTCACCGTGGGAGCCCCGGGAGAACGCAGAGGTTTCTTTCCTGGCTGCGTTTGATCCCGCAGTTGGCTGCAATTCTTTACGTACGCAGGGTGGGCAGCCAGCAGCTTCTGGTTACGTGCTTGTCAGACCTGGCACTTGTGTGCCGGTCTGAAGTGATGCAATGCTTCAGCGCCGGTTTGGGCTGTGTTGCCCGTCGGCGGGGGCTGTTCTGGGTTTTGAGAGGCCGTGAATATGTGTGGAGAATACGGAATAGCCCCTTAGGAGGACTGCTGACCCCGGGGTATTGGCTGTTCTGAGCAGTGACACCATTTTTTTTTTTTTTTTAAAAGTCTTTCCTAAATTCCATTTGCATTTTCTCTTTCCTTTATCTGCTGGGTGAGCAGAGTGGGCACGCAGCCTAGGTAAACACGCCTTGGCGGAGTCCCAGGTGCGGCTCTGCAGGGACGCGGTGCCTGTGGGAACGGTGCGTCCGGGCCCTCAGGAATGCGGCCCCGGTGTCGGCCGGATAACAGGGTTTAGGGTGGATTTCGTTCAAAAGAGGTTCGTTCCCCGGGGCCGCCTGGCCCACCTGGCGGGCCCACCGCCGGGACCACAGGCGGAGGCGGCTCTGGTGATTGTCCCAGCGATCCGGTGCTGGGCCCGCGTCCTGCGGGACGCACCCTCGTCGCGTCAGGCACGGGGGCTCCTGTGTCCACTCCCCAGGGAGTCACGAGGCCCTTTTACTGGGAATCAGGCAGTTTTCTGTCGTCTTTATTTGCACTGTCACTCACTCTGCTGGTGTCTGGGGCGTTTGGCTGCTGCCTTGTTACAGATGCAGAAGCTGAGGCTCCGGGTCACACAGGGAGCGGGAGTCCCGGTGTACCCCAGGATCCAGAAAACACCCCCGCTTACTGGGACAGAGTTTGAGGAACTAGCCCCGGGGTGAGACAGGCCCCGGGGCCACTCGGCTCCCGGTCCCGCTCCAGAGAAGCAGGACGCTATAAACCATAAAACGCTGCCGTTCCCAGCGGCAGAGGCTGCTGTGAAGAAAGAAAACAAAGCGAAGCATCCGCCCCTCAATTACCAGAGGCCATTCTTGGGTTTTATGGGGGAGCCACGGAGAGAGCTGTTGTTGCAAACTCAGACGCCTTTGCAGTGGAGCGGAACCGGCTTCCCCGTGTGCAGTCATGCCCGGGAGCCTCGAATGCAGGATTACCGCCCTGCAGGGCTGCCGGACCGCCCGGATGAGGTGGTGTGGGCTCCAGGCCAGGAAGGGCTGCGAGCTTCCAGCACTGCGGGGGCGGGGCCTGCGGGGCGGGGCCTCTGGGGCGGGGCCTGGTGGACTTATTGGGGGGAGGTGGTTCCTTCCCTCCTGGGGACTGGGGTCAGGGAGCTGGGGGCCAGGGGCCTTGGGGGCCGGGGGGCTGGGGGGCCGGAGCCTGGGGGCCCCAGCAGCCATTCCCACTGTGAGTAGATGGTGCTCATGGTTCTATGCACCCTCCTCAGGACAAAGCACTGCAGGTGCTTGAAGCAGCTCTGGATTCTGAATACAGTCGAATTCCAATAGCTGTCATTTTGGGGTAACACTTGGTGTGCGTGGGGCCTGCGTCTTGGCGGCACCTGGCTGGTCACCGGGGGCCGCCCGGGCGTCGCCCCAGGGGAGGGTGTTCGGTAACGTTGCCGTCGTCGCCCAGTGCGAACAGGTGTGTGCCCGCGGGCGCAGCGCCTCAGTCGAGCCTCGTAGGACATGGCACTTGGTGGGAAATGTCCCTGCTTCCGGGGGCGGGAGGGTGGACTCGCGGGCCTGGGGGGCAGCTCTTGCCGGGCGGAGTAAAGATGGTCGGCCAACGTGGGGTCCGGACGTGTCAGGGACAAGCTGGACGGTGCCGGGGTGCGGGCAGTCTTTCTGCGTCCACGCGGGCGGAGGGCGCGGCACAGGCGCCCAGCTCGGTCACCCTGCAGAGGACGTCGGGGACTTGTACGTAGACAACTGCAAACAAGGCAGTGGGAGGCGGCCGCTGTCCCAGGCTCCGCCCGGGGGCAGGCGCGTTGCTTCTGGATCTCGGCTGGAGCCGCACGGGCGTCGAGCCGGGAGCTCCTGGGCATCGCGTCCGGGCTGTGGGCAGCTCGTTCGCCGGGGAAGGGCTGCAGTGGCTCTGGAGGTAGCCGACTGATACCAGAATCTCAGGAACACTGGCTCCGAGCAAAGGAGGGTCTACTGAGCACCTGCTGTGTGCCAGGCCCACTGTGTGCAAGGCCCTGCAGAGCCCTGTGGAGACCAACAGTGGATAAAGGGGTCCCTGGAGGGGGGGGGAAGGGGAGGCTGGCTGGAGGGCCTGGGGGAGGGGAGGGGAGCTGGGGGCCGAGGTTGGGGCGGTGTCTGAGCCGCGCACAGGCATGAGCATGGAGGGGGAGGGCCCAGCTTGAGGCTGTGGAGCATGGGGGACAGAGTGGGCTGTGAGGCTAGAGGTCAGAGCTGCAGGTCTGGCTGGGAGAGACCAGCGGGGTCAGGGTTAGAGGCGGTCAGCGTGGCTGCGGGCGGACAGGAGGACGGTGAGGGATGGCCAGTGACCTATCTGTCACGTGAGAAGAGGACGGGGCTCGGGCCCTGTCCTGTCGGGTGGCCCAGTGTCCGGTGGCATGGACCGCATGGGGCCCGGGCTCTGGACGCCGGGGGAGAGGGGTCCTGAAGGGGTCACCAGGGCCAGGCGGGAGTCTGAGGACGGAGATGTGGTTTGGTGGCTTTCATGAGAGCTGGAGTGGTGGGGGGATGGGAGCCCCCGGGGGGAGCAGAGGACAGGCCCCTGGGGGTGAGTGAGGCTCAGAGGAGAGGCGGGGGAGGGTAGAGGGGGGGCTGTGGGGCCGGGAGGGACTGGCTGAGTTGAGAGCGAAGAGGAGTTCCCCTGTGAACCCCGCCCTTCCTCAAGGCCACCTGCCTGCGCAGGCACTGGCGCCTTCCGGGGTCTCTGTGGTGACCGTGAGGCCGTGGCCACGCTGAGTGTGCACAGGGCTGTGGGGTGGGCGGGGACGTAGCTACCGCTTCCGGTGGAGCCAGGGCCGGTGATGGAGGAGCCGCAGGGCCGGGGACCCTGGGAGGGCCGAGGCCTCCGGTGCCCCGGGCTCAGGAGGGCCCCGTGCCCCATCTCGGCACGCTGCCTGGTGACCTGAGGTCTCCATCCGGCCCCACGCACCGTGAGGGTGGCAGGAAAGGTCTCGGAGGGTACGCGCTGACATCACACCTGGGAACGTGCTGGCAGCGTCGGTGGCGCCAGGGCCCGGGGCCCGACCCGGTGCCACGGTGGAAGCCCATCTGACCGGGGCTGCGCACACACCTGCCCACGCCGATGCCGGCGAGCAGGAACCAGGGAGGTGGAGGGGGTGCCAGGCGCTGCCGGCGCCCTGCGAGCCGGGGCGGGTGGCGCGGGGCCAGGGCCACGCCCTTGGCAGCACCCGGTGCTCGCGGTCGATCTTATCGCGGGCAGCGCGGGCGGGAGCCTTCCCCGCTGGGCGCGGTGCTCCCTGCCACCGCCCGCGGGAATCCGTTCTCCGGTGTTTCTCCTGTCTGCGACCAAACACGCAGGCCACGTGGCAGCGGGGGTTAGACTCCTGACGGGGGCGCACACAGGCCTCTGCGCCCTGGGTGCCGGTGTGGGGAGGGACCCGAGAGCCCGGAGGACGTGCGGGGGCCGGGGCCGCAGGCTGTGGTGGTCGGGGGCCGCCATGTGTTCGTGGGGCACGCGTGCACACACACAGGTGCTTGGCGATGCCTGTGGATTGTGGGTTGTTTGTGGACGAGCTGAGGGGTCCTGGGTTCTGCCAGCCGAGGCCACAGCGGCTCTACCGCCTTCGCTGGGGCCAGAGGGAGGCAGGTGGGAGACAGGCCGGCAGTCAGTCCCCTGGGGGCGTGGCCTGGCGAGAGGAGGGGCTTTGGCGTCAGGCGAGGCTGTGGACACCGGGCAGTTGGCTCCCTCCCAGGTGTGAACATTCGTTCCCACCGGGCAGCCCCGCCCCGCTCTGCGTGTCATCACTGGTCAGCGCCCGTTCTCCCAGCACCCTGGCTCTTCCCTAAACACACAGACACACTTGGGCATGCAGACACACACACACACACACGCACGTGATCACTGGCACATACACACATATGCACACGGGTGTACTCAGGACACACATGTATACAGACATGCGCGCGCACACACACAAACATGAACGTACACATCACCACACGCGCTCACACACATAGGTGTGCAGACATGATTTAAGCGGGACTTTGAGGCCCGTTTTTCGGCACAGCCTTCCTGCCGCCAGCTCCCCGCGGGCCGTGAGCGGGGCTGGCGAGCGCCAGCGCCGGTGAAGGGAGGCCAGCCCTGCGCCCGGGCGGGGGCCGGGGCCAGCGAGGTGCCAGCAGCCACGTGCCCGCACGTCTCAGGCAGCAGAGGCCGGGGCGGGCTTGGGGCTGCTTTCCGAGTCCTTTTCCGGGGGGGGGCACGCCTGTGAGGGTGGTCGGGTGAGCAGGGCACCCCCTCTCCGGCGTCTTTTTCTCGCGGGTCTGTGGGCACCGCCGGAAGCTGAGCTGGGAGGCAGGGAGCAGCCGGGCTGGCGAGGGGCGGGGAAGGGAGGCCTCGGGCGGGCGCGGGCGGGCGCGGGCGGGCGCGGGGAGATGGCGCGGCCCCGGTGGGGCAGGGCGGCGTTCTCAGAAAGGTAGCCGTGGCGTGAGCACAGGACCCAGGGTCCCGTCCTGGGTGCCCACTCCCCGAAGGTGTGACCGCAGGGCCCCCAGCGGGCCGGCTGCACCCCTGCTCCCCGCCGCCTGACGCACGCCGGCCCCGGGCGCAGGCAGCCGAGTTTGCCCGCTGGGAGCCATGCGCAGGCCTGTGCCCCGGCTGCCCGCAGCCTCGCCGGGCAGGGAACCGGCACCTGCCTCGACACGGCTGAACCCGGGGACCTCCCGCGGGGGGACACGCGCCGTCACAGGACGGGTGCCGTGTGATGAGGCGGGAGGCCCTGAGCGGTCAGCCTGGTCCAGCCCGGGGTGGGGGGGGCGGGGAGGAGGGGCCTTGCTGTGCCAGGTGAGAAGAGCTGTGCGATGGGGTGGGGAGGGGCCCCACGGTGTGAACGGCCTTGATGCCACTCGACTGCAAACTTCAGAACGGTAAAAAGCTGACCACGTTTCTCGCGTTTCCCACGATGACACAGGCTGACAGGACGAAGCGGCTCCGACCACGCAGGGGTGGGGCGTGTGGGGAGCGCCTCTGCCGGGGGCCCAGAGGGGACGTCTCACCCCCCACCCCGAGGCTGAGCGGCCACAGCCCCTTCGGCCCCTTTGGACGCCCGGTGTCCACGGGGACTGCTCCCCTGCCCTCCTCTGTGCCCCGAGTCCAGGCGCGGAGCCCCGGGCAGACCCCTCACCCGCTGGGTCACCGAGGGCGTCACCGGGGCTTTGGGTTCAGAGCAGCTGTTCCCAGCCTGTGGGTCCGATCCCCTTGGGGGTCGAAGGGCCCTCCCACAGGGGTCGCCTAGACCATGGGAAACACAGGTATTTACGTTAGGTTCATAACAGCAGCACAGTCACAGCTGTGAAGCAGCAACGGAAATGGCTCTCTGGCTGGTGGCCACCACGGGAGGAGCTGTGTTAAAGGGCGCGGCGTCAGGGAGGCGGAGGGGTGCTCCTCCTCTGGGGGCTGAGGAGGGAGGGGTGCGGAGCGTGTGGCCGCAGGAAGGCGGGTGCGGGGTGTGGGCCTGTGCCGCCTGGTGCCCGATGCCAGGTGAGCTGCCGTGGGCGTCGCCGGTCCCCCTTGCCGCCCGTCTCCCGCGAGCGTGGAAAACTCGCTCGTGTCATGGAGAGTCCCCGTCTCCCACGAGGAGCGGGTGGAAAATATGAAGGGGTGTTGTGCTGAGAGATTCCCCTGCATCCCGCAGGGGCCGTCAGAGGTCAGGGGTGTGTGTGCACGTGTGCGTGTGTGTGTGCCTGTGTGTGTGGGCGCGCCTCGCTGTGGGACAGAGAGGCCCGGGAAAGCAGGACTGGGGCCGGGCGGGGGGGGGGGACACAGAGGCTGGTTCTGCTGCCCGGCCAGCACCTTTTGATGTGAAATAGGGCACCCAGGCCGGTGTGGCTCAGTGGACAGAGCACCGGCCTGTGGACCAGCGGGTCCCAGGTTGGATGCCGGTCAAGGACACGTACCTCGGTTTCAGGCTCCTCCCTGGCCCAGGCCCTGACGGTTCGTTTCTCTCACATCAATAGATGTTTCTCTCTGTCTCTCCCTCTCTCCCTCTCTCTCCCTCTCTCTCTAAAAGCCAATGGAAAATATCCTCGGGGGAGGAGTAACAACAACCAAACAGGTCAGGCACCGGCTGGGGCCTGCCCTCAGGGCAGACGGGCTGGGCGGGCAGCGCCAGGTCCCAGGCTGGCGGGGCCGCCGCTGTGTTTGCAGCAGACCTTGGCGTTTCCCTCCCTCGCTCTGCCGCCCCCGGCCCGGCCTCTGTTGAACCCAGAACCAGCTTGCAGCCGTGTGAGCCCTGGCCTGACTCCTTCAGGGGCCAGACTGGTATCTGGCGGCGTCAGGGAAACGGAGGAGGTGTCCCTCCCTGCTCGGACCTGACCCGCCTGGGCCAGCAGGCTCTCGGTTCCTGGTCCACGGAGCCCCGCTGCCGAGGGCACTCCGGAAGCACCAGCTGCCCCGGGGTCTGTGTCGAGAGGCGCTGAGTCCCCCGGGGTCCAGGCGGCCTGGCTGTTCAGGGAGGGGGCTGGCCAGTGACAGGGTTCGAGCCCTTAGCCGCCTGGATGTCTGATTCCTGAGGCAGTCACGGTCTTCCTGTGTGTGTGTGTGTGTGTGTGTGTGTGTGTGTGTTACGGTTCACAGAATGTCAGAGCCACATTAGAGTGGAGCCGGTTTGGCTCAGTGGATAGAGCATCGGTCTGCGGACTGAAAGGTCCCGGGTTCAATTCCGGTCAAGGGCATGTACCTTGGTTGCGGGCACATCCCCAGTGGGGGGTGTGCAAGAGGCAGCTGGTCGACGTTTCTCTCTCATCGACGTTTTTAACTCTGTCCCTCTCAGTTCCTCTCTGTGTAAAATGAATAAAATATGTTTTAAAAAAATGGACAGTCAGCCATTGTGGCTGTCAAGTTCTGGGACGTTTCTTTTTAATATCCTATATAACGAAGAGCTAACGTGCTAACTAGACTGAACAGCAAAATGACCTTCCGGACGACCTGCTGGACGAAGCTGGGCTGGGAGGACCTGGGAGGGCGAGCCCCTTGCACGAATGTTGTGCATTGGGCCTCTAGTATATCCTATCTAATGAAAGAGTGATATGCAGATTGACCGTCACTCCAACACACAAGATGGCCGCCACAAGATGGCCAGCAGGGGAGGGCAGTTGTGGGCAGTTAGGGGTGACTAGGCCAGCAGAGGAGGACAGTTGGAAGGGGGACCAGGCCTGCAGGGGAGGGCAGTTAGGGGCAATCGGGCCGGCCAGGGAGCAGTTAGGCATCGATCAGGCTAGCAGGGGAGTGGTTAAGGTGTGATTAGGCTGGCAGACAGAAGTGGTTAGAGGCAATCAGGCAGAGGCAGGTAAGCAGTTTGGAGCCAGCAGTCCTGGATTGTGAGAGGGAAATCCCTGAAGGGGTCCTACATTGGAGAGGGTGCAGGCTGGGCAGAGGGATCCCCCCTTGTCCCATGCACAAATTTTGTGCACTGGGCCTCCAGTGTAATATATTTGTATTGCTTTCAGAGAGAAAGGTAGAGGGATAGAGGGTTAGAAACATCAGTGATGAGAGAGAATCATGGATCGGCTGCCTCTTGCACCGCTCCCACCCACTGGGGAGAAGTCTGCAACCCTGGCATGGAATCGAACCCAGGACCCTTCAGTCTGCAGGCCGACGCTCTATCCAGCAAGCCAAATCGGCCATGCCCGGGTTATTTTTATCACCTTAAAATTGTACACTGTCTCTTCATTCTTTAAAACCGGGTGGCGTTCTCCAGGCCCAACGTTCCTGCTGCTGGGGCTCCTTCTGCTGATAGCTCAGGAGATGAGGACTTCCCCGCCGTTGGTTGGAATGGCTGCGTGAGCAGAGGGCGTCGCTGTCCGGTGGCACCGGGGCAGGCGGTGCACATGCCCCTCCAGGCCGGCAGCTCGGGAGCTTGGTGCCCGGCTGACCCGGGAGGGGCAGGGAGAGGCCGTCTGGCCGGTGAGTCCAGAGGGGCGGCTCAGGGCTTCACGCAGACAAGTCCCGCTCTCCGAGGCTCCTGTTCATTAAACAGCTCTATTCCCCGGCTGGCCGTCCCGGGCCGTCCCAGACACCGACGCCCGCTCCCAGCTCAGGCCGCGAGGGAGGCGGAGGGCCCGGCGCTGCCCCACGCCTGGGGACAGGCTGTCGCCTTCTCCGGGCTGTCGTGCGGGCAGGGCGGGCCGGGGCCTAGGCTCCTGCAGCGACATCGCTGAGCTGAGCAGGGGGTGGCTCAGCCGCGCCTGGGCCGTGGGCATGAGGTCCCCGCCGGGCGGGGCCCAGCTCCTTCCTGTGCTGCTGACCTTCCAGGGGAGGCGCTGGCCTGGATGTTGGCTGTGCTAGTCGCTGGGGGACCATCAGGCCTGTTACTGCCTGGGCACGGCCTGGTCCCGTGATGAGGAGGCGGCCTGGGCCCCTGGTTGGTCCCCATGGTTTGGAGGGTGGCCTGCCTGGGACCCTGGTTGCTCCTGTGACGAGGGTGGCCCCTGGGACCCTGGCGGTGTGGGGCTCCCCGCCCAGGCTGCCAGGGACCTGGGGACAGAGCGACCTGTGCTCCCCGGAGGCAGCAGGACCCCAGGGGTGGCCCAGTGGCCCCGAAGTGGCCGAGGCCGGGAGGAAAGTGAGCAGAACCGTCTCCCCGGTTTTGTGGCCCGGACGGGGCCACGGGGTCACTCTCACCAAAGCCCGGCGGAGTCTCAGGGGCAGTGGGCGCTCGTGTCTGCTCAGCAGGAGAGGCGGGCAGAGCTGGCAGCGCCCGGGGCTGCAGGCTGCCCTGGGCCGGGGAAAGGCGGCTGGTTCTGCCGCTCACCGCCCCCCCCCACCTGGGAGGGGCCCTCAAGGCCCCTGGCCCTGGCCTGCTGGCCCCGCCCCCTCCTCTGTCTGCCCCCCTCCGCCGTGCCCATTGTGCTCACTCTAGAACATTCTGGAAGGACATCACCCTGCACCCCAGGCCCAGAGCCAGGCCCGGGTCACCGCAGGGCTGGAGTCTGAGGGGAAGGCCGAGGGCTCACCACCGTCCTCCCCGCCGGGCCGGTGTTGCCATGGCGATGGGCTCGCCCTCAGCTTTCGGGAGGCGCCTGGGGGACAGCGGTCCGGAGCTGTGTGTCCGCTCCTGGAATCACCTCGGGAGGCCCGGGGAGCCGCGGGCGAGGAATGAGCCTCATTTCCGGGCGTTTCTGCGCGGATCCCACTTGTAACGGCGCCTGCGTCTCCCAGCAGGTGACTGACGGCAGCTTTCATGGCTCTGGCTTCACGGCCAGAGGTGGACGGGGCGGGTCGCACTGGAGGGGGCGGAGGAAGGCGAGGGTTCAGAGTGGCCGGCTCCCGGGTGAGCAGCCTGGGAGAGAGGCCTGGCCAGGGGAGGTGTGACCGGCTCCAGCCCCTGTGCCCACGAGGGGGGCATCGCTGTGGGAGGAGGGGTCTGGCTCGGGCCCCTGTGCCCACGAGGGGGCGACGAGCTGGATGGAGGTGGGGAGGGCACACTGGGCCTCCTGCCCCCTGGCTGGACCATTTCCTCCACCAGCAGCCTCTGCTGCTCCTGGGCCGCCCTGCCCGGGGTCTGGCCAGCCCCCCGTGCCCAGCAGGGAGGCACCCCTTCCTCAGGGAGAGGCCAGCCCCTCCTAGGACCCCACAGACCCTCCTTGGTCGCCTCCCACTCCTACCGCCTGCCGGCCCCAGAGCGGGTGTCCCCCCCCCCGCCCCAGCACCGCTGCCCTCCGCCGGTCACCCTGCGTGCGGCTGGCCTGTGCCCCCCGCTGCGCGCCACCCCTGAGGCCCTACAACAGACACTGCACCTGCCCCCTGGGGCCTGCGCTGAGACGCTCGCCCAGAGGCGGCCCGCGGGCTCTGCCGGGCCAGCCTGGGGCTCCCCGTGCCCGCACGGCCCCCGGCACTCAGAACTGCGGGCACCTTTGGGGGCGCCCTGTGAGTGGTCCAGGGGCTTGGCCGGGACCGGTAACGTGAGTGCAGGGCGCTGGGCACCACCCCGAGGTGCACCCGAGGCCCGGAGAGAGGCCGCCTCCCCCCGGCGCCTCCTGCGTGCGAGGTGGGTGCCCACCGCCCTCCGAGCCAGCGTCCTCGCCGTCGGTAACGGAGCGCCGAGCCCCCTGCGCCGCTGTCGTGAGGGGGTGGGGCATGGGGACCCCCTGCGGGTCCCGCTCCGGCACCCCTTGTCCCGTCCCTGTGACTCTGGGAGCCTGGGTCCCCCCGGCCTGTGCCTGGCCACCTGCAGCCGCTGTGCCCGGAGCGGGCCCCAGGGGCGCTGCTGACTGACCGACCGGATGGAGGGACCGGGAGGCCCAGGGACCCAGGAGGCGGTGGGCATTGGTACTCCCTTACTTCTCTTTAATAAATGCACTAAATATACATTAAATATACATACCGTGCCCGGACCGGGAATTGAACCGTGACCTCCCGTTCACAGGTCAGTGCTCAGCCCCTGAGCCCCGCCGGCCGCGCCTGCGTTATGACACCTTTAAAACGGGGTGGAGAGGTCACTGGATTCTGTGGTCCTGCCTGGACAGGAAGCGAAGCCAGGAGGCCCGCTGCCTTCCAGAACCTTCCGGGGACAGGGGCCGCGGCCATGCCGTGCCGGGGGAATGCGCTATTTATAAACGCCAAACACCCCCCTCGGGCCTGGCATTCCCCGCCCAGCCAGCACCCCCCCCCCCCCGCCCCGTGCTGGAGGGGGGCGGCCACGGGACGGGGGCGGCTGGCCTCGTACGGCTGCCCGTGGGCCGGCAGCGTCTTGTCCAAAGCAGTGGGGTGGCCCCCGCGAGGGCAGCGGGACGCTCGGAATTCGGCGAGTGAGCGCGGTCCTCAGGGAGGGGAGGGTGTGCACGTGTGACATGCCGCCCAGCACGGACTCTCCCGGGAGGGCTCGGAGGGGCCGCAGGGGCGGGAACCGGTGACCGGGTGACCGAGCCGATGACAGGCTGACAAGAGAGAAAGCAGAGCGCCTGCTGTTCAGAGTCCCTGGCTCCCGACAGGCACCCTCCTCCCACCCGCCCTGGTCCCCAGCACAGACATGGGGAGCAGCGCCTGCTGGGCGCAGTGTGGCCGCACCCCGGAGTCTCTATTTGTATTGATGTCAGAGAGGAAGAAAGAGGGAGCAGATAGGACATCGATGCAGAGAGAATCCTGGATCGGCTGCCCCCTGCACGTCCCACACTGGGGGTCGAGCCTGCAACCCGGGCCTGTGCCCTGACGGGGAGTGGAACTGTGACCTCCTGGCTCCTAGGTCGATGCTCAGCCACGGAGCCACGCCGGGGCCTGATGGGAACCGTGTGCGGAGGTCTCCGGGCCGTCCAGGGGCCCTGGGTGGCGGTGGCTGCGGGAGGCGGGTGGGCCAGGACCCAGGCCAGCCACCGCCAGCCGGGTGCCCCATCGCCGAGCCCACAGCCGGGCCGGCAGCCGGCGGACACGCGCGGGGCAGCGGTGAGGGACGTGGGGGGCGTGTGGGGTGGACGTGCCCCTGTCTTCCGGGCAGCCGGCCCGCTTTATTCCAGAATCTCCTGGCCCGGCCGCCCGGGAAGAGGGGCCGCGGCTCTGAGCGCGCTCCGAGGAGGACGCCACCTACGTCCCCGCCCTGGGGCACCGCCCCCCAGAGGTCACACAGCGCAGGTGCGGCCCGACCTCTGCCCTCCGTGACCGGCGACGGGTGTCACTGACGCCCCCTCGGGCACGGGGACCGTCCCTTCGCCGGCGGCCTTTGTGCCGGGCCCCATTCAGCCCGCCCGCCTCTGAGAGCACGGTTACTCATCAACCGCCTGGCCGCCGCCTGCACGGGGCTCCCGTCTCCATGGTTACCGCCATCCCCGCGAATGTGATCCGCTCGCCGGGGGGAGGGGCGCAGGCTGCACAGAAAGGGCACCTCCAGCGCCGGTGAAACCGGGCACCGCACCGCGGCCGCGGCTCCCAGAGCTTCCTTGTGTGGCCGGTCCCCTGGGGCCGGGGCCGAGCCGGCCGGGGGCGCGGGGAGGGGTGGGTCACGCAGGGGAGGAGGTTCCCAGGGACGGGCACTTGGCGGGCTGGTGTGTTCTGATGGGGGCGGGGCCTGGCTTTGGGGAGGGGATGAGCGGTGGAGGGGCTCAGAGGGCAGTTTGGGGTGCTGCGGGGCGAATGCAGAGCATGCTGGGAGGTGGTGGGGCACCCTCTCTTCCCCGGTGGATGGATCAGGGGCGGTTTTTTTTTTTCATATTTCTTTTTTCTTTTTTTAATTGATTTCAGAGAGGAAGGGAGGATAGAGAGCTAGAAACATCGCTAAGAGAGGAACATTGTCCGTTAGCGGCCTCCTGCATACCCCCTCCTGAGGATGGAGCCCTGAACCCTGGCCTGGGGATCGAACCGGTGACCCTTTGGCTCCTGGGTGGATGCTCAGCCGCAGAGGCACGCCGGCTGGGCTCGATTCGGTTTTAATGTCCCTGCAGGGCAGCCTGCCGGGTGGTGACGGTCTGGGTGGGTCCCTCTCCCCGGGCGCGGCGGGCACGTGTGCCAGGGCTTCCTGGCACGGGTGGGCGGCGTGGAGGACGTGTCAGGAGGTGCGGGCGTTCTCACCGATGAGATCACCGTTGCTTTCTGAGAACACATCGCCCGTTGGCACACCTGCCACCCGCCCAGACGCTGCTCCTCTCTTCCCCACGCTGGCCGCTGGTGCCGCCCGGACGTGTGCCAGCCCGACGGGTAAAAATAGCCCATTGTCTGACTCGCCGCTCGCGCTCCCGTTCCCCGGGGCCGGCCATTTGCATGTCTGCCGAGGCCTGCCCCGTCCTCATCATTCTGGGCGGCCTCTGGGTTGGGGTGTAGTGTTCCCCACCTGGGACTGTACAGGGGCCCTGTGCCTTACAGTCCACCTCCTCACCGCGTCCGGCTCTCGATGTTACTAACGGGCGATGGTGGGAGGCGGTGTTGTCGATGAGATGCTGTGTAGGTAAGAGCATGGCCATTGCCAAAACATGTTTGGCTCAGACAGAGCGTCGGCCTGCAGACTCAAAGGTCCTGGGTTCTATTCCAGTCAAGGGCATGTACCTTGGTTGCTCGGTCACCCGGTCACCCAGTTCCCATCAGCCCGGCCGGCGTGGCTCCATGGTTGCAGTCCAGTAGCGGGTGTGCAGGAGGCAGCTAATCGATGCTTCTCTCTCATCGATGTTGTAACTCTCTATCCCTCTCTCTCCCTCTCTGTAAAAAATCACTAAAAAAAGAAAAAGAACACGGCCGCTCTTACTCACCGACGCAGCGGTGCGCACCAGGAAAACCCCGGAGCGCTCGGGGGGGATGGAAGGGACGGTGAGCCAGCTCGGGTGCTGGCCACGCGGGTAAAACACGGAATCAGGTGTGTCTGCCGGCAGGCCCGGGGAGAAACGGGCGTGCTCGTTCTGATGCGTGCAGATGAAGGTCGGATAACCAGGAGTGAACGTGATAAAAACAGGCAGACACCAGTGCAGGGTCCGGGGAGAAGCCATGGGACCCGGTAACCGTGGGGATGGACCTCGCTCGCGATGGAGCCTCGGTGTGGGAAGGGGGGGTCATTTCTCTCCGGATGGTTGGGTAGATACAGTGTGATACTACCCAAAACCCATGGGGTTTCTCAGGGAAAACTGAGAAAATTGACACACTAACTCTAAAATGTATGTGTAAAAACATATAAAACATGTAATAACACATGCTAACCTACATATAAGTTTTATGTGTAAACTACATTATCCTACCTAATAAAAGAGTAATATGCAAATTAACCATCACTCCACTATACCCACAAGCCACCGGCCACGCCCACCAGCCAATCAGAGTGAGTATGCAAATTAACCCCAAGCGAGATGGCTGCAGCCAGAGAGAGCAGGAGAGAGGCTAGGGTTGCCCCTGGCGATAGAAGCAGCCAAGCTTCTGCAGCCCTGGCCGGCCTAGGCCTCACTCCAGGCTAAAAGTTTCAATTATAGAAGGTAAACAAATCCAAACAGAAATGGCTGCTGCCACAGAGCGGAGCGAGCAGGAGGCTGGGCTCCCCTCCAGGCTACAAAATTTCAATTGTAGAAGCTAAATAAGTTCCAGATACCAGGGCCTCCACTTGGGTCACGGGGGGCATGGCTGGCCTGCAAACCACCACAGGCCCCTCACTCAGGCTGTCCCGGGCCCCTAGGGGGACCCACCCATGCACCAGGCCTCTATCATATCTAATAAAAGAGTAATATGCATATTGACCATCACTCCAACACACCATAGCTGCCCCTATGTGGTCAAAGATCCTGCCCCCATGTGGACACAAGATGGCCACCACAAGATGGCCAGCAGGGGAGGGCAGTTGGGAGGGACCAGGCCTGTAAGGGAGGGCAATTAAGCCTGCAGGGGAGGGGAGTTAGGGGTGACCAGGCTGGCAGAGGAGGGAAGTTGGGGGCAAACAGGCTGGCAGGGGAGCAGTTAGACATCAATCAGGCTGGCAGGGGAGTGGTTAGGGGGTGATCAGGCTGGCAGGCAGGGTGGTTAGGGGCAATCAGGAGGGCAGGCAGGTGAGCAGTTGGGAGCCAGCAGTCCTGGATTGTGAGAGGGTGCAGGCTGGGCTTAGGGACAACCCCCCCCCCCCCGCACGAATTTCACGCACCGGGCCTCTAGTACGTAAATAAAACGGCCGAGGGGAGCCCAGGCATCTTGAAGGAGAGTGAGGTGGGGGCCGTTGCTGGGTGGCAAGGCTGTGGGAGAGCCTTTGCCATGGCCAGGCCTGCCGGCAGCCAGGGACCCCAGGTCGGGCGGGAAACACGGGGGCCCCGAAAACAGACTCCGCATGTAGGAAGGATGCCTTCGCCACGGGGCTGATGGCTCCCGGAGCTGCAGGACGCGCTCGGGGGCTCGGGGGCCTTTGCCCTGTGCGTGTTTCCGCTGCCGTCAGTCCCACCTACCGGAGAGGGTCCCTGCGAGCTGCCAGTCCGCCTGCCTCCGCCTGCAGGTGTTAGAGAGCCAATGGCTCAGTTTTTCTCCTGTTTGCTAGTTTATAAGAACTTAACAAACAGACAAACACCCTTCCTTCCGGCTGGCGTGGCTCCTGATTGAGCGTCGATCTATGCACCAGGAGGTCAGGGTTCGATTCCCGGTCAGGGCACAGGCCTGGGCTGTGGGCTCCATCCCCCGTGTGGGGCGGGCAGGAGGCAGCCCATCCATAGTTCTCATCATTGATGTTTCTCTCTCTCTCCCTCTCCCTCTCTGAGATCAATAAAAATATGAATTAAAAAAACAAAACAGAAGACAAAAAGACACTCAGGTTTGTGTAATACAGGGTTCTCAAATGGGGAGATTCCATACACACACCCCTGCCACCCCGTAGGAGGCAGTAGGGGCTGTCGGGACGGGGCTGTCGGGACCGGGCTGTCGGGACGGGGCGGGGCGGTGGCTCCTGGCTCCGGAGGTGCCCGGGACTCTGCTCAGCGTCCTGCAGGGCAGGGGGCCGTCCCGGGGCGGGGCGGGCGGAGCGACCTGCTGGGGAAGGTGCTGGGGGGCGGCGGGGGGGGAGGGGCAGAGAGCCAGGCCCCTGGGTGAGAGGCAGCGGGTGTGTGGGCAGCGGGCGCCGGCTCCGGCACAGACGTGGGCTTGCATTTCCGCGCCATTAACCGGCCAAGTGGCCTGAGGCCTGGCCTGTGAGACCAGGGAAGTGAGACCACTGGCCGGGACCTTGGGGCGAGGGGAGGCCGCAGGGGCTGGGGGGACGGGTGCTGAGAAGGGGGCGCTGGGGACCGCTCTGCAGGCGTTTGGGGTAGATTTTTCTGTTGTTTTAAAAGTGAGTGCCCTCCACAGCTGCAGACCCAGGGCCCCTGCTCGGCCACCCGCTTCGGGGTTTCTGGGGAAGCATGGCCGTGTGGCGGCGGCGCCGGGGGAAGCATGCTGGTGGCTTGTCTCTCACGGTGACGTGAAACGCTTAGACGGGACAGGCCGTGTGGGCGGGCGGAGGCGCAGGTTGGGTTTCGGGCCCGGCTCCCGGCTCATCCGCCGTGAGGGGGGTGCGGGGCCCGTGGACCGGGTCCTCTGGGCTCCACGGTCCCCACAGCACCCACGGGCTCCGGGAGCACGTCCGCGGGCGGCTCCCTCGGCGGCTCCCACGGCCAGGCGGGCGGCCGGGCCTGGGCTGCCCCTCTGGGCCGGGGACTGCCGCCCGGAGCCCGGCGGCCGCCGAGGGCGGACACGGGTTCTCCGGGCGCCGGCAGCTGCTGTCCGGGTGGGGAGAACCAGGCCGTCCCGGCGCGGGCAGTCCGCAGAGACCGCGGCCCCAGACCCGGCTCCTCCGCCTCATTAACCCTCGGGGTGGGAAGGGGAGGGTGAGCGAGGTCGGCTCTGCCCGCGCAGGAGCCATAGCAAAGCTGCCCGGGTGCTAGCTACACGCGCCTCCTCACAACGCCCCCCCCACGGGCCGGGAAGCAGTGACCCCAGAGAGGACAGCGGTCTGCGGGCTGACAGTTCCAGGCTGAGAAAGGCCGGAGGCCTCTGGGACCGGCCGCCCAGGGAGAAGGTCCTGCAGCACCGAGTCCCCGGTCAGAGCAGCCGTGCCCGCCCCGGCGGCCGGGGCACGCCTGGGGGCCGAGCCGGTCTGTCCCTCCTGCCACCGTGACCGCCCGCCCGCTGCTGAGGTGATAAAGCCATACCCCCAACAGGCCCACTGACCCACACACGTGTGCGCGCACATGCAGGCACGGGCACACACACGCGCGCGCTCCCGATTCACTGGTGCCTGCATGGTGCCCCACGCACTGCTTCCCGCCCTGCTGCCCCAGCTCGGCTGCCCAGCTCCCAGGGCGTCCCGTGTCCACATGGGACGGAGAAGGGAGTTGGGGGGGACACCACAGTGATGGTCGCCACAGGGCCGTGGGGACAGGGCTGGGGACGGCCCTGAGCACTCCTGACCACAAACCTCCAGCTGCTCTTCCGCCCGGAGTGCCCCCTCCTGAGCCCAGGCTCCGGGCAGTGCCCATCCCACCGCCATCAGCCCCCTGGGCACCCCTCCCCCACCCCTCCCATCAGCACCCTGGGCACCCCTCCCCCACCCCTCCCATCAGCCCCCTGGGCACCCCTCCCCCACCCCTCCCATCAGCCCCCTGGGCACCCCTCCCCCACCCCTCCCATCAGCCCCCTGGGCACCCCTTCCCCCACCCCTCCCATCAGCACCCTGGGCACCCCTTCCCCACACCTCCCATCAGCACCCTGGGCACCCCTTCCCCACACCTCCCATCAGCACCCTGGGCACCCCTTCCCCACACCTCCCATCAGCCCCCTGGGCACCCCTCCCCCTACCCCTCCCATCAGCCCCCTGGGCACCCCTCCCCACCCCTCCCATCAGCCCCCTGGGCACCCCTCCCCCACCTCCCATCAGCCCCCTGGGCACCCCTCCCCACCCCTCCCATCAGCCCCCTGGGCACCCCTCCCCCACCCCTCCCATCAGCACCCTGGGCACCCCTTCCCCACACCTCCCATCAGCCCCCTGGGCACCCTTCCCCCACCCCTCCCATCAGCCCCCTGGGCACCCCTCCCCCCCCCCCCCCTCCCCTGGACCCCCCCAGGACCTTCACTCGGTGGCTGTCACCGCTGAGGCCCCAGGAGGCCAGGAGGCAGGATGTGGCCCTGGGCCTGCAGGTCGGGGCTGGCACCGGGGGTGGGCAGGTGCTGAGTGAGTGATGAGGCGCCAGCGAGCGGCCGGGGTTGGTTGCAGATTTGGTCTTTGAAGGACCCACTGCCCCAGCCCCTTCCGGGGGGGGGGGGGGGGGGGGGGCGGTGATGCCGGCAGCGGGGGGGGGGGGGGGGGGGGGAGGGAGCGGGGGGAGGGGGGCGGTGATGCTGGCAGCGGGGATGGGGGGAGGAGGGGGCGGTGATGCCGGCAGGGGGGAACCCCGGGAACCTGTGCCCTTGGGGCACGTCGGAGGGAGCTCCAATTTGTTACTTTTAAGTCGTCTCTTAATCACTTAATAGCAGGCTTCTGATATTAGATTAATCCCTTCCGTCTGCGCAGACCAGGCCGGGGCGCCATGGGGGGGAGGAGGGGGGGGCTGGGCGTCCCAGTCCTCCTTCCGAAGCTCGGAGGGTGTGTGTGCGTGTGCGTGTGTGCGTGTGTGAATGTAAGTATGTGCACGTGTGTGTGTGAGTGTGAGTGGATGTGGGAGCAGCGCGTGTCTGTGTGTGTGTGAATGTAAGAATATGCACGTATGTGTGAGTGTGTGAGTGTGAGTGTATGTGGAGCGTGTGGATGAGGGAGCAGTGTGTGTCTGTGTGTGAGTATGTGTGTGAATGTAAGTATGTGCACATGTATGTGTGAGTATGTGGAACATGTGGATGAGGGAGCAGTGTGTGTCTGGTGTATGAGTGTGAATGTAAGTATGTGCACGTGTGTGCGTGTGAGTGTGTGAGTGTACGTGGGAGCGTGTGGATGAGGGAGCAGTGTGTGTCTGTAGTATGAGGGCATTCAGTGAGGAAGGGCGGCGGGAGGGCCTGGCCGTGCACACAGGAGGTGCTCAGCGGAGACCCCCTCCTGGAGCCGGTGGCCTGCACGGTGGGGAGCGGGAGCAGAGGGGCCATCGGGCCAGGCCGCTCCCAGCGCGCATGCGGGCCTGGGTCCGGGGACGCGGAAAGGACTGAGCCAGAGGGGCCTGAGGGTCCCGTGAGGAGCCCGCCCTGCTCCCACAGGGCACGTGTTCTGTTTCCCCATCTGCCGTGGCGGCCGGCCGGCCCTGCGCACCGGCAGACCTGGCGGCGGGACCCCGTGGGAGCCGCTGAGCCAGGTGCTGGGAGCGGGAAGGTGTCGGCCCGTGGGGGGGGGTGGGGAAGGGGAGAACGGCTTCCAGCCTCACTGGAGAGGCCCTCCCGCCCCCCGGGCCGAGCCAGGCGATGTCCTCGTCCGTCCCAGGCAGCCCGGTGCCTCTGGGACCTTCCCGCCCTCCGAGTCGGCCTGCAGCTCATTGGTTTCGGGGACGGAGGAGGGAGTTAGGGGGAGGGGCCGCAGGGCAAACAGGTGGAAGGAGATCTGGTCTCTGCTAGACCCACCCGGGGAGCCTTTGTCCCCTCTGAAAGCGGGGCTGCCGCCATCTGGAGGGGGACCCCGAGGCGGGAGAGGGGAATGAGACTCCGGACAAGCACATTGCAGGCAAAGGGGGGGCGGAGCCCCATTCTCCGTTCTCAGAGGGGGAGGCCTCTGCCGGGGGGGGGGTGGGGTGGGGTGTGGGGGGGGTCTTTGCGGGGGGAGGGGCTAGGGGAGGCTGGTGAACCATCGAAGCTCCCTACCCTCCCCCCTCCCCCCTCCAGTGCCTGCCCTGCGGGCTCCGCTCTGCGATGTGGGATTGGAATTTCTTAGCAAATATTTAACCAGGAAGAAAGAACACCCCACTCTCTGGTCTCGCCTCGTAAGGTGCAAATTAATAGCCGTCTGGGCCAATATTTGATCTTTCCCCAAAAGAGAATGTTCGCACCGGTGGAGGGGGTCCCCTGGAAGTGCGGGTGGAGGTGGGTGGGTGGTTGTCCCCTCGGTGCTGGGGCCAGCGAGAGGGTGGGGTCCCCGAGGGCTCCGCCCAGGGTCACGAGGGCCACGGGACGCTCGGGCAGTGCCCGTCTCAGGCTGTGAGGTCAGTCTCTCCGCCCCCCCCCCCCCTGCCAGGCCCCAGCGGCGGCTCACAGCCTGGCAGCCTTTGTGTTTGGAAGGAGGTGTCGCTGCCGTCTCTCTGGGAGGGAGCTCAGGCCCCCGCCACACTGTGTTTCTCCTGTGTGTGCCCGCCAAAGCCTGGCTGGCGGGCAGCATTGAGGACCCCCACCGGCCCCTACGCTCACGCCTGCCCAGCTCACGTCCACCTGGAACCGGGGTGGGACTTAGTGACAGCACCTGGGGGTGGGGCTCAGCGACAGCGCCTTGCGGCTGCGCCCGCAGCTTTGGGACGGCGTCAGCTGGGCCAGGTGGGCCCTCGCCCAACAGCCTGGCGTCCTTAAGGGAGGGGAGTTTGGACACGGACGCAGGGGGCGGCCACGTGACAGCGAGGAGGCGATTGGAGCGGCGGGGGGACAGGCCGAGGACACGAGGATCTCGGTGACAGCAGACGCTCGGCGAGGCGGGCCCAGAGCCCCGTGGAGCCAGCCCCGCCAACACTGGATCCCGGGCTCCCGGCCCCAGTCGGACGGGAGTGTGTCTGCACCCAGATGCTGTGCTTTGTCCCGGGGCCCGGGCCCTGCCACCGCCTCCTGCTGACCCCTGACCCGCCGGGCCTGCAGGGAGACCCCCGCAGCCTCCTCGGGCATCCTGGCACTGCGTCTCGCAGATGCAGCTCCGTCCGCTGTCCTGTGGGCTACTGGCTCCCTGAACACCCCGTGTGTCCTCTGCCCCCGGCGCCCAGGGCTCGGCCCTCCATGGGGGACATGGTAGTGGAAACGGGTATTCTGTCAACAGTCAGAGGTCAGACAGGCGCTGTGCCTTCAGCGGGTGCATGGCCTCCCGGTGCATGGCCTCCCCCGATGCACGGCCTCACAGGGTGCACGGCCTCCCCCCGGCGCATGGCCTCCCCCGGTGCACGGCCTCCCCCGATGCATGGCCTCCCCTGATGCACGGCCTCTCATGGTGCACGGCCTCCCCCCGGTGCACGGCCTCCCCTTGGTGCACGGCCTCCCCCTGGTGCACCGCCTCCCCTGGTGCACGGGCTCCCCGGTGCACAGCCTCCCCCGGTGCACGGCCTCCCCTGGTGCACGGCCTCCCCCCCCCCCGATGCAAGTCCTCCCCCCGGTGCACGGCCTCCCCCGGTGCACGGCCTCCCCCGTGCAAGGCCTCCCCCCGACGCACGGCCTCCCCCGGTGCATAGCCTCCTCCGATGCATGGCCTCCCAGGGTGCACAGCCTCCCCTGATGCACAGCCTCCCCTGATGCACGGCTTCCCCCGGGTGCACGGCCTCCCCCGGGTGCACGGCCTCCCCCCGGTGCACGGCCTCCCCCCGGTGCACGGCCTCCCCCCGGTGCAAGTCCTCCCCCCGGTGCACGGCCTCCCCCCGGTGCACGGCCTCCCCCCGGTGCATGGCCTCACAGGGTGCACGGCCTCCCCTAGTGCACGGCCTCCCCCCGGTACATGGCCTCCCCCCGGTGCACGGCCTCCCCCCGGTGCACGGCCTCCCCCCGGTGCACGGCCTCCCCCCGGTGCACGGCCTCCCCAGTGCACAGCCTCCCCCGGTGCACGGCCTCCCCCCGGTACATGGCCTCCCCCCGGTGCACGGCCTCCCCTGGTGCACGGCCTCCCCAGTGCACGGCCTCCCCCGGTGCACGGCCTCCCCTAGTGCACGGCCTCCCCCCGGCGCATGGCCTCCTGCAGATCCTCCCTCGCGCAGGCGCACCGTCGGGTCCGCTGTCAGAGCTCACAGCTGTAGAGAGCGGCCGTAGGGTTAAGCCTCAGACTGACCCGCTGGCAAAGCCGCAAACAAGTCCCAGCGTGGAGGGCACAGCCTCAGCATCATTAAGCTTTTCCTTATGAGCTTCCCAGATCCACCCTGGGCAGCTGATGGGCTGCGGGAGGGGCAGCAAGTGCTGCCAAACAGGTGAAACTCACAAGAACCTGTAACCGTGGTGACCACTACCTTGTTTTCCTCTGGCTATAAAATAAAGGCTCAGCCTGCCGCCTGGGCCTCTCTCTGTGGCCTCAGCCAGGCACAGGAGATCCACCTGGACCCCGCTTTTCTCTGTCTGTCTTTTCTTCATCCTTGGCCGGCCCTCCCTCAGCTCCCTTTACTCTTGGCTGAGCTGGCCCGGCACACACAGCCACGCCCCCTGCCATCCATTCTGTCCCCCCTCTGTGACTCAGGTGAGGGGCTCAGAAACCCAGCCTGGGCGACACATACGAAGCGGATCCATTGTCCCCCAGGAGCTGGGTGCCGGAAGGTCCGTGGTGTGGGAAGGAGTCGGCGGTGACCGACAGGTGCCTGCCTTCTTTCCCAGCGCATTCCCCGGGACCTCGCAGTCCGTGCTCTGTCCCTGGTCAGTCGCTCTGTCCCTGCGTGCAGAGGGGTCCCTGCCACGCGGTGTGTCTTTCTGGGCGTCCCATGTGCTGTGCCCTCCGGGGCCGCCCCCGGGAGGGAGGGCCTGAGCCCTGGAGCCCCCACCCGCCCCCCAGGGCAGGGCGGCCCGGAGCACCCAGGACCTGCTGGGCGTGGAGCTAAAATCGGCTCCTTTTAGAAACCTCCTGATCGTGGGCCAGGCCACGTCCTCGTGTGGCTTACGGTTGAAGGCGTGTTTCCTCACAGCTGCCACCGGGAAGCAAACAGGAACCAGCCTCTGTCCGGGTGGGAGGACGGGCCTTGGCACAGAAAAAGAAAAGAAACGCCCAGGAAAACAGCTCACCTGGAGCTGTGTTGTAGCACAAACAGCACAGACTCAAATGGAGTCTGTGCTGTTTGTGCTAACGCCAGTCTCGGGGTGAAAGAGAAGCCACTGGAACCCCATCCTTCCCGCCCTCCCGCCCCCTCCTGCCTCTGCTGCGCCGATGTTTACCCGGCGGCTCCCGTGCCAGGAGCTGTTCTGGATGAGAGGCGCTGGGCGGGAACTGGACCTACAGGTTCCCGGTCCTCGTGGGCCCGCGGGGGGCGGGGTGACAGATATGACAATGAGATCGGGCTGCAGCGCGCCCAGGAGGGGTTAGCAGGGGTGCGGCAGGGTGTGGGGGTGTGCAGGAGGCCCTGTGCAGGGAGGGCGTGCCAAGGCCGTGGGGCGGGTTGTGGGGGGGCGGGAGGTGACAGGCAGACCCTGTGGGACCATGAGGTGGGCAGGCAGCGGGGGTCGGATGCCCGGGGCCATCGGGGCCGCGGGGACCACGGCTGGGGCTGCCGTGTGAGGACGGAGGGGGAGGGAAACTGAGGCAGCTGCCGCCCAGCCTGTGTCTCGGGGAGCCCTTGTCGGGGGAGGGCCCTCGTGTGGGGGGAAGGAGTCTGTCCGTCCGTGTGTCTTGCATTCTCTTTGCCTTCATTTCCTCTTCCTCGTCGCTTACCGTGGTCACCGCCGGCCTTCGGTGTGAGCTGCAGGCGGGTCGGGCTGTCCACGTGCTGCCCTCTGTGTGGCCCTGGCCTCGAGCCCGTCCTCGAGCCCGTCCCGCACCCTGTGCCCAGGTCACGCAGGCCGCCGGGCCTCGGGGGACGGGCCGAGCTGGTGGCAGGGCGCCGGCTCCGCCCCAGGAGCGGTGTGGGGGGCTGGGCTTGTGCTCCCCGCAGGAAGTGTCCCTGTCTCCCGGTTCCTCACGGTTTCCTCCGAACCGGCCACACGGAGCACTGAGCGTGCTGTGACTCTGGAGCGGCTCCATTTCCCACTGTCCCCACACGTTTTGTGCTGCAAGGGGGGGAGAGGGGGCTTGTCACCATGGAAACGGGGGTCCAGGCAGGGAGCCACATTGAGGGAGCGGAAGGGGGCACCCCGGGCCACGGGGACACCGAGTGAGAGAGGCGGTGGCTTTGCCCGGCGTTCTCGGGGCCCTCGGCGCTGTCCGGGCGGGCCTGGGAGCCCCTCACCATCGCTGGGAGCCCCTGGGACCGGCCCTGGGGCAGCTCCTCTGAGTCTGGGCTCAGTCCGATGGCTGCTCAGCTCTGTCCCCCTAAGTCCTGCCCTTTCCTGCCTCAGAGCCCCAGGGACCTGGCTCTGCGGTTGGCTCGCTGTGGGGCTGAGGTGCGGCGTCCCCGTGTGCGTGTCCAGAGCAGCACCGCTGAGCGTGTTGTGTGCAGGGCCGAGATCGGGGGAGCAGCCCTCACCCCGGGCCTGGGTGGGATCGGGGGCTCCTGGCGGTTGGAGCAGGTGCAGAGGCATAAAACCGCAGCTCAGGGTGCCCTGTGTCTGCAGCGGAGCTTGGGGGCCGGAATATCCTGCTGAGCGGTGGGGTGCGGGCGGGGGGGGTCCCCGGGGGCTTCGGAGCCACACCGACGTGGCGGCCGAGCGTTCGGGCGCCGAGCTGGAGGGAGGAGGGGGGCCGCCACCGAGTGACCTGCCCCCTGTCTGCCTGCAGACGGCGTCCACAGCGTCACGGCGCTCTGCACCCTGCGGGTGACCATCGTCACGGACGACATGCTGACCAACAGCGTGACGGTGCGCCTGGAGGACATGTCGCAGGAGCAGTTCCTGTCGCCGCTGCTGGCGCGCTTCGTGGAGGGCGTGGCCGCCGTGCTGTCCACCCGCGCCGACGCCGTCTTCGTCTTCGACGTGCAGAACGACACGGACGTGCGCGCCCGCATCCTCAACGTGACCTTCTCCGCCCTGCTGCCCGGCGGCGGCGCCGGCGGCCGCTTCCTGCCCGCCGAGGACCTGCAGGAGCGCATCTACCTGAACCGCACGCTGCTCACCGCCGTGGCCGCGCAGCGCGTGCTGCCCTTCGACGACAACATCTGCCTGCGCGAGCCCTGCGAGAACTACATGAAGTGCGTGTCCGTGCTGCGCTTCGACTCCTCCGCGCCCTTCCTGGCCTCCGCCTCCGTGCTCTTCCGCCCCATCCGCCCGGTGCACGGGCTGCGCTGCCGCTGCCCGCCCGGCTTCACCGGCGACTCCTGCGAGACCGAGGTGGACCTGTGCTACTCCAGCCCCTGCGGCGCCCACGGCCGCTGCCGCAGCCGCGAGGGCGGCTACACCTGCGCCTGCCAGGAGGGCTTCACGGGTAGGTGTGCGGCCCGGGGCGTGGGCGCGGGGGGGGGGGGCCCGCCGTGGGGCGGGGGGGGGGTGGGGGGCACCTGTGCGCGGCCCGAGGCCAAGGTGGCCAGACATCCCGCTTTTGGCGGGACAGTCCCGATTTTTTTTAAAAAAATATATTTTATTTTGATATTTTACAGAGAGGAAGGGAGAGAGATAGAGAGCTAGAAACGTCGATGAGAGAGAAACATCAACCAGCTGCCTCTTGCACATCCCCCACCGGGGATGTGCCCGCAACCAAGGTACATGCCCTTGACCGGAATCGAACCTGGGACCTTTCAGTCCGCAGGCCGACGCTCTACCGCTGAGCCAAACCGGTTTTGGCCAGTCCCGATATTTTAACGTGTCCCGCATCCCTCGGCGTTTTATTTATTTATTTATTTATTTATTTATTAAATATTTTATTGACTTTTTATGGAGAGGAAGGGAGAGGGATAGAGAGCTAGAAACATCGATGGGAGAGAAACATCCATCAGCTGCCTTCTGCACACCCCCCACTGGGGATGTGCCCGCAACCAAGGTACACGCCCTTGACCGGAATGGAACCCGGGACCTTACAGTCCGCAGGCCGACGCTCTATCCCCTGAGCCACACCGGTTTCGGCTCCCTCGGTGTTTTAAAACTGTTTTAAACCGCTGCAGGATGCGAGACACGTTGTTAAAAAGCGGGACGTCTGGTCACCTTACCCAAGGCTCCCAGCCCCCACGGGCCCGGGTTTCTGGGGGTCCCCGGGGTTCCCTCCGCCGCCTTCCTCCTGTGGAGGCAGACGGACGCCGGGCCCCGCTGACTTCCCGACGCCGGCTCTGAGGTCCCCGTGTGGGGCGTCACCCTCCCGTGGGCACAGTCCCCTCGGAGACCCCGCGGGCCCGGCGCTCCTGGGACGGGGCTTCCCGCCTGCAGCCCCCGTGTCCCAGCGGGCAGGCGGGCAGGCGGGGCTGGTGGAGGCGCCCCAGGTCCCGGCGGGCGGGTCGCCGTGGGCGGCGTGACGGGTGGGGAGCGGGAGCCGCCGGTCACGGCTGGAGGAGACGGCTGCTTTCCCGCCTCGGCCCCGAGCGGTGACCGCGCGCTCCGCTCGGGCGCCCGGACTCCGGCCGATGGGCTCGCTCTGCGGCGGCCCACGGGGCGCTGGAAACCGCAGAGCCCGCCAGAGCCCGGGGAGCAGTGGCTCCCGGTGACGCCGCCGGCAGCCCCGTCTGGGACCGCCGCTCGGGCTCACGTGTTCGACAGACGGCTGTGCGCTCGGTCTGCGGGGGTGCGGCCTCTGGAGGGGCCGCCTCTGCGCCGGCCGGTCACCTGCGGTGGGAACGGCCGAGCGCCCGCAGAGGCACTGGATTGCCCGCCCCGGGGCCTCCCTCCCGCCCGGCGGCGGCCGGCCGTCCTGTCCTGTCCCCCCAGGCCCAGAAGGCTCTACCCGTCTCACTCACCGGGTGCTAACCCTGGACCGGCTGGTGGGGGAGGGGGGCTCCTGGTGGGGGAGGGGGGGCTCCTGGTGGGGGAGGAGGGGGGAGGCTCCTGGTGGGGGAGAAGGGAGGCTCCTGGTGGGGGAGGGAGAGGCTCCTGGTGGGAGAGGGGGGGAGACAGAGGAGACCCAGCCCCTGTCTCCCTCCTGCGGTGCCGGGAGGAGGGGCTCCAGTTCTGCCCGGGGGACCTGGACGCCCTGCCCGCCCCGGTCTCAGTGGCGCCGTGCTCCGAGCAGGTCCCCGTGTGGTAGGTGTCTGCCTTCCCTCTCCTTTCCGCTCCATGGCGCGGCTGGCCTCGGCCTCGGTCCCCGTGCTGCAGCCCCACGGCCCCCGGAAAAGGCCCCCACCTCCCGGAGTCAGCCCGCCGGCGGCCGCTCAGGCCCCGTGAGTCCATCGGCTCAGCTGTGTGCCGCCAGCGCCCACAGCCCTGCCCCTGCCCCTCGGGGCCGCCCAGCTTTGCTGTGCCATCGGCCCTTTCCCTGGTCCAGACGTGTCCGCGGGGACCTGCGGGGGACCCTCCAGCCCCCCCACTCGAACGGAAGCCGAGGCCGGGCTCTGATGCGGTCGAGGAGCCCAGCCCTGCCTCATGGGCCACAGCAGCAGGCCGGGTTCGAGAGGCCACGGGGGACCCTGGGCCCGGGACCCCTGCCAGGAGGGTTCACCTGTTGAAAACGCCCCAAGTTCTCAAATTTAGTTTTCATCACGGGAGTCATTGCAGGGAGATAATGGCGGGGGCCATGTCATCGCTGGGATCGCCCGGACGCAGCAGGCAGGGCCGGGCCCGCTGACCGTCCTGGTCACTCGATGACCCTGCGGTTCCCGCAGACAGGCTGGGGGGGGTCCCGCTGACCGTCCCGGTCACTCGATGACCCCGCAGTTCCCCGCAGACAGGCTGGGGGGGCCGCTGACCGTCCCGGTCACTCGATGACCCTGCGGTTCCCGCAGACAGGCTGGGGGGCTGGCGGCCGGCACCCGTCCCCGCCCTCTCGCTTCCCTCCCCTTTGAAGCCGCGCTCCTACGTGGGGATGGCCGAGCTCATTTCTCCCAGTGAAAGCGGCGTGTCATCGCCCGGCTCCCGTTACCCGCTCCCGGTAAGCGAGCCGGCCTGGCGCTCGGCGGCTTCCTGTGCTGCTGACAGGGGCGGCTGGGGGGGGGCCGCCTCAGGGCGCGCTCCCGTCCTGAGTATCTTGGCCTATGGTCCATTTATTATTATTTTAAAGATCCTCATTGATTTCAGAGAGGAAGGGAGAGGGAAAGAGAGAGACAGAAACACCAGTGATGAGGGGGAATCAGGGACCGGCGGCCTCCTGCACGCCCCACACGGGATCAAGCTCCCAGCCCGGGCCTGTGCCTGACTGGGGTTTGAACCGTGACCTGGTTCGGGGGTCAGTGCTCAACCACTGAGCCACGCCAGCCGGGCCCAGAGACATGCCTCCGCCGTCAAACCTGCTGGTGTCGCCCCTGCGTGTGGGAGGGGAGACGGCCCCGTGGCCGCCAGGCTCTCGGCGTCCAGCGTGGAAGGCGGCTGGTCCTGCAGCTGGAGCCAGACCACGGGCCTGGGGAGCGGAGAGGGGCGCCTGCTCACCCCTCCTCCCTGGCCTGTGGCTGCGGGGACAGCGCCCCCTGGAGGGCGTACACGGCACAGCCGCTCTCTGCGGGGACAGCGCCCCCCGCGGGGCGTACGCGGCACAGCCGCTCTGTGCGGGGACAGTGCCCCCTGGAGGGCGTACACAGCCGCTCTCTGTGGGGACAGCGCCCCCCGCGGGGCGTGCGCAGCACGACCGCTCTCTGCGGGGACAGCGCCCCCCGCGGGGCGTACGCGGCACGGCCGCTCTCTCGCCGTCCCTCCGGAGGCGCTGGGGAAGTTCTCTCCCTCCGGCTTCGGGAGGCCGCCGGCACGCCTCGGCTCGCAGCCCCATCCTCACCTCCCTCCTCCGCGTCCCGGCCCAGCACCGGTGGCCGCTTGCCCCTCCCTCGCCCGCGGGTCCTGGCCACGGCCTCAGGCCCAGGGGAGAGGGGCTGGCGTCTGGGGCTCCGTCACCCTGCCGACACCCCCGCTCCCTCTGGGCCCGGCTCTTCTGGGGACACGTCCGTGGGCGGAATGAGCAAGTGAGGCCTGGGCCTGGCACCAGGGGCCGGCTGTCCCTGACGCTGCTCTGGAGGCACAGCGGGCACCTCCGAGGGGCACCCCCATGAGCCCCGTCCCTGTGTGGGTGGACAGGAGTCTCCTGGCTGTTCTCCGGAGCTGGGGCCTGGGGCCGGGGTGCTGGGGGGCCTGGGGCTGAGGTGCCTGGGGCTGAGGTGCTGGGGGCCCTGGGGCCGGAGCTGCAGTTGAGCGGAGGGACAGGGAGGGGCTGGCGGGCGCTGAGTGAGGAGCCGGCCTCCCGCGGCAGGAAGGGGTTTGAACCCGGAGGCTGGGCGGCTGCTCGTGCGGATGATGGGAGTGAGGGGGGATGATGGGGGGATGATGGGGGATGATGGGGGATGATGGGGGGGTGATGGGGGGGTGATGGGGGGTGATGAGGGATGATGGGGGGGTGATGGGGGGTGATGGGGGATGATGGGGGGATGATGGGGGGTGATGGGGGATGATGGGAGAATGATGGGGGATTATGGGGGGATGATGGGGGATGATGGGGGGAGATGGGGGGCGATGGGGGGCGATGGGGGGTGATGAGACATGATGGGATGATGATGGGGGATGATGGGAGGTGATGGGGGGATGACGGGGGGAGATGGGGGGGTGATGGGATGATGATGGGGGTTGATGGGGGTGATGGGGGAGATGGGGGGTGATGGGAGATGAGGGGGAGATGGGGGGAGATGGGGGGGTAATGGGGGGTGATGGGGGGGAGATGGGGAAGATGGGGGGTGATGGGGGAGATGAGGGGGAGATGGGGGGAGATGGGGGGGAGATGGGGGATGATGGGGGGGAGATGGGGGGATGATGGGGGGATGATGGGGGGGTGATGGGGGAGATGGGGGGTGATGGGGGGAGATGGGAGGTGATGGGGGATGATGGGGGGTGATGGGGGGATGGGGGGGAGATGGGGGTGATGATTGGGGGTGATGGGGGGGTGATGGGGGGGTGATGGGATGATGATGGGGGGTGATGGGGGGATGATGGGGGGTGATGGGGGGTGATGGGGGTGCTAGCGTGCATTCCGGCTGAGTCTGGACGCGTTGCGTGCGAGGTTGGCACGGTTCCCTGACTGATAGCGTGGTGGGGCCCGCGAGCCTCAGGTGCTCCTGGCAGCTGTCCTTCCGCCCCGGGCTGTCTCTCCGCCCGCTGAGCCCGCTGAGCCCAGAATGGGTGTTTCGGGCTATTTCCTGCCCCCCCATGCGGGAGAGGGGGAGAGAGTGGGGCAGCTCGGGAGGCAGGGCGGGGGCCTGAGCAGGGCCGGGCTTTGAGCACGGAGGCCGTGCACGCTCCCCCAGGTGCGGGTTCGGCCCGGGAGCTGGCAGATTCACGGAACTGCTCTCTTCCCTGCTGGGATGCATTTTTCATTTTTATTTTTAAAAACGGGTGTGTCTGGGGTTCTGGGAATTTGCTCAAAGACAAGCATGAAGTCACCGTGAGAAGGCCCAGCCCAGGAGGAGCCGCGGGGCGGTGCGGGGGGGAGGGGACTGGGCGGTGCAGGGGGGGGCTGGGCGGTGGAGGAGGCTGGGGCAGGGCCTCTCCAGGAGGTGAGAAAGTCAAACAGCGGGGAGGAGAGGTGTGGGGGCCTGGGAGGGGAGGGTGGAGGGGAGAGGGGAAGGAGTCAGGCCCCGGGCTCAGAGTCGGGGGTAACCGGGGTCACGGTGAAGCCGGGAGCCGGGAGCGGGGCCTGGGCAGCCCTCTCCGGAGCGCCTCTTCCAGGGCAGGAAGCAGACGCCTGCTGAGGCCCCTCTGTCCGGGCTGTGCGTGCGGGGGGCGGGGTGGAAGGGCGCTGAGGCCTGGGGTGGGGGGGCGCTCGTGGTCAGTGCTCAGCGTCTCTCACGCAGCCCCTCTGGGCCCTGCGTGTCCCGTCCTCCCGCCGCCTCGCGCCCGCCTTGCTGGGGAGCCGGCCGGGAGCCGCTGAGCACTGCGGACCGGTCTTCGCTGGGCGGGGACCCCGTCCAGGCTTCGCCCCCGGGGAGAGGCCGGGCACCGGGGGGAGAGGCCGGGCGCCGGGGGGAGGGCCGGGCACCAGGGGGAGGCCGGGCACCGCGGGGAGGGCCGGGCACCGGGGGGAGGGCCGGGCACCGCGGGGAGAGCCGGGCGCCGGGGGGAGGGCCGGGCGCCGGGGGGAGGGCCGGGCGCCGGGGGGAGGGCCGGGCGCCGCGGGGAGGGCCGGGCGCCGCGGGGAGGGCCGGGCACCGGGGGGAGGGCCGGGCGCCGGGGGGGAGGGCCGGGCGCCGGGGGGAGGGCCGGGCGCCGGGGGGAGGGCCGGGCGCCGCGGGGAGGGCCGGGCGCCGCGGGGAGGGCCGGGCACCGGGGGGAGGGCCGGGCGCCGGGGGGGAGGGCCGGGCACCGGGGGGAGGGCCGGGCGCCAGGGGGAGGGCCGGGCACCGGGGGGAGGGCCGGGCGCCCTGAGCTTGGTGTCCACCTGCACTGCAGGCTGCTCGCCGCCCTCGGCAAGGGCAGCGCCTGTGGCTGGAAGCCCCGCTGTCTCAGCACTGGGCCGCGCGGTCTTTACCGGAAACCGGAGCTGCCACACCTGCCCGCCCAGCCCTGCGCCGTCCCCACTGGCCGCCAGCTCTGTCGGTCCGGGGGCGTGGCCCCCCACCCCCACCCCTGCACCCCTCACCCTTTCCCGTCTCCCCCTCCCACACGTCCCTGCAAGCCCCGCCCCGAGGGCCCCGCCCGCCGGCCTCCCTGGTCCCTGAGACGCCTCTGTCATGTGCCAGCCCGGGGGTCTCGCACGCTGGCCGGCTTCCCGGTCTCCGAGCGGAGGGGGCGAGTTCCCGCCGGGCGCTGGGAGGATGGCCCTGTGCTCCTAGCGCCCCCGCTCTCAGCAGCCGCCCCGGGGAGCCCGCAGGGGAGCGTGGCTGAGCCCTGGGCGGGGCCTCCTCCGGGGGCCTCAGCTCCTAAGGCTGAGGGGCTGCACCCCGACTCTGGCCGCGGTCCCCGGGCGGGCAGGCAGGCAGGCCCCTCGCCCAGGGCCAGGCCGGGTGATGTCAGGCAGCCGGCGAGGGGCCTGGGAGGCCTTGGGGCCCTGCCCCCGGAGCTCCGGTTTTGTAGGTGAGGGTGTTTGGGGGGGTCCCATTTTCTGTGGGCTCTGTGTTCACAGGCCTGTCTGTCACCCCAGGGCGGGCAGCTGCATTATTCGGTGAGGCTCTCGGCTTGCCGGGGGAACCTGATCTGGGGTGTGTGGGGGGCCTGCGGTCACCGGTGGGGGTGGGGGCTGCAGGGGGTTTTCCTCCCGGCGGAGCGTGGCTCCCGGCATGCCCTGGCCTCCAGGCAGAATGCTGGACGTGGGGGAGGCCCAGGTGTGTTCCCAGAAAAGATGGCGCTAACCCCTGGCCGCACGCACCTCTGAGGACGTGTTTCCGTAAAGCGGCGTCTCTGGAGCCGCCCGGCAGCTGTGGCCGCGCACCCGATGTGACCCCGTTTACCTGCGACCGATGGCAGGACACACTGGCCCGGCCCGCAGGGCTCCTCGCTGACCCAGGAGGTCAGGGTTCAATTCCCGGTCAGGGCACAGGCCCGGGCTGCAGGCTCCATCCCCAGTGGGGGGCGTGCAGGCGGTGGCCATGCATGATCCTCTCTCATCACTGATGTTTCTTTCTTTTCCTCTCCTTCCTCTTTGAAGCCAATAAAAAAAAAAAGGAAAATGAATAACCAGCTCCCGCATCCCAGCTCGTCCCAGCTTCCTTGGACCTGCCGTGCTGAGGCGGTGGTGGGAGTGAGGGCCCCGTGGGGAGCCCCTGGGGGGGCACCGGGCCTGAGGGAAGGTTCTGGAACCGGCGGGGAGGCCGATGCCGTCACCTGGAGCCCGGAGGCAGTTCCCGCGCAGCCTTTCCGGAAAAGGGCGGGCTGGGCCGTGGAATTCCTCGCCCATTGCGTCAGCACATTCCCACCCTCAGCATCAAGCGCCCGCTTTGTGTCCCGCGAGAGCGCTGCCCGCTCGTCAGGGGCTTGGAACAGGGGATCCTGGCCTGCCTGACCTCATCACCGGGGCGCCGGCGAGGCTGCTGGGTGCGGGCGGCGGGGCGTTCTCTGGGCGCTCGCTGTGCGCTCCTCCGTCCGGGGCCGGGCCCTGAGAGACGCGGCCCGGACACTGTGCCCGCTGCGTGGCCTGGGGCCGGGCTGGGCCGGCACTCCGTAGAGGGCGGTTCTGGCTCATCACAGTCTGTCGGGGCGCCAGGCCGGCCCGGGAGGGGGTCCCGGCTGTCCTGGGGGGGGTGGTGACCCATGAGCTGGGCAGGTGACCTCATGAGCCTGTGGGTCCCGACGGCCCGGCTGGCCGTGGGGCCTGTGTGCAAGGTGGGCACGTGTGGCCGGCTGGCAGGAGGCGGAGGGCAGGGCTGAGCCAGGGCATGGCCAGGCGGCTTCCTGTCCAGCTCTCTCCAGGGTCCCGGCGGCCGGTGGGTGTGGAAGGTGGGGGGCAGCTGGCGGGGGGCAGGGCCCCTGAGGCGGGGGTGCCACAGAGCGGGTAACCCAGGTGCAGGGGTGACCTGGGCTCTGGGGTGGCATGGGGGGAGGGGAAGGGCAGTGGGTGGGCCCTCGGCTCTCCTGGCTTTCACCCTGGACGGGGTGGCCTTCCCCCAGGCGGGGTCCCCGGGGAGCAGCCGTGGGGAGGGAAGATCAGGTTTGAGGCCTGAGCTGCAGAGAGGAGACGAGGGGAGAGTGGCTGGGTGAGGGGACGTGGGGCCCAGGCCTGGCCCAGCGGAGAGGGTGGGGCAGAGCCTCCCCGGGCAGAGAGCCCAGAGCCTGGGTGGGGGGACCCCAGACCCAGTGCGCAGCCCCCCCCCCCCTCGCCGCCGCAGCTCCGGGTCTGCTCGGCCTCCGGTCACGGAGTGTGCAGACGCCAGCGTGTCCCGTGATTTACATTCAGGACGAACACCGAGGGCTGCAGGAGTGGGTTGGGCCATGTCTCCCCAAACTGTGTGCAGAACCCCAGAATGTGTCCTCTTCTGGAAGGAGGCTCTCTCCAGACGGGGTTCAACCAGCCTCTCAGGGCGAAATCATCCCGCAGTCCCTTGGCCGGTGACCTCCGGGGAGGGGAGAGGGCGGGTCCAGGTTCAGTGTGAGGACCCGGCCTTGGTGCAGCCATGAGCCGAGGAGTGCTTGTGCCCCCCCCCACCCCCCCGGGGTGGCTGGGAGGGGCAGGAAGGACCGCCCTGGAGCCTGGCCCCGCCCCCTTGGGCGCTGGGCTCTGGCTGCAGGGGGAGAGGGAATTGGCTTCTGTGGCTTAGGGCCACCAGCTCGCTGTCCTGGAACAGCGGCCAGCACACACCGCCGAGGCCGGAGATGCAGAGAAAGGCCTTCGTGGCTGAAACGGGCCAGCTCCCGGAGTCACGTGCAGAGGGTGTAGAGGCAGTGGGTGTAGAGGCAGCGGGGGACCTGCTGGCGTGGGAGCAGGGCCCTGCGTGGCTATGCCAGGATTCCCCCCCTCCTGGCCACGGCCACGGCCACGGCAGAGCCGGGAGCGCCCGGCGTGGGCTGCGCGGTCACCCGGTAACGTGGGCCCTCTGGACGGGAGCCCGGGAAGGGCTGTGCTTTCTCCCTCCGTTGCCTCTCCGTCGGGGGAGCGCCCCACCCCGCCCTTTCTCGGTGGCTCGGTTGTTCCAGAACCTGCCCTCAGCCCCTGACTGGGAGCAAACTCTCCTGAATGTCACGTGCTTTACGGCCGTGAGCGCAGAGCTCCAGGTGCCTGGAGGACGGGCGGCCCAAGCTGAGCGTTCAGCGCTGATGCCGAGAACGAGAGGCCGCGGGCGTGTGCGCAGGTGTGAGGGGGCGTGGGTGGGAGTGTGTGCGTGTGTACGAGCACACATGTGTGACCGGGAGTGTTTGCGTGTGTATGAGCACACGTATGTGACCGGGAGTGTTTGCGTGTGTACGAGCACACGTGTGAGACCGGGAGTATGTGGGAAGTGTTTGCGTGTGTACGATCACATGTGTGAGACAGGGAGTGTGTGGGGAGTGTTTGCGTGTGTACGAGCACACGTGTGTGACCAGGAGTGTTTGTGTGTGTGCGAGCACACGTGTGTGACCGGGGGTGTTTGTGTGTGTATGAGCACACATGTGTGACCGGGAGTGTGTGCGTGTGTATGAGTACACGTGTGAGACTGGGAGTGTGTGGGGAGTGTGTGCGTGTGTACGAGCACATGTGTGAGACCGGGAGTGTGTGGGAGGGTGAGTGCAGTGGAGATGGAACGCGTGTGACCGTCAGAACCACGGGCACAGGAGCCGGGGCAGCTCACAGACGCGGAGACGGGCTGCCGGGAGATGGAGCTCACGGGAACGCCTGTGCACACGCCTGTGGGGCCCAGTGGGGCCCAGCGGTCGCTGTGCAGCGTGCTCGCGGGCTGGCCACGGTGTTGGTGAGGCGTGTGAGTGTGGGCATCTCGGGGGCAGAGCTGGGGAATGCCAACCTAGAAACGTGTGTCCTTTGGCTCAGCCCTTCAGGAATGTTCTGAGGGCCGTTTGCCTGGAGCTCACCAGGACGATGGTGAACAGTAATCTATGCAAATAAAAGGGTAATATGCTAATTAGACCGGGAGACCTTCCGGCCGTCCTTCCAGATGAAGCCACTGTGGTGGGGCCGAGGCAGAGGTGGCTGGGAGCAATCAGGCCAGGAGAGGGGGCAGTTGGGGGCAAGCAGGATGGCAGGGGGGGCAGTAAGGAGTGGTAAGGTTGGCAAGGGGAGCAGTTGGGGTGAGCAGGCTGGCAGGGGGGGAAGTTGGGGGCAATCAGGCTGGCGGGGAGCGGGGCAGTTAGGGGTGATCAGGCATGGAGGGCGGCGTAGTTGGGGGCGATCAGACAGCAGGCAGGTGAGCGGTTAGGGATCAGTGGTCCTAGATTGTGAAAGGGGTGTCTAACTGCCGGTTTGAGCCCCACCCGCTGCCTACACTGGCAGTTGGACATTCTCTGAGGGGTCCCGGTGGAGAGGGTGCAGCTGGCTGAGTCTCTCGTTTGCAATAAAAGAACCGTCAGCAGTGTGCACGCCCATGCGTCCCGTGCGAAGCACCGCTGACTTCAGTGGATGGGCTCTCGGGGAGGACTGCGCGGCCATGGAGGAGAGAGGGTGGCGGTGCTCACAGGAAGGCTCTGAGCCCCAGCCTGAGCCAGGCGGGCAGGTGCTGGCCGCGCCGGGGCACCCAGCGCGCTGACGCTCTCCCAGGCCCGCGCTCGCACAGGGCTTTTGCTTGCTTTTTAATGTGTGGGTGGAATGCTTTTGTTTTGAAAGGCACTCATTTAAAAATCACTGTTTGGCCAGCAGTGTTAGAGAGCTGGTGAGTTTCCTGTTGTTGGAGCTTCTGGCAGTGGGCAGGTGCCAGGGGCTGGCGATGCCCCCGGTGTGGGTGGGGCCGTCCGCCCGTCGGAGAGCAGGGCCGCCTGGCCATACGCTGCCAGCGGCCTCGGCGGCCAGCTCAGAGCGTGGGGCCGGCTGTCACCTCCCGTGGGCGAGCACGTGGACCCTCCGGCTGACCAGGCCCTGGGCGCCCTGGGTCCAGCAGGCCTGGGGCTGAGGCGGTCATCTTGGGGAAGCTTCCGGAACCTCCTGTCCCTGAGGGACCAGGCTCCAGGGAGGTCTAGTCCGTGGTGCCTGCCCTGGGTGAGCTCACTGGCGGCGGGAGAAACGTGATGGAGACGAATTGGGCCAGTGTGGCTCGGTGGTTGAACATCGACCTATGAACCGGAGGTCACAGTTCAGTTCCCCATCAGGCACGGGCCTGGGCTGTGGGCTCAATCCTCAGGGGGGGCCGTGCAGGAGACAGCCGATCAACGATTCTCATCATTGATGTTTCTCTCTCTCTCCCTCTCTCTCTCTCTGAGACCAATACAAATACATTGAGAAGAGTTGGGATTCAGTTGGCGGCCCGATGGGCGGTGGGAGGGACTGGGCTATGCCATGCCGGCCGGCAGGCTCTCCGGCGCCCCTGTTGCCGCGGGCACGCCAGGGGGGAGGGGCAGGGCCCTCCTGCCCTGGTCCTGTCTCGGCCGTTCTCTGGTGCTCAGGGTGGGTCGATGCTGTGACGGTTCGAGCTCATCTCCCGCAGCCGCGTGCGGGGCCTCAGCTCCCTCCACACCCGGGGTCACGGGAACCCCGGCCCCATCCTGACACCCCGGGCTGGGCCGTGTCTGGGGGGCCTGGGGGTCGCTCCCTCCTGGCGGCCGTGTGACCGTCCGCCCGTCTGTCCGCCCCAGGCGACCACTGCGAGGTGAACGCCCGCGCGGGCCGCTGCGCCCTGGGCGTGTGCAAGAACGGCGGCACCTGCGTGAACCTGCTCATCGGCGGCTTCCACTGCGTGTGCCCGCCCGGCGGCTTCGAGAGGCCCTACTGCGAGGTGCCCGCCCGCAGCTTCCCGCCCCGCTCCTTCGTCACCTTCCGCGGCCTGCGCCAGCGCTTCCACTTCAGCGTCTCGCTCGCGTGAGTGTCTCCCATTTCCCTCCCCCTCCACGGGATGTGGCCCCCTCCCCACACCCCCTGCAGGACGTGGTCCCCTCCCCCCAACCCCCCTCCCACCGCAGGACATGGTCCCTTCCCCCCCGCAGGACATGGTCCCCTCCCCCCCGCAGGACGTGGTCCCCTCCCCCCCCAGCAGGACGTGGTCCCCTCCCCCCCGCAGGACGTGGTCCCCTCCCCCCCGCAGGACGTGGTCCCCTCCCCCCCGCAGGTCGTGGTTCCCCTCCCCATCCCCCCCCCCCCGTGGGACGTGGTCCCCTCCCCCCCGCGGGATGTGGTCCCCTCCCCCCACACCCCCAGGACGTGGTCCCCCCCCACAGGACGTGGTCCCCTCCCCCCACAGGACGTGGTCCTCTTCCCCCCAGCAGGACTTGGTCCCCCCCCGCAGTACGTGGCCCCCTCCCCCCACCCCCCCCAGGACGTGGTCCCCCCAGGACATGCCCCTCTCGCCCCCTGTGACCCGCCCCCTGTGACCCGCCCCGTGACCCGCCCCCTGTGACCCGCCCCCTGGCCCGTAGGTTCGCCACGCGGGAGCGGGACGGGCTGCTGCTGTACAACGGCCGCTTCAACGAGAAGCACGACTTCCTGGCGCTGGAGGTGGTGGGCGAGCAGGTGCAGCTCACCTTCTCGGCAGGTAGGCCGGGAGCCGGCCGCTGCGTCCGTCCGTCCGTCCGTCTGTCTGCCGTGAGGGCCGCTAGGCCGGCAGCGTCCCTGTTTCTCACTGTGTCCTTACTGATGTCAGAGGGAGGGGGAGGGAGGGAGACAGCGAGGAGGAGAGAGAGACATCGATCGCGGCCTCCTGCTCGCCCTCCCCGGATCCAGCCCACAGCCCGGCCTGTGCCCGCCCTCACAGGATGGGACCCCGGCCTGTGCCCGCCCTCACGGGGTGGGACCCCGGCCTGTGCCCGCCCTCACGGGATGGGACCCCGGCCTGTGCCCGCCCTCACAGGATGGGACCCCGGCCTGTGCCCGCCCTCACGGGGTGGGACCCTGACCTCCTGGCTCACAGGTCGCCGCTCCGCCGCTGAGCCAGCCCGTGGGAACTCCGGAGAGGGGACTCCAAACGGGCTCCCTGGGGGGGCTCCCTGCGGGGGGGCTCCCTGGGGTGGCGTGTGGGCGGGGGACAGGCACAAGCTGAGACCCTGCGTCCTGGCCGTCAGGACAGATCCTGGCTCCAGACCCTCGGGGGGACTTCAGCCTCCGGGGCCGCTGACGGTTTTTCTCCCCCCCCCCCCAGGTGAGACCACGACCACGGTGGCCCCGCAGGTGCCGGGGGGCGTGAGTGACGGGCAGTGGCACGTGGTGCAGGTGCAGTACTACAACAAGGTAGGCGGCCACGTGTTCCTGCGGGCTCCACGCCATTCCCACGGGCCCCCCATGCTGTTCCCGCGGGCCCCCCACGCCCTTCCCGCCCGTCCGGGACACGTGTGCCCTGAGATTGCACAAACGTGTGCCGGCTGAGAGGGTCCTTAGGAAAGGAGCCTGTGCTGAGGGTTGTGTGACTGCACCAAGCCCGGTGCTGGGGAGACCCCCCGGGAGCTCCGCGGCGGGGGGGAGATGGGGGGGACACGGGGAACAGCGATCACCGCGCAGGGAAGGGCTTAGAACGGCTTCGCTCCCGGCTGCCGCCTGGCCCGCCGCTCCTGGCGGTGCCCGTGCTGGCGCTCAGAGCCGGCACCGATGCCCCTTGGCCACGGTCACCGGAGCGTGGGGCCTCCGAGAGAGGCTGGGGCGGGGCGGCGTTTCTGGCTTCACTTTGTCTCACGAGTTCCTGGCCGGCGAGGGAACGTGCTGCTGGTTTTCACGTTGAGATGCCCAGCCGGTCCCCACGCTGTGGCTCTGCCTGCCGGTGCCCTCCCTCCCCGTGGACATGGGCCACCCCCTCCCCCGGGCGTTCCGGGCCGGCTGAGCTGGCTGGTGGCGAGGGGCCTCGCTCTGAGCAGACGTGGATGGGGGGGAGGGTTTGTTCCTTCACGGCCACTGCTCTCAGGCGTGTGACCCGCCCGTGACTGCCCTCCCCCACGGGCCTGAGGTCCTTGCTGTCCCCTCCCCAGCCCGTCACTGTGCCCTCTGCCCCCCACCCCCCGGCTGCCCTCCACCCCGTCCTGCGGGGTCGCTTCCCAGGCTCCCACAGTGCCCAGTTCCCTCCGACGTCCCCGGCCCGGGGGCAGCAGCTGCCCGGAGACCGCTCAGGGCGGGCCGGCCGGTCTGGCCGCACGTGGGGCCTGGGCCTCACTCCCGCGGGGCGGAGAAGTTGGGGTGCCCGTCTGCGGTGACTTGGGTAGAGCCTGGGGGGGTCTGGCTCCCGCAGCCCCGGGGTGGGGGGGACCGGGAGCAGTGGTCACCTGCAGGGAGGGGCTAGGAAAGGCCGTGCTGTTCCTGGGCTGGATGTGCCGGGGGGGACGGGGGGGGATGAGGGGGGGTGCTCCCGGGGGAAGGATGTGTGAGCGTGCCCAGCAGGGGCAGGCCGTGGGGCGGGCCGGCGACCTCAGGCCGTGCTGAGCCAGGGAAGCAGGGAGCCGTGGCCATCGCCTCCCGTCCGTGGGGAGCCGTCTCCGGCAGCTGCAGCTGCGGCTACAGGAGCTGCACGGGGCGCGTTCTAGAAGCCTGCATGGCTCAGCCACGGCGTCACCGCGAGCAGGGACAGCGCGGGCCGGCGCCTTTGCCCGTCACTCTGCACCTGGCACGCTGCCCGGACCCCCCCCAGGGGCACATGGAGCCCGGAACGTCCCGGGGGAGGGGCACCACCTGCCGGCGGACAGGCAGGTGGCGGATCCCGATCCCGCCAGCCCCACCCCCATCCCCACCCCCACCCCGCCTGTCAGCACAGAGCTCACCCCCCACGCCGGCCATTTCCTGTTGCCCAGGCTGTTCATGGAGGAAACCGGGCCGCTCGCTCCGTGTGCTGCGGCCTCCGGCACGCCAAGCCCCACACACAGCCCCACACGCAGCCCCACACTCAGCCCCACACGCAGCCCCACACTCAGCCCCACACGCAGCCCCACACGCAGCCCCACACTCAGCCCCACACGCAGCCCCACACACAGCCCCACACAGCCCCACACACAGCCCCACACTCAGCCCCGCACTCAGCCCCACATGCAGCCCCACACGCAGCCCCACACTCAGCCCCACACTCAGCCCCACACAGCCCCACACGCAGCCCCACACGCAGCCCCACACGCAGCCCCACACGCAGCGCTCAGATCGGGGCCTCTGCCTCTGGCCGTGGCTCCTGGGCCTCCTGTCCCCGCTCTCCCAGGCGTGTCCAGCGCCCCGGTGGGCGGGGCGGGCTTGGGGGCGCACTTGGGGGGCAGGGGCACTGCCGGCCGAAGCCAGCAGGCCTCCGGGGGAGCAGGGAGGGCGGCTGGGAAGGGTTCGTTAGGGGCAGCCGCCCTGCACTCGGGGCGTGCTCCGGCTCTGGCCCCCGCGGTCACCCCGGCTCTGGCCCCCGCGGTCACCCCGGCTCTGGCCCCCGCGGTCACCCCGGCTCTGGCCCCGCGGTCACCCGGCGGCTCTGGCCCCCGCGGTCACCCCGGCTCTGGCCCCCGCGGTCACTCCGGCTCTGGCCCCCGAGGTCACCGGCGGCTCTGGCCCCGCAGTCACCCCGGCTCTGGCCCCCGCGGTCACCCCGGCTCTGGCCCCCGCGGTCACTCCGGCTCTGGCCCCCGCGGTCACTCCGGCTCTGGCCCCCGCGGTCACTCCGGCTCTGGCCCCGCGGTCACCCCGGCTCTGGCCCCGCAGTCACTGAGCGGCTCTGGCCCCGCGGTCACCCCGGCTCTGGCCCCGCGGTCACCCCGGCTCTGGCCCCCCCGGTCACCCCGGCTCTGGCCCCGCAGTCACTGAGCGGCTCTGGCCCCGCGGTCACCCGGCGGCTCTGGCCCCGCGGTCACTGGGCGGCTCTGGCCCCCGCGGTCACCCCGGCTCTGGCCCCGCGGTCACCCCGGCTCTGGCCCCCGCGGTCACCCCGGCTCTGGCCCCGCGGTCACCCCGGCTCTGGCCCCCGCGGTCACCCCGGCTCTGGCCCCCGCGGTCACCCGGCGGCCATGGCAGGTGGGGGGGTCCCTCCCCGGCAGCAGCGGTGCCCTCCATGCCCACCTCGCTGGGTGCTTTTTTTTATTGATGTCAGAGAGGAAGGGAGAGGGAGAGAGAAACATCGACGATGAGAAAGCACCACGGGTCGGCTGCCTCCTGCACGCCCCCCTCTGGGGATCCAGCCCGCAACCTGGGGAGGAGCCTTCTGGGAATCACACCCCGACCTCCTGGCTCAGAGTCTGACGCTCGGCCCCTGAGCCGCGTCGGACGACGCGTCGGAATAATTGGCCCCGACAGCCCTCGGCGCCACAGGCCAGCGCTGCTCCAGGCGCCCTCCCCGAACCCGCTCCTCCGAGATGGGGTTCATGTCAGCGCACCCGGGGGGGGAGTAGTCTGGGGGCTCCTGGACCCCCGGTTTGTCCTGGGAGCCCGTCTGGGCTCTTTTCTCAATCAGGGTCCCCCCAGGAAACGGAACCCTAAACAGGAGGTGCCCAGGAGGGCTGATGACCAGGGGAGTCGTGGGGCCTAGCCTGTGACCCCCTTAGTCCCGGGGCCCAGGGAGAGGGCGAGTGGAACCCGGAAAGGGAGGTCGTGCAGAGGAGCCCCGACCATCGGCGGAGGGACACGGCAGCCCGGCCCCTCCGGCTGCTCCCCCCGCCCCCCAGTCTCCTGACCCGACCAGCCAGCAGCCGGCGGCGGGACCCCAGGCAGGGCCGTGCCAGCGGAGCGGGGAGCAGCTGGCTCCTCCGCCTGGGGCATCTCAAAGGGGAGGCCTGGTGTGGGCGTGCCTTCGGGGCACCCGGAGAGGAGGGCCAGGCTGGGAGCCGGGCAGGGTCGCCCGCTTCCTTCCCGAGCAGCCCGGCGGGCGGGCGGGCGGGAGCCTCCTGCTGTGGAAACTGTCCCAGCGGCAGCGCAGCCCCGCCCGGCCCGTCCAGCGTCATGGAAAGTCCCGGGGCCGGGCGCCCTGACGTCCCCCCTCCCCCTGCTGCCGCCCACACCCCACCCCTACCCACTCCCCCTTCCCTTCCCTCCCAGGCCTGGGAATGAGATGCAGCCCTTGTCCCCCTTCCCAGCTCTCCACCCCACCCCTGGGCGAGGAGGGGAAACTGAGGCCCAAAGGGAGGCGCCTGGCAGCTTGCCTACCCTGTGCGCCCTCTGAGACTGTCTCTTCGCCCCCTCAGTCTCCTCTGAGCTCCCTGCCAGCAGCTCAGCACGCCCTGACCTCACTGCACGTCCAGCCCGGCTCCCTCGTGGCCTGCCCACGCGGGGGAGGGTGGGGGAAGCTGGTCAGACGGAGGTCGAGCAAGGCCAGGCCTGGAGTCTGGGGTCCCACGTCTCTGCTGCTGTGCACACTCTGGGCACACAGGGGCTGTGAGGGTCCCAGCAGGAGCAGCTGGGCTTTGCAGCAGTGTGTGTGTGTGTGTGCGTGCGAGTAAGTGTGTGCGCGCACATGTGTGTGTGGCCTGGTGAGTGCGTGGTGTGTGCACACAGTGAGTGTGAGCTGGTGTGTGTGTGTGCAAATGAGTGTGTGCACACATGTGCATGTGTCCAGGTGAGTGTGTGGTGTGTGCACATGTATGTGTGGCCTGGTGAGTATGTGATGTGTGCACACAGTGAGTGTGGGGTGATGTGTGCATGTGTGCATGTGTGTACATACTGAGTGAGAGCTGGTATGTGTGTGTGTGCGCGCAAGTGAGTGTGTGCGCACGTATATGTGTGGCCTGGTGAGTTCATGGTGTGTGCACACAGTGAGTGCGAGCTGGGGTGTATGTGCATGTGTGCGTGTGGCCTGGTGAGTGTGTGTGTGTGCGTGTGTGCACGTGGGTGAGTGTGAACAGATGCCTGTGACCTGAAGCCCTCGGCCGGAGGGACACGCCCTGGCACAGAGCCGCCTGCCCTTCCTCTCCGGGACGATGTGGACTCAGCCGGGGCCGTCTCGGGCCCTGGGCCCCTCGTGGCGGGCTGGCAGCAGTCGGGTCTGTGGGTCCCCTGTGGAGGGACACGAGCTCCTGTGGGTGCAGAGCCCCCCAGTTCGTGCCGAGCAGCGGCGACCCTCCGAGGCGGACAGGTCCTTCGGGAGGACGGGGCCTGGCCTCCTGTGGGCCGTCACGTGAACGCGCGGAGGGACGTGGCAGCTTCATGTCGGGACTCAGCGTTAGCCCGCGACTCAGTGACTGAAGAAGGCAGAGCTTTCTTTAAAGTGTTTTTACTGATTTCAGAGAGGAGGGAGAGGGGGAGAGAGAAATACTGATGAGACAGAGACATCGATCGGCTGCCTCCCGGGGACCTGTGCCCTGACGGGAATCGGACGTGCCCTCCTGGCTCCACGCCGAGCCGCGCGGGCCATGCGAAGGCGGCGCGGTGGGTGGCAGGGAACCGGGCCTCGCGCAGAGCTCCGTGTGCCGGGCGGCGAGCAGGGGGATGGGCGGGGGTCTGTGCCTGTGCCCGGCATGGCGGAGCCGCCGGGGCCTGGCGCTCCTGTGCTCGGGCAGGCAGGCCCCCTCGAAGGAAGCCGGGCAGGCGGAGGCGGGGGCGGAGGCGGGGGGCAGAGCTGAGAAAGTCCTTGGGGAGAAGGGAGGCGCTGGCGAGGGTGGGAGCGGCCTGTCCCCACCCGTCCCCCTGCATTCCTGCCCCCTCCGGAGCTGGGGAGGGCCCGGGGCTGACCGAGAGGGGCCGGGCGCGGCCCGCCTGAGGAGGCACACCTGCCTGGTGCGGGGGAAGCGGGGCTCGGCGAGCGGCCCCAGATCAGGCCTGGCCCCGCCTGCAGGGTGGGCCCCTCCCAGCCTCCGTTTGATTCCGGCAGAGGCCTGTCGGGAGCTGCTAGGGAATTCACTTTGGTTCCTGGACGTGTGCGTGTATGTGTGTGTGTGTGAGTGTGTGTGAGTGAATGAGTGTGTGTGTGTGTGTGTGAGTGAATGAGTGTGTGTGTGTGTGTGTGTGTGAGTGTGAGTGAATGAGTGTGAGTGTATGTGTGTGAATGAGTGTGTGTGTGTGTGTGTGTGTGTGTGAGAGTGTGTGTGTGTGAGTGTGTGTGAGTGTGTGTGTGTGAGTGTGAGTGTATGAGTGTGAATGTGTGTGGTGTGTGTGTGTGTGTGAATGTGCTTTCTCCATGTGACCTGGTCCACCAATTGGCCTCAGAGAACACCGGCTGGCCTCTGAGGTGCCGGTCAGCTCTGCCAGGACAGCAGGCTCGTGCCCCGTGTGTTGGCGCGGTGGCGCTGGGGGCTGGTGCGGCACGCCCAGGCGCCAGGCCTGATCGGCCGTGAGGAGCGCCCACACGCTACCTGCCGGGCCGCACTGTCACATGCCTGCCGCCCAGCCGATGTGGAGTATCCGATGTGAAGCCCTTAACCGTCTCTGGCACGAGCACAGACCCCGTGGTGCCCGGCCGTTTGAAACCCAGCCCCGGGCCCCAGAGGCCGTCGGTGACGGGAAAGGCGGTGGGAATGTGAGCGCTGAGGACACAGCTCCCGCCGCCTGAATTAGGGGGTCCGAGTGTGGTCCAGGGGGCGGGGGGCCTGCGGGGCGGGGATGGGACACCTCCCAGGCGGTGGCGGCTGAGGGGCCAAGAAGGGGGAACCCGCACAGGTTTGACAGCCTGTGGCCCCTGAAGCCGGGGCGGCCCTGCAGGCGTCCGCCGAGCTGGTGGGGGGCATGGTGGGTCTGCCTCACTGGCCCGCCCACTGCCACCCGCCGGGCATGGGGGCTGCAGCCCACCCTCTGGCTGGTTCGCCTGGCGAATCTGTGCCTGCTTGACCCCATGTGCCCAGGCCTGGCACCTGCAGGGCGGGGTGGGGGAGGGTCCTCGGCGTGGCCGGCTGCCGGTGTAGACCCGTCGCGCCCCAGGAGGGAAGGGGCAGGGCCGCCGCTGCCGCCTTGCCCGGTCCAATTTCTTCCCACCAGCGCGTCCCCCTCCCGCTCTGGCAGGCCACACACACCCGCTGCGTCCGGTTCTCCTCCCGCCCCGGCCCCGGCTCAGGCTCTCCCTCACGCAGCCTGTCCCCGTGGCACTCGTGGCTCCCCATTTTACAGACGGGAGTGGGGCCCGGGTCCCCAAAGGCGATGCCGGGAGGCGCGGCCAGGGGCTCCCCGAGGGACAGGCCGTGACGTTCACGTGACACGGTGAAGCGTTGGAGGGGAGCTGTTGCGTGTCGCTCGGTGCAGGCACAGCATGGTGCCAGCATCGCCCTGGCCCAGTGGTCGGCAAACCACGGCTTGAGAGCCACATGCAGCTCTTAGGCCCTTGAGTGTGGCTCTTCCACAAAGTACCACGTGCGGGCGCACACGTACCTGCGATTGAAGCTTCGTGGCCCGTGTGCAGAGCCAGTTTTCGGCCTGGGCGCCGGGGACCGGGAACAGCCACTCACAGACGGGCAGGTCTGCAGACGCAGCTCCGTGCGGAGCCTCCGGGGTAACTGCTGTTTACCTCCGGAGTGCACGCCCAGCCAGAATCCAAATTACACGCTGCATGGACAGTGCGGGCCGGCCTGGGCCGGCTCTTCCCACCGTCGCACCCAGCACTTAGCCCGTAATGGGCACTGTCCGCGCTCCCCCAGCGCCTGCCCACGGGGCGGGGCGGGGGCACGTTACTGTACGCTCCTCTCCCCGCTGAGCATAACTACGGTGACCTCTGAGGCCACGGCCGCAGCCCGGGATCTCCCCGCCGGGCGAAGAGCAAGACGCAGGATGTCACCTGGGGGCTGGGCGGCCGGTGGGGGGTGTAATCGCTTCCCGTGGACTCACCGAAGACGGTGCCCAGGACACGTGTGCCAGCGTCAGCCGCCGAGGCCCCGTAACACAGGAAGGGCCCCGTGTTAGTCCGTGTCCGGTGGAGCCTCAGGCACAGCCATGGGCCTGTCCGGGTCGATGGCGGCCATGGGGGCAGGAGGCGCAGCGGAGCACCACCTCCAGGGGGTCCCCCAGGACTGCCCCGGGGAGGGAGGCCGCCTGGCTGAGGCCTGTGACCAGCAGCTCCAGGGCCTCCCTGCCCAGTGCTCGTGCTTTCTGCTGGAGTGAACGGTCATTCCTTCCCTCCTCAAGGGCATTGAGGGCGGTTTGTTTATATTCCCTCTTTTTCCAACCACCTTGTTCCAACCCTCCTGTATAACAGAACCCTAATATGCAGATCAACCGAACAGCACAATGACCGGTTGCTATGATGCACACTGACCACCAGGGGGCAGATGCTCAACACAGGAGCTGCTCCCTGGTGGTCAGTGTCTCCCACAGGGGGAGGGCCGCTCAGCCAGAAGCCGGGCTCATAGCTGGCGAGCCTCTCGTGCCTCCGCTGAAGGCGGGGAGTAAGGAGTGAGGGCCCGGACTGCGGGAGGGATGGGGCCTAAGCCGGCAGGCGGACATCCCCCAAGGGGTCCTGGGCTGGGAGGGAGCGGCCAGGCTGAGGAACCTCCCCGCACGGATTTCATGCACGGAGCCTCTGTTAACAAACAGCACGAAGCTGCGTTGTGCTGTCTGCTCTGACCGCGCGGAGCTGCCGAGGGGAGGGCAGGCCTGTGGTTCGGGGTGATGGGGAGGCCCTCTGGCAGGGAAGGGCTGTCGTGGCCATCGGCAAAGCCTGTGGCGTCCACACGTGCCCCTGGGTGAGGCTCCAGGCGCCACCGGTGGTTCACATCCGCGGGAGGGGAGTTGCCCAGCCTGCCCTCTGCCCGCGGCCGGTTTTGGGGACTCTGAGCCCGTCTGTGGCGCGGCTGGTGTGCTCGGTGTCTGGAGGGGCAGCCCGGACGGGAGGGCTGCCCAGGGACAGGGCGGGACACGGCGCCTCCTCCAGGGGCGCTGCTGCCAGGACGGAGCAGGAGTCACCTCAGCCGCTGATTCCGGGGGGAGTTCTCACATGGGCCGGGCAGTGCGGGGTGGGGGGGGGCGCGGGCGGGGCGCGGGGGCGGGGGCGGGCTGGGCGGGCCGGGCCGGGCGGGGCTGGGGGGGGACATCTGGTGCAGGGGCAAAGTTTGGGGAAGCTGGGGCATGATCTCAGACACGGAGGGGGCCCAGCTTCAGGTCAGCAAAGGGCACGGAGGTCACTCAGAGGGCAGGAAGGCCAGGCCCGGCGTGACCACAGCACGTGGCTCCGGGGGCCGTGGGCGTCTGTGGCGTCCTGGTGTCTCCTCCAGGGCATGGAGGGGGGCTGGCCGGGGGGTGGACAGGGCAGCCCGCTGGGACTCGGGCAGAGCGGCCGAGCTCAGGGTGCTGCTGGACGGACACCACCAACGGGGCTGGAAACAGCGCAGCTGCTGCCTCACAGTCTGAGTCGGGATCTGGGGGTCGGCAGGGCCAGCTCCTCCAGCCTCTTCCAGCTCCTGGGGTCCTGATCCCCCGGGGGTCCCAACATCCCCCGGGGGTCCCAGCATTCTCTGGGGGTCCCAGCATCCCTTGGAGGTCCCAGCATCCCCCGGGGGTCCCAGCATCCCTTGGAGGTCCCAGCATCCCCCGGGGGTCCCGGCATCACTTGTCTCAGCTCGTTGTCACATGACCTTCTCCCCATGTGTCTCTGCTCTGTGGGTCAGGGTCCCCCATACTGCAGTGTGACCTCATTTTTTGTATGTGTGTATATATATATATATGTACGTATGTATGTATATATGTTTTTATTGATTTTGGAGAGGAAGAGGGAGAACCATGGATTGGCTGCCTCCTGTAGCCCACACTGGGAACGAGCCCACCCCTGGGCCTGTCCCCGGGAATTGGACCATGACCCCCTGGTTCATAGGCCGACGCTCAACCACTGAGCCAGGCCGGGCGGGCAGTGTGACCTCATCGTAACCCCACCTTTATGACCCTGAATTCACAGTGAGGCCACATTCGGAGGTTCCGGGAGGACATAGGTTTGGGGGTGCCCTACAAACCCCGTATGGCTGATTGGGGGAAATTTAACACAAGGCGGGGCTCCTTTGCCCTGCCCACATGCCAGCCCATGGGCCGGCCTCTGTGGGCGAGGACACGGGTGGGGCCACCCTGACGCCCTCTGCTTTCTCCCCGCAGCCCCACATCGGCCGCCTGGGCCTGCCCCACGGGCCGTCCGGGGAGAAGGTGGCCGTGGTGACCGTGGACGACTGTGACACGGCCGTGGCCCTGCGCTTCGGCGGCGCTGTCGGCAACTACACCTGCGCGGCCCAGGGCACGCAGAGCGGCTCCAAGAAGTGAGTGTCGGGGAGGGGCCCGCTGCACCCCAGGGCCGCCGCCCCGGAGCCGCCGCCCGGCCGGGCCCGGCGCTCAGGGCCCCCGTCGGCTGCAGGCAGACTCCCTCCCCTTGGTGGGGCACCTTCGGGAACTTCCTAGAATAAGTCCCTTGATTTACTTATTTGTTTCACCCTCTTTGTTTGGAGTATTACATACGTTCCCTCATTTCCCCACCGACCTTCTGGCCTCCACCCGCCCAGGCCCTCCCGCCCTGCGGGCTGTGTCTGGTCTGTGCGGACACAGACAAGCTCATTGGCTGATCTCTTACACCCTCACCACCCTCCCTGCCTTCCCTCTGACACTCAATAGCCTGTCCCTTTATTTATTTACTTTTCGTTATTCTCTAAAAAATATTTTTATTGATTTCAGACAGGAAGGGGGAGGGAGAGAGAGATAGAAACATCAGTGATGAGAGAATTATTGACTGGCTGCCTCCTACATGCCCTCCCACTGGGGATCCAGCCCACAGCCTGGGCCTGTGCCCTGATTGGGATCGAACCCTGACCTCCCGGGTCATAGGCTGATGCTCAGTCACTGAGCCGCGCCGGCCTGGCCAGTCTGTCCCCTTTAGATGCAGTTGTCCAGCCCAGCCCCAGGGGGCGACAGTGCTGCTGTGGGCTGGGGGCAGTCACACGCCTGTTTCTCCCACCCCCACCCTCACCCCCACCCCAGCGGGAGGGAGGGCGCTCCAGCCCGTGTGCCGGAGAGAGAGAGAGGTCTGACCCCTGGCCACGGCCACGCGGCTGCTCAGGCAGCACCAGGGTCTGGCTGGCTGTGACCTCCTCCAAGGTCATCAGGGCCGGAGGAGGCCGCAGCCTGATTGGCAGTGTCCGCCATGTTCCGCCGTGGACTCGGTGGGCGGTCACCGGGGTCAGGAGGGAGCCGAGGCACCCGGAGCCCGAACGCCACACGGCACCGGGGGCGGACCGCCCGTGTCCGGACCGCGGCCCCGCCTCCCAGGCCCCACCATTGACCTTCAGGACGGCGCGTGTGGCGGCGGCGAGGCCCGTGACCTGTGTGAGCCGGCGGGACACGGCCCTGCGCCCCCCTCGCCTCCGCCCGCCGTCACCGCCCGGCTCTGCCCCCGCAGGTCGCTGGACCTGACGGGCCCGCTGCTCCTGGGCGGCGTGCCCGACCTGCCCGAGGCCTTCCCGGTGCGCAGCCGCCAGTTCGTCGGCTGCATGCGCAACCTGTCCATCGACGGCCACAGCGTGGACATGGCCGGCTTCATCGCCAACAACGGCACCACGGCAGGTAGGGCGCCGCCGGGCCCTCCGAGGGCACCCCTCCTGGCAGCCGCGCCCCGGAGCCGGCCCCGCGGGCACCCCTCCTGGCAGCCGTGTCCCGGAGCCGGCCCGCCGAGGGCACCCCTCCTGGCAGCCGCGCCCTGGAGCCGGCCCGCCGAGGGCACCCCTCCTGGCAGCCACGTCCCGGAGGGAGCGGAGCCGGGTGGGGGGCCGGGGCCTGCGCTGTGGGGGGCGGGGACCCCGGGGCCCTCCGTGTCCCCGGACGACCCCGCCCGCCCGCGGGCTGGCCTGCAGCCCCGTCTGCCCTGTGAGCTCTGAGGCCTGTCCCTGGGGACGGGGTCCCCAGCTCCCGCTTCCTCGGCCGCCCCCTGGGCCGGTGCCGGGATTGGCCAGGACTGTCACGCCCGCTCTGCTCCCAGGCTGCGCCGCCCAGCGGGACTTCTGCGAGGGGACCTGGTGCCAGAACGGGGGCAGCTGTGTGAGCCGCTGGGACACGCACCTGTGCCGCTGCCCCCTGCGCTTCGGCGGGAAGAACTGCGAGCACGGTGAGCCTGCGCGGGGTGAGCCTGCGGGCGCTCTGAGTGCGCTGCCCGGGGCTGGGGGGTGCTGGGGGCACGGGGGTCCCGAGCAGGGTCCCGGGGAAGCGGGAGCAGCACAGGCCCTGGGCGGTGAGAGCCCGAGGGCGTCCTGGGACCGTGCGGACACAGCGCCGGCCCGAGCAGAGCCAGCCTGAGGGCCCAGCCTGAGGGTCAGGCAAGCGAGGAGGGCGGGCAGGCGGGGCCTCCTGGGCTCCCTGAGGCCGAAGGGACAGCGACAGGCCCGCGCCCCGCCTCCCTCCCGCCTGGAGGGGCCCTCCGGTGGCCACGTGGCTGCCCACGCCCCGCCCCTGTGGCAGGCACAAGCCGTGGCGCTGCGGTCTGAGCGGTGCAGTAGGTGAGAAGCAGAGTACGGCAATGAGCAAGTGTTGTTTCTTTTTCTTTTTCTTTTTTAAAAAAAAATACATTTTATTGATTTTTTCACGGAGAGGAAGAAAGAGGGATAGAGAATAAGAAACACTGATGAGAGAGAATCATCGATCAGCTGCCTCCTGCACACCCTCTACTGGGGATGTGCCCACAACCAAGGTACATGCCCTTGACCGGAATCGAACCTGGGACCTTCCAGTCCACAGGCCGATGCTCTATCCACTGAGCCACACCGGTTTTGGCACAAGTGTCGTTTCTTAATCACGATGCCCGGAACCGAGGCGAACCCACGGGGCTGGCTGAGGCCGGATCGCTTCGGCGTGCCCCCGGGCCGGCCTCTGGGGCTGCCCCGTGCTCAGAGCCCGGAGACCTCCCGCCCTGGAGACGCCCCTGGCCCCGAGCCCCCGGGACAGGAGGCGCCCTGCCTTCCCCGGCACGGGCGGAGGGCCCTGCCTCGCTGTGGGGCCACAGGCCCGGCACCGCGGGCCGCCGTGGGGCTCCGCCTGACGGTTTGGGGCCCACAGCCTCCTCGGTTCTCAGAGCAGACGGGAGCTGGACCTGGGGCAGAGCGGCGAGGGGAGCGGAGCTCCTGCCCCTCCGTCAGCCTGCCCATCCGGCCCAGCGCCCTGCGTGGGGCTGCGGCGTGGTCGGGTCACATGGCAGCCCTCGTCCGGGGTGGTTCAGGGTCAGGGTCAGGGTCAGGGCCAGGGCCAGGGCCAGGGCCAGCCCCTTTGTGTCCCAGAAGGCCCGGCACCTCTCGAGGCCTGTTTTGGGCAGCCGGTGGGCCGGGCTCCCGCGCCTGTAGGCAGGGCCCCCCTGACCGGCCGCGTGCGCAGGAAGCTCAGGCCGCGGGAACGGCGGGCGGCGGGCGGCGGGCGGTGGGCGGGGGGCAGTGCCGCGGCCGCCGAGCCCGGGTTCCTGTTATGGAGGCCGCAGAGCGCCAGAGCAAACAGCTGCCAGGGCGGGTCACGGGAGCAGGAAACACGCCGCTCACGAGGCTGAGGCCGGCGGCGGCGCCCCGCGGGGGCCTCTCCTGCGCCCGGGGAACCCGGCGAGCCCCGCACGGACGCTGCCTGCCACACGCAGTCGGACCCGTGACCGAGGGGCTGGCTCCCCCTGCGGTCCGTGGACACACACCGGTTTCCCAGGGTAACAGCCGCGGGGCTATGGTCACCTCCCTCACCCACCCCCACCCGGAGCCTCAGCTGTCCGGGGGCCTGCCCCGTCTGGGCCCATCCCGGGCCGTGTGCTGGGCGGGGAGCCCACACAGACGTCTGCGGGCGCCTGTGGGCTCCCTGCCGGGCGCTGTCCCGCCCGGAGCCGTGCTGTGCCCACCCCCACACCGAGCCCTGCACCGGCCCGGCAGGCGTGGGAGGGGACGGGGAGGCTGACTCTCAGGGCCCCCAGCACCCTGTCCTCGGAGCCTGGGGACCCAGCCGCCCCCTCTGCCTGCCGTCCAGCCTGAGAGCCTTGCCGGGCCCTGGCCACGGGGGACCAGGCCTGACTCCCCAGGAAGGCGGTCTGCGTCCCGGCGGCTCCCGCAGGGACCCCGGTGCTGGATCCGGGGCCGCGGCCGGGCAGAGGGGCGTCTGAGTGGGGCCTTCGTACAAACACGAGAAGGCCTGGGGGGCCCCCCGTCCCGGGATCCTGGCCCGGACCCTGTCTGACCTCGGGGTCCGTCCGTGTCCGCAGTCATGCCGCACCCCCAGCTCTTCGGCGGGGAGAGCGTCGTGTCCTGGAGCGACCTGGACGTCACCATCTCGGTGCCCTGGTACCTGGGGCTCATGTTCCGGACCCGGGCGGCGGACGGCGTGCTGATGGAGGCCACGGCAGGCCTGTCCTCCCGGCTCCACCTCCAGGTGAGCACGGCGCGCCAGGGCCCGGCCGATGGGTGTGACCGGCGCGCCGCAGAGCGGCACCCGTGGGACCCCGGCCCTGCCGGGGAGGCCAGTGTGGGCCGGGCCCGGTCCTTAGGACAGAGCCCCCCGCGGCCCCCTGGCCAGGCCCCAGGGCAGGCGCGTTTGCCGGCGCTGCAGGCCGGGCCGCTGCTCCTCCTGACTACCTGACCTCCAGGAGCTCCGGGCAGCCAGGAGCAAGCTCTGGGCTGGAGCTGGCAGGCCCGGGGCGGCCCGGGCGGCTGCTCGGTGGGTTCGCGGTGGAACACATGACACGCTGTGCCGGGCGGTGATGACAGGAGCCGTGCTGCCTGGCACGGGGTCGCTAGGAAAAAAGTCTGTGCTCGGCGGGAACAGGCCCCGCTGTCTGAGTCACTGAGTCCCGGGTGCTCACCCAGGGGGTTAGGCTTCTGCCGGGGACGGGGGCCGCCCCTCCCCGTGGGAGGCCGGGTGGCCAGAGCGGTGGCCATGGGGAGGACCCTCCAGGCCCCCTCGGCCACCTGGACGGCCCCAGGGCAGTTCTCAAAGGCCGGTCCCTCCAGGCACCCCTGGCTCATTTCCACGGGCTGCACGTGATGGCAGGCCCCCCCCACAGGCCCTCCCCTCAGGCCCCGGGTGCCCGAGGGCAGCAGCGTGGGTTCTGGGGCCGCCCACGGGCCGGGCGAGAGGTATCGTCTGCCGTCGGGCACCCAGACAATCGGGTAATTGCTTCCGGGCGCCCTGAGCCCGCCGGCATTGTCAGCGGGATTACCCGCTATTGTCGGCGCCTCCGGAATCCGCCTGCCACAGGCGGGAGGTGCCAGGCGGGCCGCCGTCGGCCGGATCCAGCCCCCGGAACCGCCTCTGGGTGCAGACGTGTGTCCTTCTCATTGTCGCTCCGCGGGCTCTGCGTTTTGTTAGCAGATACGGCGAGCGGGGTCCGGCCGGGAGGGGCTGCGTGCCTGACCTGTGACCTGGGGGCTCCCAGGGTCGGTTCCGGTCAAGGGCACCTGCCCGGCTGCGGGCTGGATCCCCAGGAGGGCCTGCAGGAGGCAGCCGATCAGTGATTCTCTCTCATCACTGATGTTCCTCTCTCTCTTCCCCCCTCCCTCCCTCTCTGAAATTAATAAAAATGTTTTTTTTTAAACCTGCCATCTTGCGGGTGGGCGCTGACCATTCTGCCTGTGGGTGAGGGCTGTTACCAGGCCGTACAGAGGCAGGTTTCCCTGGAGAGGGCTGAGCGTTCGGAGAGCCCTCCTCGTCGCCAGGACCTGAGCTGCCCCGCAGGCAGGCGGCGTGGGCTGGGCTGTCGGCTGTCGCTGCGCCCTGTTCTGGCAGCGGCTGCAGGACCCCTTTTCCTTTCTCTGCCCGTTCCTCAGCGCTTGGGCGCCCTCACGTGGCCGCCGTGCGTCTTGCGAGGAGCGCATCCACAGCTTGAGGTTCACAAGGTTCTGGGATCACCTTGACGCAGGGTCAGGGCAGCAGCGGGCACGTCGGCGTCACACGGGGCCCTGGGTGGCAGGTTCTCTGACCCACCACAGCCTTTAGGATCCTGGAATCACTCACAGCACAGGACTCTGCAGGGGTCACCGCTGACCTGGGCCGTTTCTACCAAAAAGGAAGCAGCCATCGCCTCTGACGAATCGTTTTTGTTGTTTGTTTTACTCTACCTTAAAAAAAAAAAATAGATGTATTGATTTCAGAGAGGAAGGGAGAAGGAGAGGGAGAAACATCCATCGGCTGCCTCCCGCACGCCCCCTGCTGGGCTTGTGCCACGACCAGGAATCGGATGGTGATTGGGTTCACGGGTCGATGCTCAACACCTGAGCCGCACCGGCCGCTTCCTCCCTCGGTCTCGCTTGAAGTTACACCAAGTGGCCAGATTATTATGATCTCTGAACACGTAATAACCTGGCCGCCCCGTGCGTACTGAAACGGGAGGTCAGCGACGGCGCCGTTTCCTGGCCTGCCTTGTGCGTTACATGGGGCCTGGGTCTGACGTCACCGAATGCCACCTTCACCTCCAAAGCGAAGGTGCGGCCCCTGAGCCTGATCCCCGGGCGCCCTGGTCGCCTGCCTGTTCTCGCCGGCGTCCGGCGGCTGCTTTCCAGGCTCCATCTCCTGCCTTGGCTCTCTGCGGGCGGCGGTCCTGTCTCCGGGCGTGGCTATTCCCGGCTGAGGGCTGGGCGTCGGGTGGAAACGTGGGGAGAACCTGAAACCAGAGCAGAGGAGGCAGTGCCGCTGGTTTGCTCCGGGAGAGACCCCGGCCCGGCGCCCAGGCTGCAGTGCTCAGCCGTCACCGGGGAGGCCGCCCCACGGGCCCGGTTGTGGCTGTGGGTCCCAGGCCGCTCTGCCGGGCCGGCCGCGGGGGGCTCTGTGTTGGTCTCACGTGCCTGGTGTTCTCGGGAGGTTGTGCCCGTCACCCCGAAGACCTTCCGGGAGGTGACGTGACCCCGGGCTCCCCGGCCCCGTGGCTGTGTTCCCTGTAAGCGGGAGCGGCTCAGGCCAGTCACGAGGCTGGTTTCCGTGGCCTGTGTGTGTCCTGGAGCACGGACCTGGATCTGGCCTCGTACAGGGTCCCGTTTACGCCCAGATCAGAGCCCAGCGGGCCGAGTCGGCGTATGTTCCCAGCGCTGAGTGGGGCTGTTGTGCTTGACCGCGTCCGCATGGGACACGTTTTCTACCTTTGCCTGAGGATGCTTTTCCCATTGATTTTTCTTAAGCAAGGGAGGAGAGAGAGAGAGAGAAGCATCCATGTGAGAGAGACACGTTGATTGGTTGCCCCCAGACGAGGGCCGGAAGTCGAGCCTGCACCGAGGTCGTGCCCTTGACTGGGAATCGAACCAGGGCCCTCGGCCCGTGGGCCGGCGCTCTCACCCCTGGGACACCGGCCAGGGCAGCGTCCGACACTCCGGACCGCAGGAAAGGCGTGGCGCTCCGCAGGTGTCACAGGCCGCGCGGAGTGAGGCGTGGCCCAGGTTCTGGTCGGTCTCCTGCGCAGCCTCTCAGCCCGCCCCGTGGCTCCCGCCCACAGATCCTGGACAGCCACGTGCAGTTCTCCGTGGCCCACGGCCCCGCGGACGTGGCGTCCGTGCGGCTGTCCCGGTCGCGCGTGACGGACGGGGAGTGGCACCACCTGCTGGTGGAGCTCAGGAGCGCCAAGGAGGGCAAGGACATCAAGTACCTGGCGGTGCTGACCCTGGACTACGGCGCGGACCAGGTGGGCTGGCCCGGCCTCCGTCGGACCGTCACCGGGTCACGGGGAGCCCGCGGGCCCTTCCCCGTACCGGGACCCCAGGGCCGGGTGGATTTGGGGGCGCCCATTGTGAGCCCCCTGAGTGTAGGTCTCACGTCCTGCCTTACGCTGAGGTCCCTGCCCAGACGGCAGTGCCTGGTCAGGACCTGGGCCTCTCTGGGGTGCCTCCCGGCGCCGTGGCTGCCTCAGCGGGTCTTAGCGGGTCTTAGCGGGTCTTAGCGGGGTCTCAGCGGGTCTTAGCGGGGTCTTAGCGGGTCTTAGCGGGGTCTTAGTGGGGTCTTAGCGGGTCTTAGCGGGGTCTCAGCGGGTCTTAGCGGGGTCTTAGCGGGTCTTAGCGGGGTCTTAGCGGGTCTTAGTGGGGTCTTAGTGGGTCTTAGCGGGTCTTAGCGGGTCTTAGCGGGGTCTTAGCGGGTCTTGGCGGGTCTTAGAGGGGTCTTAGCGGGTCTTAGCGGGTCTTAGCGGGGTCTTAGTGGGTCTTGGTGGGGTCTTAGTGGGTCTTGGCGGGTCTTAGCGGGGTCTTAGCGTGTCTTAGCGGGTCTCAGCGGGTCTTAGCGGGTCTTAGCGGGGTCTTAGCGGGGTCTTAGCGGGTCTTAGTGGGGTCTTAGTGGGTCTTAGCGGGTCTTAGCGGGGTCTTAGCGGGTCTTAGCGGGTCTTAGCGGGGTCTTAGCGGGTCTTAGCGGGTCTTAGCGGGGTCTTAGCGGGTCTTAGCGGGTCTTAGCGGGTCTTAGCGGGGTCTCAGCGGGTCTTAGCGGAGTCTCAGCGGGGTCTCAGCGGGTCTTAGCGGGGTCTTAGCGGGTCTTAGTGGGGTCTTAGCGGGTCTTAGCGGGGTCTTAGCGGGTCTTAGCGGGTCTTAGCGGGTCTTAGCGGGGTCTTAGCGGGTCTTGGCGGGTCTTAGGGGGGTCTTAGCCTTGGCGGGTCTTAGCGGGGTCTTAGCGGGTCTTGGCGGGTCTTAGAGGGGTCTTAGCAGGTCTTAGCGGGTCTTAGCGGGGTCTTAGCGGGTCTTAGCGGGGTCTCAGCGGGTCTTAGCGGGTCTTAGCGGGCCGCCGAGGAGGGTGTGTGCTCGGCGCTGTGCCTCCGGGTGCAGACTGAAAACCGCAGAGCGGACGGGGCGTGCGGGGGGCGAGCAGTGAGCCCAGGCGCCAGAGGGGCCGTGGGCACCCGTGAGGCGCACCCGTCCCAGGTGGGCGCTCGGCAGCCCAGGGCACACTCGGAGCGCAGGCTGAGCCAACGGTCGCCACGGTTTGGGGGGAGGGGGGGGTGGGGGGAGGAGAGGTGTGAGTACAGGAGCCCTGGCGGCTGTTGGCTCTGGCTGTGGGCGAGCGGCTGCGGGGCCCACGGGCGCGCCTTCCGGCCGAGGCTCGGTGCTGCCTCCTTAGACGCCCCTCCGAGGGCGTTTCCCGTCCGCTGCCGTCTCCCCGCCCACCAAGCCCTCCCCACATCGTGGCCCGGCGTGGGGGAGGGCTGCCCACGTCCCCGCTGACCAGCTCGCTGGCTGGGACGTGGGCACGTGGCCTCTGACCGGTCCCCACGCCTTGCGTGTCACACAGATACCAGCCGGTTTTCCAAGAGCAGCTGAGCCCTGCCCGCTGTTTTAGTTTTATTTTTTTATTTTTATTTATTTATTTTTGGTTTAAATATATATTTTATTGATTTTGTACAGAGAGGAAGTGAGAGAGATAGAGAGTTAGAAACATCGATGAGAGAGAGTCATCAATCAGCTGCCTCTTGCACACCCCCTACTGGGGATATGCCTGCAACCAAGGTACATGCCCTTGACCGGAATCGAACCCAGGTCCTTCAGTCTCCGAGCCGACGCTCTATCCATTGAGCCAAACCGGTCTCGGCTTATTTTTATTTTTGAACTTTATTGACTTCGGAGAGGAAGGGAGAGAGAAACATCCATGATGAGGAAATTATGGAGCGGCGGCCTCCTGCATGCCCCCTACTGGGGACGGAGCCCACATCCCACGCCCGTGCCCTGACGGGGCTGGAACCGGGGCCTCCTGGTTCCCGGGCCGATGCTCAGCCCCGGGGCCGCGCGGCCGGGACCTGCCGTCGGCAGGCCGGGGCGCAGGCAGTGGCTTTGCCCGAGCGGCCGTGCGTGCCGCAGGACGGGTGAAGAGACCGCGGTGTGCCCTCCCCCAGGACACGGTGCAGATCGGGAACCGGCTCCCGGGGCTGCGGCTGCGCAGCGTGGTGCTGGGCGGCGTGCCGGAGGACACCGTCTCGGTGCGCCGCGGCTTCCGGGGCTGCATGCAGGTACGCGCGGGCGCGGGCGCGGGCACCTCGCTGGCGCCGGGGCTGCCCCGCGGCTGGAGCCATGGCCATGGCGACCCGCTGGTCCCAGTGGCCAGTCGCTGGTCTGAGAGCCGACCCAGCGTTCACACACCCGGTCCCAGCTCCCCGGTCCTCCCCCAGCCCCTCCGTCTGCCTCCACCTGCCCCGCTGTGCACCGGGCCCACCTGCCCGGCCCCACCTGCCCCTCGTCCAGGTGTGCTGTCTGCCCGCTGTCTGTAGAGCGGCCCAGCCTGCGTCCCGGCTCACGGCCCCGGCTCCCACGGCCCCGGCTCCCCCAGCAAGGAGATCCTTCCGATCCCTCCCCTGGTGCCCCCCGCCCCGCGTGCTCTGAGCCCCTCCCCAGCTCTCTGTGCTCCGCCCGGGGCCTCCTGCCTGGAACTCCCCAGCCCCAGCCCCTGTGCTGCCTGCCTGGGCGCCCCTGCCGCTGCCCTCGCTCAGCCGCCCTCTGCTGTGGGCTGCCTAGCGTGTGTGTGTGTGTGTGTGTGTGTGTGTGTGCGCGCGCGCGTGTGTGTGTGTGTGTCCCGCCCTCCGCAGTCACACCGCCTGCATTTCCTCCTGAGCTCACCGGGCGCTGGGCCGTGGGGGCCTGTCTCCTGGAATGCAGCCTGGGGAGGGGAGACCTCGTCCTGCCGTGGCCCCACCACCCCGCTCCCCTCGCCCCCTCGCCCCCTCGCCCCCTCGCCCCGTGCCCAGATAAACACGGGGTCCCTTTAGGAACGAGGGACCGGCAGCATCGGGGGGGCTTCATCGCCGGCGACCTTCGGGGTTCCCCAGCCCCGAGGCCCGGGGTCCAGTCCGCGTCCTTTCTGAGCGCAGGGCGTGAGGATGGGGGAGACGGCCACCAACGTCGCCACGCTAAACATGGACGACGCCCTCAAGGTCAGGGTGAAGGACGGCTGCGACATGGGCGAGGCCTGTGCCTCCAGCCCCTGCCCCCCGCACAGCCGCTGCCTGGAGGCCTGGGACGGCTACTCCTGCGAGTGCGACCGAGGTGAGCGGCCGCCGCCCCCGCCCCCCTGACCCCCCTGCCGCCCCCCCTGCCCCCCCCCCCCCCCCCAATACCATCAACTTATTTCCGAGAGGAAGGGGGAGAGAGACGTCAATGATGAGAACCATGGGTCGGCTGCCTCCGCACGCCCCCTGCTGGGGACGGAGCCCACCGCCCAGGCCTGTGTCCGGACTGGGAGTGGAACCGTGACCCTTTGGTCCGTAGGCCACAGGCTGACACCGGCCCCGGAGCCCCGCCGGCCAGACTGGGCATCGCTTCTTAAACACTTTCCCCGTCACTGCACCGGGTGAGGGCACCGGGCCGGGCCTCCGGGCTCAGGAGGAGATGGGGGATTCGGTAAACGCACACATTCCTAAAAGCGTGCGTGCAGCGTCTGCCCCTGAGCTTGGAGGACTGTAGCCTTGCCAGCGGGCACCCGCCCACCGGGTGTCCTCGTGGTGCCCGCCCTCCGGGGGCGCCGGGGAGCCCTGTCTGTGCCCCTGTGTGGCCCCGCAGGCTCACCTCCCGGCCTCCCCCCGCGGCTGGGGGCCGGGGGCCGGTGTTTGACCGAGGCCGGGGGCCAGGGGCCGGGGTCTGCCCGAGGCCGGGGGCCAGGGGCCAGGGTCTGACCGAGGCCGGGGGCCGGGGGCCGGGGTCTGCCCGAGGCCGGGGGCCGGGGGCCGGGGTCTGACCGAAGCCGGCTCCGGGGGGTCACGCTGGCCTGTCCCCACAGGGTACTTCGGCGGGAAGTGCGTGGACGCATGTCAGCTGAACCCGTGTGAGCACGCGGGGACCTGCGTGCGCAGCCCCGGCTCCCCGCGGGGCTACGCGTGTGAGTGCGGGGCCAGCCGCTACGGGCCGTACTGCGAGAACAGGTGAGAGGCCACGCAGGCACTGCTCCCGCCCGTTCCTCCCCGAGGGGACAGCCCAGAGTGCCTGTGATTCTGGGTCGAGGACCCGTTTTCAAACTTGGCGTGAAATCGGTGAGGGCCGAATTGGGCATCACGCGCTGGCCTCTGCGAGCACGTCTCCGCCCCAGACTCACACGCTGCTCACTGACCCGCCGCCCCTGTGCTCAGAGCAGGTGGGTGCGGAGGTCGGAGGTCAGAGGTCAGAGGTCGGAGGTCAGGCAGGCGGCAGGGGGTGCGCCGGCCTCCGCACCTTCGATGCCAGGTCGCAGCTGGCTCAGCAGGCGGACTGGGCGGGGCCGGTTCTGGGCGCACTGGCCCAGCGCATGGCTGCACGGAGCCGATGGAGGCACACGGGACAGGCCGCTCTGAGCACCCGGGCCAGGGCCTGGGGACCACGGGTGCGGACAGCTGCGTGGGCCGGGATGGAGGGAGGCAGGGCAGGGCGTCGGCGGTGGGTGCCGGGCAGAGTGGCCCGGCGACGCCGTGCAGGCAGCCGGCCGGGACGGGGTCCCGTGTCCTCCAGGGAGAAGGGAGGGCCGTCACTCCAAAAGGAGCTTTTGGTGGGCCCTCCCCGGGGCCTCCAGGCCGGGCTGGGACGCAGGCTCAGGTCCGGCGATGACGGGGATGACGGGGAGGACTGAGGCCCTCAGGGACGGCTCCGGGCCCCCCAGGCTTTCCCCGAGACCGTGTGCACCCGCCCTGCTCCCCGACAGGATCGACCTCCCGTGCCCCAGAGGCTGGTGGGGGAGCCCCGTGTGCGGCCCGTGCCACTGCGCCACGGACAGAGGCTTCGACCCCGACTGCAACAAGACCAGCGGGCAGTGCCAGTGCAAGGTGAGCGCACGGCTGCGGGCACGGCCCTCACCGCTCCCGGTGCCGCGCCCGGGAGTGGCCCTGCATCAGGCACATGTGTGGGCGTGCGCGCACACACCTCTACATGTGCATAGACACACGCCTGCACACACCTGCATGTGCATAGACACACACATGTGCATAGGCACTCATGTACACACACACACATAGCTACATGCACGTGCACTTGCCTACACGTGCGCACACATGCATACCCACCTACATCCACATATGCATAGACATGCATGTGTGTACACACCCACCTGTGCATAGACTGACATGTGCATAGACACGTGCACGCACACATACACATGCATAGACATATCTATACACACGTATGCACACACCTACACAAACACACATACCTGGACCCATGCACACACACATCCTGAGCCCACGGAATCATGCGCACACACACCTACTCACACACCTACACACGCTGACCTGGACGTAGCACACGCGTGTCCCGAGCCCAGGGCATCACGAGCACACGCGTGCCTGCGGAGGCGGGTGGAGGGGTGTCGCTGTCCGAGGTGCTGGGCCAGGGCTCCCTCACCGGGAGCTGTAGGGGCCGCGGGAGGACTCCGCCGCCCCCTCCCGGGACCCGAGCGGCGCCCGTGGGGCCGGCTGCTCTCGGCCCCGACCCCGGCCCCACGCAGCTCCCGGCGTTTGCAGGAGAACCACTACCAGCCCCCGGGCCAGGACGCCTGCCTGCCCTGCGACTGCCTCCCGCACGGCTCCCTCAGCCGCGCCTGCGACTCCGCCACCGGCCAGTGCGCCTGCCGGCCCGGCGTCATGGGCCGCCAGTGCAGCCGCTGCGACAACCCCTTCGCCGAGGTCACCCCGCTCGGCTGCCAAGGTCGGCGCCGCCCTGACCCTCAGCCTCGTGACCCTGGCCCCCGTTAGAGCGGCCGCCCCCCGCCTCACTGGGGGGAGGGGGGGGTTGGGGGCAGGGCCCGGGAGGGGGGAGGGAGCCCTGCGCCCTGGCGGGGGGCTGGGCCAGGCTGAGGGTGTCACCTCTGCCCCCAGTGATCTACAGCGGGTGCCCCAGAGCCTTCGAAGCCGGCATCTGGTGGCCGCAGACCAAGTTCGGGCAGCCCGCCGCGGTGCCGTGCCCCAAGGGGTCCGTGGGTAAGTGCCGGGCGGGGGGCGGGCAGAGGCCGGCGGCGGGGAGCGGCCGAGGCGGTGGCTCCTGGACGGCCGTGTCCGGGTGGGAATCTGTAGCCGAAGGGCTGGGACACAGGAAACGTTTCCTTGGTAACGAGTGACGCCTGGGGCAGCTGCCGCACTCAGCACCGCACGGCCTCCAGGCGCGGGCTCTGAGGGCGGGTGGGGCTGCTGCCCGAGAGGGGTGCCCGCGGCCCGGGTGCCTGTGGCGCTGGGGTGTCCGCAGGTGGGGGGGGGGCTGCTTCTCTTTCCAGGACTCGCTCCAGCGTCCGCCTGTCATGGGAGCAGGCGGCTCACAGCTTAGACACTGCCCGGCGGGAGATGGGACCACCCGCCCGGCTCATGGCTGGGCCCCTTGTGGCTGGGCCCCTCGTAGCTGGGCCCCCTCGTAGCTGGGCCCCCTCGTGGCTGGGTCCCCTCGTGGCTGGGCCCCTCGTGGCTGGGCCCCTCGTGGCTGGGCCCCCGCGTGTCCAGGGCCAGCGAGGGGAAGGCGTCCCCTCAGGGAACACCGGGTGTGGGCACCTTGGGACGAGCAGTGGCGTTCGCCGTCAGGGCTCAGTTTCGCCCTCCGCAGGCACCGCCGTCCGGCACTGCAGCGGGGAGAAGGGCTGGCGGCCCCCGGAGCTCTTCAACTGCACGGCGGCCGCCTTCGTGCCGCTCAGAGCGGAGGTAGGACCGGGCGTGGGGGGGCGTGGGGGGGCGGGCAGCGGCCACGGTCAGACACCCGCCCGGCTTGGACACCCCTCCTCGTGCCCCTCAGCCCGCCGTGCACTGGCTCTGAGACGCCGTTCCTGGGGAGCCCCCTCCCCCTCGCCCCCTTCCAGCGCCTGACGCTCACCCCTCCCACTGGGCGTGACTTTCAGCCCGCCGTGGGCCTGACAGGCCTCCTTTTCCGAACCCGGTACCATCAGGGTCCTTGTGGGTTTTAATATGTTCTTGTTGATGTCAGAGAGGAAGGGAGGGGGAGAGAGAGAAACATCCATGACGAGAGAGAATCATGGACCGGCTGCCTCCGGCATGCCCTCCCCGGGGGTGGAGCCCGCAGCCGGGCCTGCGCCTGCCTGAACTGTGACCTCCTGGTTCCCAGGTCCATGCTCCACCTCGGAGCCACGCCGGCCGCTGCCATTCATTCCTCACTTCCTTAGGGCTGGACCCGCCCCGGGCGGCGGGGGCCGGAGGGGGTGGTCAGGGGGGAAGGCGGACACTCCCCGCGGGCGGCAGGGGTCAGAGGGGGTGGTCGGAGGGGAAGGCCTGAGGGGAACGTCGGAGGGGGTGGTCAGGGGGGAAGGCGGACACGCCCCGCGGGCGGCGGGGGCCGGAGGGGAAGGTCGGACACTCCCCGCGGGCGGCAGGGGTCAGAGGGGGTGGTCGGAGGGGAAGGCCTGAGGGGAACGTCAGAGGGGGTGGTCAGGGGGGAAGGCGGACACGCCCCGCGGGCTGCGGGGGCCGGAGGGGAAGGTCGGACACTCCCCGCAGGCGGCGGGGGTCAGAGGGGGGGTCGGAGGGGCGGGCCAGAGGGGAAGGTGGACACTCCCCGCGGGCAGCGGGGGCCAGAGGGAGTGGTCAGAGGGGAAGGCCGGAGGGAAAGGCTGGAGGGGAAGGCCGGAGGGGGTGGTCAGGGGGGAAGGCAGACACTCCCCGCGGGCAGCGGGGGCCGGAGGGGGTGGTCAGGGGGGAAGGTGAACACTCCCCGCGGGCGGCGGGGGTCGGAGGGAAAGGTCGGAGGGGAAGGTCGGAGGGGGTGGCCGGAGGGGAAGGCCCGGGCGGCCGCGCACAGGCCGGCATCGCGGTAGCTCCCTCGTTTGTTCCAGAACGAGAAGCTGAGCCGCAACGAGACGCAGCTGGACGGGCCCGGGGCGCTGCGGCTGGCCAAGGCGCTGGGCAACGCCACGCGGCAGGTGGCCACGCTCTCGGGCCAGGACGTGCGCACGGCCGCCCAGCTGCTGGCCCGGCTCCTGCGGCGCGAGAGCGGCCGGCAGGGCTTCGAGCTGGCCGCCACGCGGGACGCCGGCTTCCACCAGGTGGGCTTCTCCCCGGGAGATGCAAACGCCGCCCCCCAGGCCCGGCCTCGGAGCTGGGCCGTGCCGCAGCCAGGCCCCGGCGGCCCCACCGAGCTGAGCCCGTCCGTCTGTCTGTCTGTCCGTCTGACAGGACGTGGTCGGCACGGGCAGCGTCCTGCTGGCCCCGGGCACCCGGGCCGCGTGGGAGCAGATCCAGCGCGGCGAGGAGGGCGCGGCCCAGCTGCTGCGCGGGTTCGAGGACTACGGCCGCACGGTGGCCCGCAACCTGCGCCGCACCTACCTGCGGCCCTTCGTGCTCGTCACCGCCAACATGAGTACGGGCGGCGTGGGCCGGCGGGGCGCCACACAGCGGTGCCGGCGCCGGGCACCCCGCTCCCTCCGGGGGAGAAGCCCCCTCGCACAGCCACTCCCCTTTCCCCCTGGGCCTCGGGCAGAGCCAGGGCGTCCCTTCCGGGTGCCCCTGGGCTTCTGTCACTGCCCAGCGGGCGGGTCTGTGACCCCAGCGGCATCTCAGTGGGGGCAGGGGGCGCACTGCTCGCATCAGGGTCACTGGCCGTGCCCCCCACAGCTGCCAGGTGTCCCGCCCCGGGCCCGGGGGCTCGGCCGCCCGGTCAGCAGTGGGACCTGCAGCGTCCCCTCCCGCTCGGTGCCAGGCGCCCAGCAGGACAGGGTCTGGCTCAGGCTGGGGCTCTGGGGGCTGGGGGGTTTGGGGGTGCCCAGCAGGACGGGGTCTGGCTCAGGCTGGGGCTCGGGGCGTGGGGCCTCCAGGAGGACGGGGTTCTGGCTCTGGGGCTGGGGGTTGGGGGGCCCCAGGAGGACGGGGTCTGGCTCGGCCGGGGCTCGGGGGGCGGGGCAAGGGGCGGGGCTCGGGGGCGGGGCCGGGGGCGGGGCCCGGAGCCGCGAGTGAGGGGAACCCCGTCCCACAGTCCTCGCCGTCGACGTCTTCAACAAGTCCAGCTTCTCGGGAGCCTGGGTGCCGCGGTTCGAGGACGTGCGGGGGGACTTCCCCCCGGAGCTGGTGTCCTCCGTCTTCTTCTCGGCCGACTTCTTCCGGCCGCCGGAGGGGCGAGGTGAGCGGGCCCGGGGCGGGGCCTCCTGGGGGGGGCGCGGGAGAGCGAGAAGCAGGCTCACAGCAGAGCATGCCTGTGGGCGCGTGTCCCTGAGCGCGTGTCCCTGAGCGCGTGTCCCTGAGCGTGTCTGTGGGTGCATGTCCATGGGTGCGGGTCTGTGGGTGCGGGTCTGTGGGTGCGGGTCTGTGGGTGCGGGTCCCATGGGTGCGGGTCTGTGGGTGCGGGTCTGTGGGTGCGGGTCCCATGGGTGCGGGTCTGTGGGTGCGGGTCTGTGGGTGCGGGTCCCATGGGTGCGGGTCCCATGGGTGCGGGTCTGTGGGTGCGGGTCTGTGGGTGCGGGTCCGTGGGTGCGGGTCTGTGGGTGCGGGTCCGTGGGTGCGGGTCTGTGGGTGCGTGTCCCATGGGTGCGTGTCCCATGGGTGCGGGTCCCATGGGTGCGAGTCCGTGGGTGCGGGTCTGTGGGTGCGTGTCCGTGGGTGCGTGTCCGTGGGTGCGGGTCTGTGGGTGCGAGTCCGTGGGTGCGGGTCTGTGGGTGCGGGTCTGTGGGTGCGGGTCCCATGGGTGCGGGTCCCATGGGTGCGGGTCTGTGGGTGCGGGTCTGTGGGTGCGGGTCCCATGGGTGCGGGTCTGTGGGTGCGGGTCTGTGGGTGCGGGTCCCATGGGTGCGGGTCCGTGGGTGCGGGTCCCATGGGTGCGGGTCCCATGGGTGCGGGTCCCATGGGTGCGGGTCTGTGGGTGCGGGTCTGTGGGTGCGGGTCCCATGGGTGCGGGTCCCGTGGGTGCGGGTCCCATGGGTGCGGGTCCGTGGGTGCGGGTCCCATGGGTGCGGGTCCGTGGGTGCGGGTCCCATGGGTGCGGGTCCGTGGGTGCGGGTCCCATGGGTGCGGGTCCGTGGGTGCGGGTCCCATGGGTGCGGGTCCATGGGTGCGGGTCCCATGGGTGCGGGTCCGTGGGTGCGGGTCCGTGGGTGCGGGTCCGTGGGTGCGGGTCCCGTGGGTGCGGGTCCCGTGGGTGGGGGTCTGTGGGTGCGGGTCCGTGGGTGCGGGTCTGTGGGTGCGGGTCCCGTGGGTGCGGGTCCCGTGGGTGGGGGTCTGTGGGTGCGGGTCCGTGGGTGCGGGTCTGTGGGTGCGGGTCTGTGGGTGCGGGTCTGTGGGTGCGGGTCTGTGGGTGGGGGTCTGTGGGTGCGGGTCTGTGGGTGCGGGTCTGTGGGTGGGGGTCCCATGGGTGCGGGTCTGTGGGTGCGGGTCTGTGGGTGCGGGTCTGTGGGTGGGGGTCTGTGGGTGCGGGTCTGTGGGTGCGGGTCCGTGGGTGCGGGTCTGTGGGTGCGGGTCTGTGGGTGGGGGTCTGTGGGTGCGGGTCTGTGGGTGCGGGTCTGTGGGTGCGGGTCTGTGGGTGCGGGTCTGTGGGTGCGGGTCTGTGGGTGCGGGTCTGTGGGTGCGGTCTGTGGGTGCGGGTCTGTGGGTGCGGGTCCGTGGGTGGGGGTCTGTGGGTGCGGGTCTGTGGGTGCGGGTCTGTGGGTGCGGGTCTGTGGGTGCGGGTCCGTGGGTGCGGGTCCATGGGTGCGGGTCCGTGGGTGCGGGTCTGTGGGTGCGGGTCTGTGGGTGCGGGTCTGTGGGTGCGGGTCTGTGGGTGCGTGTCCGTGGGTGCGGGTCTGTGGGTGCGGGTCCGTGGGTGCGGGTCTGTGGGTGCGGGTCTGTGGGTGCGGGTCCGTGGGTGCGTGTCCGTGGGTGCGGGTCCGTGGGTGCGGGTCCGTGGGTGGGGGTCCGTGGGTGCGGGTCTGTGGGTGGGGGTCTGTGGGTGGGGGTCTGTGGGTGCGGGTCTGTGGGTGCGGGTCTGTGGGTGGGGGTCTGTGGGTGGGGGTCTGTGGGTGCGGGTCTGTGGGTGCGGGTCTGTGGGTGCGGGTCTGTGGGTGCGGGTCTGTGGGTGCGGGTCTGTGGGTGCGGTCTGTGGGTGCGGGTCTGTGGGTGCGGGTCTGTGGGTGCGGGTCTGTGGGTGCGGGTCCGTGGGTGCGGGTCTGTGGGTGTGGGTCTGTGGGTGCGGGTCTGTGGGTGCGGGTCTGTGGGTGGGGGTCTGTGGGTGCGGGTCCGTGGGTGCGGGTCTGTGGGTGCGGGTCTGTGGGTGCGGGTCCGTGGGTGCGGGTCTGTGGGTGCGGGTCTGTGGGTGCGGGTCTGTGGGTGCGGGTCCGTGGGTGCGGGTCTGTGGGTGGGGGTCTGTGGGTGGGGGTCTGTGGGTGCGGTCTGTGGGTGCGGGTCTGCGGGGGCGGGTCTGTGGGTGCGTGTCCGTGGGTGCGTGTCCGTGGGTGCGGGTCTGTGGGTGCGAGTCCGTGGGTGCGGGTCTGTGGGTGCGTGTCCGTGGGTGCGTGTCCGTGGGTGCGGGTCCGTGGGTGCGTGTCCGTGGGTGCGGGTCCGTGGGTGCGGGTCCGTGGGTGCGGGTCTGTGGGTGCGTGTCCGTGGGTGCGTGTCCGTGGGTGCGGGTCCGTGGGTGCGGGTCTGTGGGTGCGGGTCTGTGGGTGGGGGTCTGTGGGTGCGGGTCCGTGGGTGCGGGTCTGTGGGTGCGGGTCTGTGGGTGCGGGTCTGTGGGTGCGGGTCCCATGGGTGCGGGTCTGTGGGTGGGGGTCTGTGGGTGCGGGTCTGTGGGTGTGGGTCTGTGGGTGCGGGTCTGTGGGTGGGGGTCTGTGGGTGCGGGTCTGTGGGTGCGCCTCGTGGGCCTCCCGGAGACCAGGGCCGGCCGGGGCACGTGCTGGTGTCGGACGGAGGCAGTGGCGGGTCAGGTGGGGTCCCTCCCCGATGGCTCGCCCCCCCCCGCCCCCGGCAGCACCACGGGGCCTGGCTCCTCCGGTCCCAGCAGGACCTGGACACTGTGCCCGGCCTGTCCTCGGGGTGTCCTGTCCTCAGGGTGCCCTGTCCTGTCCTCGGGGTGCCCTGTCCTGTCCTCGGGGTGTCCTGGCCTCGGGGTGCCCTGGCCTCGGGGTGTCCTGTCCTGGCCTCGGGGTGTCCTGTCCTGGCCTCGGGGTGTCCTGTCCTGGCCTCGGGGTGTCCTGTCCTGTCCTCGGGGTGCCCTGTCCTCGGGGTGCCCTGTCCTGTCCTCGGGGTGCCCTGTCCTGTCCTCGGGGTGTCCTGTCCTCGGGGTGCACTGTCCTCGGGGTGTCCTGGCCTCGGGGTGCACTGTCCTTGGGGTGTCCTGGCCTCGGGGTGCCCTGTCCTCGGGGTGTCCTGGCCTCGGGGTGCCCTGTCCTCGGGGTGTCCTGGCCTCGGGGTGCCCTGTCCTCGGGGTGTCCTGGCCTCGGGGTGCCCTGTCCTCGGGGTGTCCTGGCCTCGGGGTGCACTGTCCTTGGGGTGTCCTGGCCTCGGGTGTCCTGTCCTCGGGGTGTCCTGGCCTCGGGGTGCACTGTCCTCGGGGTGTCCTGGCCTCGGGGTGCACTGTCCTTGGGGTGTCCTGGCCTCGGGTGTCCTGTCCTCGGGGTGTCCTGGCCTCGGGGTGCCCTGTCCTCGGGGTGTCCTGGCCTCGGGGTGCCCTGTCCTCGGGGTGTCCTGGCCTCGGGGTGCCCTGTCCTCGGGGTGTCCTGGCCTCGGGGTGCACTGTCCTTGGGGTGTCCTGTCCTCGGGGTGGCCTGGCCTCGGGGTGTCCTGGCCTCGGGGTGCACTGTCCTTGGGGTGTCCTGGCCTCGGGGTGGCCTGGCCTCGGGGTGTCCTGGCCTCGGGGTGCACTGTCCTTGGGGTGTCCTGGCCTCGGGGTGGCCTGGCCTCGGGGTGTCCTGGCCTCGGGGTGCACTGTCCTTGGGGTGCCCTGTCCTCGGGGTGGCCTGGCCTCGGGGTGTCCTGGCCTCGGGGTGCACTGTCCTTGGGGTGTCCTGGCCTCGGGGTGCCCTGTCCTCGGGGTGTCCTGTCCTCGGGGTGGCCTGGCCTCGGGGTGTCCTGGCCTCGGGGTGTCCTGGCCTCGGGGTGTCCTGTCCTCGGGGTGCCCTGGCCTCGGGGTGCCCTGGGAGGGCCCGGCCCCGGCTCCTCGCTCACTGGCCCTCCCCTTGCAGAGGGGCCGGCGGGCAGGCCGGCCGGGGGTGAGGCCGCCCCGCAGACCCCGAGCCCCGGGCCCGACGCCCCGAGCGAGGCCCCGGCCCGCAGGAAGAGGCACCCGGAACAGCCCGGCCAGTTCGCCGTCGCCCTGGTCATCGTCCACCGGGCCCTGGGGCAGCTGCTGCCTGAGCGCTACGACCCCGACCGGCGCAGCCTCCGGTGAGAGCGGGCGCTCCCGCCCGCACACGGCACACCCGCCCCCCCCCAGCCCGCACACGGCACACCCGCCCTCTTCCCCCCGCCTGCACACGGCATACCCGCCCCCCCCCGCCCGCACACCGCACACACACACACACAGCCCCCTCCCGCCCCGCACGGCCCCTCCCTGCCGGCTCCCACGGGCTCTGGTCTGCCGGCGGGCGCCGTGCCGCAGGGTCTGCCGTTGGCACAGGCCTAGCGGGTGATTCCCGCTCGGAGGGTCCGTCCCCAACGCCCGTCCTCAGGCTGCGGGGCGGCCCCGAGGGCTGCTGGGAAAACAGCTCCTGCCCAGGCAGGCACAGGCCCTCACCCTCGCTGGTGGGGGCCCTGGGAGCTGTGATAATCGCCCAATTCCTTTCAGCGGACTCCCTGTGGCTTATGTGTGGGGCCACCACCTTCTGTGCAGACTTTCTACTCATTTTTAAAAATATGTAATTTATTGGATTTTTACAGAGAGGAAGGGAGAGGGAGAGGGAGGTAGAAACATCGATGAGAGGAACGTTGACCAGCTGCCTCCTGCACACTCCCCACTGGGGATGTGCCCGCAACCAAGGTACATGCCCTTGACCGGAATCGAACTAAGACCTTTCAGCCCGCAGGCTGACGCTCTACCACTGAGCCAAACCGGTTAGGGCTCTCCTCATTTTTATATTTATTTTTTTAAACATATTTTTGTGGATTTCAGAGAGGAAGGTAGAGGGAGGTAGAAACATCAGTGACGAGAATCATCGATCGGCTGCCTCCTGCCCGCCCCTCACTGGGGATGGAGCCCACAGCCCGGGCCTGGGCCCTGACCGGACTCGAACCCTGACCTCCTGGTTCATAGGTCGATGTCAGCCATGGAGCACACCGGCCGGCACTTCTCATGTTTAGGTTCCAGAGCTCACCTTTGACCCTGTGCCGCCCCAGCCGTGGCAGATCCCGCCCGAGCACCGGCCCGGGCCGCGCCCAGGGGCAGAGCTCGCCGCGGTGGCGGTGGCCTCTGTGCTCGCACACGGCTGGGTGGTAGACGTGTTTCCTGACACGCGTGTCCGTGTCCCTCCCCCGCAGGCTGCCGGGCCGGCCGGTCATCAACACGCCGGTGGTGAGCGCCGTGGTGCACAGCGAGGGGGCGCCGCTGCCCCGCCCCCTGCCCCGGCCCGTCCGCGTGCAGCTCGCGCTGCTGGAGACGCGGGAGCGCACCAAGCCCGTCTGCGTGTTCTGGAACCACTCCGTCACGTGAGCCACGCCCACCAGCGCCTCCACGGGCCCGGGGCGGGGCCAGGCCCCCCTCCACTGGGGGCCGCCCTGGGGACCTTCTCTTCGTCCGGGGTGTCAGGGTCCCCGACGTGCAGTTATACACACACACACACACACACGGGCATTTCTGCATGTACACACACGTGTGCACACAGGCCAACACGGAGATAGGCCATGCACCCACAGGGCTGCGTGGCCGTGGGCCCCATCTTCAAACCCTGGTGGTAGCCGTGCTCTCGTTATCCCCTCGGCCTGGCTGCGCAGTCATCCGAATCCTAGTTCTTAGCAGATGCCTTTGCCGGCACGGCCCATTTCACAGATGGGTAAACCGAGGCTCAGAGGAGGGAGTGGGTCTTCCGGAGTCCGGGAGGGCAGGGCCCCTCTGAGGCCGCGGTGCCCGCAGCCGCTTGCGGTGTGGGGCTCCCCGCGGCCAGACGGAGCCTCTGGGGCCTGCCTCCGGGCGGCGCCGTGAAGGTTGCCGTGGGGAGATGGGAGGCTGAGAGGAGGTGGCCGTCCGGAGTCTGGAGGGAAGCGGCTGGAGAACCAAGTGGCCCTTTCACGGCCACGATGTTCCCCCCCGGGGCCGGGCCTGCATTCGCGTCCCTGTCAGTTCACTGCGAGGACAGCGGCCCGCGGCCCGCAGGCGGAGGGCGGGCGCGGGCGCGGGCACCGGGCCCGGGGGGGGCCGCGCGGAGGCTCGGGAGCCCGGGGCGGGGACCCACGCCCCTCTCTCCGCAGCCCCGGGGGCCCGGGAGGCTGGTCGGCCAAGGGCTGCGAGCTGCTGGCGCGGAACCGGACGCACGTGACCTGCCAGTGCAGCCACCCCGCCAGCGTGGCCGTGCTCATGGACGTCTCCCGGCGCGAGGTAGGCACCGGCGCCTCCCGCCCACCCGCACGCGAGCCCCGGGCATCGCCCCCCCCCCCCGCCCCAGGCCGCAGCTCCTTCCGAGCTTCAGGCCGAGCCCCTGAGCGGCCGCCCGGCTCCCGGGCCTGGCTGTGAACTACGGCCCTGCTCCGCCCCTCACTCCCCCGCATCCTCCCGCGGGGCACGATGGCCGCGCTGGGCGGAGTGAGGGCCCTCGGGCCGCGCTGCACTCAGGAGCCAGGACGCACGGCCCGGCCCCGCCCCTCCGAGGCTCCGGCCGCTGCCGCATCCCGGGAGCGAGAGTCCGCGCAGGCTGAGTGGTGGCGTCCCGGCGACAGGAAGGGACTGCCCTCGGGCTCCCCGCCGGGCGCCCGCTCTACCACTGAGCCACACTGGCCGCCGGACGCTGTCATCCCCGAACTGTCCCTGAGGGCTTTGTTCTGGGGGTTCCCGCCCTGAAGCCGGGGCTGCCGGCCAGCCCTGCGTGCGGGCCCCGCGCCTGACGCCCCTCCCCTCCGCCCGCAGCACGGGGACGCCCTGCCGTTGAGGATCCTCACCTACGCGGCCGTGGCGCTGTCGCTGGCGGCGCTGCTGGTGGCCTTCGTGCTGCTGGCGCTGGTGCGGCTGCGCTCCAACCTGCACTGCACCCACCGCAACCTCGTGGGGGCGCTCTTCCTCTCGCAGCTGGTCTTCGTGGTGGGGGTCACCCAGACGGGAAACCCGGTGAGCGTCTCCTTCTGCGACGGCGGCTCGCGTGGAGAGCCGGGGGCTGGCTAGGAAGGCGACCTTGGCCCCGAGGGGTGCGGGCGGAGGTCAGAGAGGCGGCCGTGGCGTCGCCTGAGCCCGGTGAGGAGGCTGGAGCGGGTGCTCAGGCCCCGGGGGCCGCGTGGGGGAGGGCGCAGGCGGCGGGATGGGGAACGGGCAGGCCGGAGCCCTGGCCGGCCGGCGGGGCCACTGCCTGCTGGAGCTCTGCCCCTCGCCCGCCGCAAGCCAAGGGCCCCCAGGGCCCGGGTGGCCAGACCCCGGGTGGCAGGTGGGCGGTCCGCCCGACGGGGTGCAGCCGCCCCGTGACCTCCGTGGCCTCTCAGCCACGACCCCGGGAGCACGAGGCCTGCCCGGGGCCACCGCTGGCGTCCGCGCCGGGGAGGGTGCTGGCCTCCGTTCCCGGCGGCGCAGGCTCAGGGGCCCGGCGGCCCCTGGCGCGCTCCTCTGTGGCCGGTTGTTCTGGGAAAGGCCGTCCGCTTGGCGCGGGGGCGGTGCCGAGGCCGTTCCCGTGGCAGCGCTGTGTCCACGGCGAACGTGGTTTTATGGGTTTGCTTGTCACGTGGTTGACGGCCCAGCCACAGCCCCCGCCCGCTCCCTGAGCCGGTGGCTGACCGGCAGCAGGTGGTGTGGCCGCAGCCCCTCGCCCTCCCTCTGCCGCCAGGCCTGCCACCGCGGCCGGCTCCCGTGCTGCCCGCTGGCCTCAGGCAGGGCCTGTCCCAGCAACACCCCGAGGTGCCGGCTTCCTGCCGCCGGGCCCGCTCCGCCTGTGCCCAAAGCTGGCCTCCGGGAGCTCCGGGCTCTGCCCGCCTCCGGCCCTGGGCTGTGCCCCACACGCACACACATGCATGCACGCAAACACACACATGCACACACGCACACACATGCACAGATAGACAAACACACACACACGCACACACACGCACTCCGCACCATCCGTGGGGAGGGTCCCTGCCCCTCCGGGCGCTGGGCGCTGTGCCGCGGGCGCTGCCTGTTGCTCTCGATGGATCTATACAAACGCAATGAACGGGACAGACTTCCTGTTCGGAGCTGCGGGCCCTCAGGCCGCAGAGTGGCCGATGGGTCACTGCCCTGCCCCTGTGCCGCTCCGGCCTCGGCCCTCAGTCCTCAGCCTGGGGTGCCCGGTGCCGGGCGGGTGCTGAGCCACCCCGCCCCCCGCAGTTTCTGTGCACGCTGGTGGCCATCGCCCTGCACTACGTGTACATGAGCGCCTTCGCCTGGACGCTGGTGGAGAGCCTGCACGTGTACCGCATGCTGACCGAGGCGCGCAACATCGACGCCGGCCCCATGCGCTTCTACCACGTGGTGGGCTGGGGGCTCCCGGCCGTCCTCACAGGTGAGGCCGTCACAGTGAGGCCACCGGCTCCGGCTCCGAGCCGCCCGGGGTCCGGGGCCCGGCCTCCCCCTCCCTCCGCGGCCCCGCCCGGCGGGCTCTGGGTGGACTGGGGCTGGCGCGCTGACCCTGAGGGCCTGTGCTCCGGCCCTGGGCCTCGGTGCGTGCGTGTGTGTGTGTGTGTGTGTGTGCGCGTGCGCGTGTGCCTATGCATGTGTGTGTGTGCGGGTGTCTGTGCGTGTGTGTGTGTGTGTGCCTATGCATGTGTGTGTGTGCGGGTGCCTGTGCGTGCGTGTGTGTGTGCGCGTGTGCCTATGCATGTGTGTGTGCGGGTGCCTGTGCGTGTGTGTGTGTGTGTGTGTGCGCGTGTGCCTATGCATGTGTGTGTGTGCGGGTGCCTGTGCGTGCATGTGTGTGTGTGCGCGTGTGCCTATGCATGTGTGTGTGCGGGTGCCTGTGCGTGTGTGTGTGTGTGCGCGTGTGCCTATGCATGTGTGTGTGTGCGGGTGCCTGTGCGTGCGTGTGTGTGTGTGTGTGTGCGCGTGTGCGTGCCTATGCATGTGAGTGTGCGGGTGCCTGTGCCTGTGTGTGTTCATGTGTTCGTGTGTGTGTGTCCCACACCCAGCTGTTCCCCCCGGGCTCCTAGCCCTCAGGCTGGGCCCCGGGGCCTGTGGGTGGGGCTGGACACCCCTGCCCAGGGGGCTCTCCGGGGCCCTCCCGGGTGTGGCCCTCACCCCCTCTCTGATGCCCAGGACTCGCTGTGGGCCTGGACCCCCAGGGCTACGGAAACCCCGACTTCTGCTGGCTGTCCCTGCGGGACACCCTGATCTGGAGCTTCGTTGGGCCCATCGGGACGGTTATAATTGTGAGTCCGGGTGGGGAGGCCCAGGACGTGGGAAGCCGGGGCGCCCTTGGGGCTCCTCTGAGCGGCCGCCGGGGCGGGAAGGCCGGTCTCACGCCCACGTCCGCCGTGGAACGCCCGTGTCCTGCCCGGCACTCAGACGCGGTGGCCGTGCTCAGTGCTGTGAGCCGCCGCCTGACCGCGTCTGTTCTCCCAGGTCAACACCGTGCTTTTCGTTCTGTCGGCCAGAGTCTCCTGCCGGCGGAAGCACCATTACTACGAGAGGAAGGGGGTCGTGTAAGCTGGCCCGGCGGGGGGCGGGCGGAGGGGTGGGTGTGGGCCGGAGGGCGGCGGCCGGCTCACCCTCCCCCGCCCCCCAGCGCCCTGCTGCGGTCCTCCTTCCTGCTGCTGCTGCTTGTGGGCGCCACCTGGCTGCTGGGGCTGCTGGCCGTGAACAGCGACGCGCTGGCCCTCCACTACCTCTTCGCCGTCGCCAGCTGCCTGCAGGTGAGCGCTGGCGGGGCCACGGGCCTGTGTTCATCTGAAATGCCCCCGAGTGGCCGAGGGGTCCCGGGAGGTCCTGGGCCAGCGTCCGGGCCGGCCTGAGCGGGACGGGCGGCTGCAGGAGGCGGTGGCTCCAGGGCGGCCCCGGTGCTCGGGTCCCGGCGCTCGGGTCCCGGCGAGGCCTCTCAGCACCTCCTGCCGTCTGCAGAGCCGTTGTCCCCGCGGCCCTGCCCAGAGCTGCCGGCCGCCCTCGGGCCCTAACGGGGCCGCTCCCCTCCCAGGTGAGCCCCGTGGCTGGCGTGTACGGGCCACGGCAGGGGCTCCCGGTGCCCAGGGTGAGGCCCAGAGGGCGTGTGCCAACTGCCTGCCCCGGCCCCCAGGGAGCGAGCGTGGCCTGGGGGGTCTCTGGCCGCCACTGCGGGCTCCGGGCTCCGCCCACCTCGGGGCCGCGCTCTGGCCTCGGGCTGGCCGGACCCCAGCGTCTTCCTGACCACCCCCCCCCCAGGGCCTGTGCGTGCTCCTGTGCCACTGCGTGCTCAACAGGGAGGTGCGGAAGCACCTGAAGGGGGTGCTCGCCGGGCGGAAGCCGCACCCGGACGACTCGGCCACCACCCGGGCCACCCTGCTGACGGTAGGAGGCGCCAGCCCCCACCTCCCCAAACACACACACATACACTCCACCCCCCACCCCCCGGGCCCGGGGCCGGGCTGCGCTGCTCACCGGGGACTGTGGGGTCTGGCTCCTGGCTCTGCATCCTTCCCAGAGGGGGCGCCCCGGAGCCGCCCCTGGAGCCTGGCACCGGCCGGGCAGAGGGCTGTCCTAGTCTCGCCTGCGTTTCCAGGTCCCGGGGGACAGGGCCCCGCAGGCCAGCACCCCTGTCCAGAGCGAGGGGGTGGGGGTAGGGGGGGCGTCCTCTGGCCGCAGTGCGGACCAAGCCACGGATGCGATGCTCGGTGCGATGAGGCTCTGCGGGGTGCTGGGCGCTGTCAGGGTGCTGTGGGGAGGGCACCCTGCGCCCCTTGGCCCTCTGTTCTCACCGGCACCCCCCCCCCCCCCAGCGCTCCCTCAACTGCAACACCACCTACGGCGAGGAGCCGGCCGTGCTGCGCACCGCCCTGGGCGAGTCCACCGCCTCGCTGGACAGCGCCGGCAGGTCAGCCCGGCCCCGGGCCTCGGGGGGGTCACTCCTCGCCCGCGGGGGGTCACCTGCCGGGAGGCCGCCCTGTGCTGCGGCTCCGGGGGGGTCTCCGTGCGCCCGCAGTCCGGGCAGCGCCCTCCTGGCCGTGCACGCGTCCTGGCACCGCCGGCAGGTGCTCGGTGGGGGTGGCCCCGCCCCGTCCCCCCGGCAGCGGCACTGAGGGCCCCCCCCCCCCAGGGACGAAGCCGGCCAGAAGCTCAGCGTGTGCTCCGGGCCGGCCAGGGGCCGCGGGGAGCCGGGCCCATCCTTCCTCCCGAGGAACGGCCAGAAGCCCCCGGGTGAGTGCCCGGCCGCCCTCCCTCCGCCCGCGTCACCATCAGGCGAGGGGGCCCCGGCCTCCAATGGGACGGCGGCTCCTCCTCGCAGGAAGCGTCGCCGAGCCCGCCCTCCCGTCCACAGGCCCCGACTCGGACTCGGACAGCGAGCTGTCCCTGGACGAGCAGAGCAGCTCCTTCGCCTCCTCACACTCGTCCGACAGCGAGGACGACAGGGCGGGGGCCCAGGGCCCCGTCCACAGCACCCCCAAAGGTGAGCAGCCGGGCCTGTCCCCCGAACACAGGCCCTCAGCACGCAGGGAGAGCGGGCCGGGAAAGCTGCCCCTGCTGGAGGGGCCGCAGAGGCCCCGGGTGTTGGGGTGCGGTGGGGGACTGCAGCTGGTGGGGGCCCCACGTCAGGATTTGCCCGTGGGAGCCGGGAGGTCTGGGGGTGGTGGGCCGGAGCCACTTGGGGGACACACCTTGGAGGAGGGGCCTCCTGCCGGCTGATGGCGCCCTGTGCCCAGGAGACCCTGCAGCCAACCACGTGCCTGCGGGCTGGCCCGAGGGGAGCCCGGCTGGGAGCGACAGCGAGGAGCTGGGCGAGAAGCCGCCCCTGAAGGTGGAGACCAAGGTCAGCGTGGAGCTGCACCCGGACCAGCAGACCAACCACTGCCTGGACCGCCCCCCGGGCGGGGAGGACGGGGCCCTGCCCAGGCCCGCGGGCGCGCCCTGCTCCCAGCCCCCCGAGCAGAGAAAAGGTGGGAGCCCCTGGTCCTGGGGGAGGGGCCGGCTGGAGAGGGCGGAGCTGTGCTGGGTGGGTGGAGCCTGCTGGATGGGACTGGGCTGGATGGGGCTGTATTAGCTGGAGGGGGCGGAGCTGTGCTGGGTGGGTGGAGCCTGCTGGATGGGGCTGGGCTGTATTGGCTGGAGGGGGCGGAGCTGTGCTGGGTGGGTGGAGCCTGCTGGATGGGGCTGGGCTGTATTGGCTGGAGGGGGCGGGGCTGTGCTGGGTGGGTGGAGCCTGTTGGATGGGGCTGGGCTGTATTGGCTGGAGGGGGCGGAGCTGTGCTGGGTGGGTGGAGCCTGCTGGATGGGGCTGGGCTGTATTGGCTGGAGGGGGCGGGGCTGTGCTGGGTGGGTGGAGCCTGTTGGATGGGGCTGGGCTGTATTGGCTGGAGGGGGCGGGGCTGTGCTGGGTGGGTGGAGCCTGCTGGATGGGGCTGGGCTGTATTGGCTGGAGGGGGCGGAGCTGTGCTGGGTGGGTGGAGCCTGCTGGATGGGGCTGGGCTGTATTGGCTGGAGGGGGCGGAGCTGTGCTGGGTGGGTGGAGCCTTTGGATGGGGCTGGGCTGTATTGGCTGGAGGGGGCGGGGCTGTGCTGGGTGGAGCCTGCTGGATGGGGCTGGGCTGTATTGGCTGGAGGGGGCGGAGCTGTGCTGGGTGGGTGGAGCCTGCTGGAGGGGGTGGGTGGGGTGAGACAGGCGGGTCCTGGGCATAGAGTTGAGTCGGGCCCCACCCTCTGGGACTGAGACCCCAGGAGGGAGGCCAGCCTGACGCCCTCCCCCGCCCCCAGGCATCCTGAAGAACAAGGCCACCTACCCGCCCCCGCTGACGGAGACGCGGGCGCGGCTGCGGGAGAGGATGGCCGAGTGCCGGCAGAGCCCCTCGTCCTCCCGCTCGTCCTCCCTGGGCTCCTGCGACGGCGTCCGCGGCCCCGATGGCGCCGTCACCGTCAAGGCCCCGCGCCGGGAGCCGGGGCGCGAGCACCTCAACGGGGTGGCCATGAGCGTGTGCGTGGGGAGCGCCCAGGCCCACGGCTCCGACTCCGAGTGAGCGCGCCCGCGCCAGCCTGTCCTCGGTGCCCCGGGGCGGGGGGGGCGGGTCAGGGCCCCCGAGGGAGTGGGGGTGGAGAAGGAGAGGCCAGGGGCTGGGGTGGGTGCCTCTGGGGGAGGGGCTGCAGGCCAGGTTGAGAGGAAGTGACCAGAGCTTGGCCTCCCTCCTGGCACTGCCCACCCAGCCCCAACGTCCTGCCCGTGGCTGAGGGCCGAGGTCGGGGTGCCCAGCTGCAGAGACCAGGGGGCACGTGCTCCCGGTCGCCGCTGACCCCCAGGGAGGCGCGGAGTGGGAGCGAGCTCCCGGGGGCCTTCCTGACCCTAACGATGCCGAGGGCACTCGATGGGCTGGCGGTCAGGGCGGAGGCTCCGGCCTGCTCCTGGGGTGGCTGTGTCCCTGGGGCCCGGGGCGTCCCCTGCCCACGTGGGGCCCTGCCCTCCCACCCGGGGACGCCCAGCTCTTGGCCCGTCGGAGGCGGAGCCGTCCTTGCTGACCCGCTGCCGCTGTGGCTTCTTCCCACGCGCAGAGGCAGTAACGAAACTTCAATTTGACCATCAGGAAACCGTGAGCCGTTCCCTCCACCCGCGACACTCGACGGCCCAGGCCGCCCTGAGCGTGAAGCGGGCCCGGCCCCACTGGCAGCCCCGCTGGGGGCGCAGTCCAGCCCTGAAGCCCTGGGCTGCCCGGGCCCGGGCCCATCGGCCGGTCCCATGACAAGTGCCAAAGGCCTCAGGCACGAGGAGGCGGACTCCCGGCCGCACGGCTGTTCCCTCAGGTGCAGACGGAGCCAAAACCTGCCTGGCCTCGCCGGGACGGCCCGGCACACACCGGCAGGAGCCGCCGGGCCAGGCTCGCCGGGCACAGAGTGGAACCACGGTCGGCCGCTGTTGGGCAGCCCGGGCCCTGAGAGGACGGTGCTCCCGTGTGGACGGACCAGCGAGGGGCAGGGCCTGAGGCTCTGATGCCGGACGGAGCAGGGAGGCCAGTGGGACCATCTCAGCTGGTGTTCGTGTGAGGACGGTGCCAGTTGAACCTGGTGTGCGTGATGCGATCGGACAGGGAGCTGGAAGTGGGAGCCGAGCACAGACAGAGCTGAGCAGGACCGGGCAGTGTGCACGCAGCCCGCCACAGCTCCCTGCGCCGGCCCTGGAGACCCGGCCCTCAGCTCCCCGCCGCCCCGCTGGTGGGTCTGAGACGGACTCGGCCTGGGCAGCCCCCAGGAGACTGCGGGGGTCACCAGCAGAGGCCGCCACACTGGGCCTTCCCTAGCCACGCCCCGGGGCAGGCACTCCAGCCCTGCAGGGCCTCCCGGGCCTCCTCCCAGGGGCCTGGCTCCGCAGGCGGGGATTCTGTCGCCCGCCTGCTGGTCGCCATGGCATTTCGGTGTTCACACGTCCGGACTGAGACTGAGGGCTGCTCTCCCGGATGTCACTCATTCCTTCCTGCCAATTGTCCAGCTCTTAGCCCCCAGCCCCGCCCCCAGCCTAGCCCGTTACTTCACTTCGCCTCCAGTGGCCAATTGTGCGTGGACAAAGCACAGCCCCCCAGCGGTTGCCAGGCTGGTTGGAAACGCACACCAGGGCCGGCGGTGGCTGTCCATCGTGGGCAGTCGGCACAGCGTGGCCCCGGGCGCCGTGGACCGCGGCCCGGATTCCTCAGACCTTTCGTTCTCCAAATCAAGTGCCCAAATAAGTGCCAGCACAGCTGCTCCCAGCAGGAGGAACCAGACGGTGATGAGAGTGAGGCCCGGGCAGGGTCCCGTGTTGTCCCGGTGAGGACGGAGCTGCTGGCGGCGTGAGCGAGCGCGGGTGGACGCCAGCTGGGGCACAGGCTTTCGCCACGAAACACGACCCCACAGGCGGCCCCGCGCTGAGCGAGCTGTGAACGGCCTCACGTGTGGCCGAAGGTGCAGAGCGGCGGGCCTGGGCCTGCGTCCCTGCGGCCGGGCGTGGGTGACGAGGCAGAGCGGCGGGCCTGGGCCTGCGTCCTGCGTCCCTGCAGCCTGGCGGGCGAAACGAGGGCTGCGCACGTTTGCGTCTCTGAACCTCCACCTCTGCCGCCGCCTCCGGCCGCTGGCTGTGCCCGGGACATGTAGTTTTTAATCTGATCAGAACTGTTACCAAAAAAAGCCAGTTTTATGAAGACAGGAAAAATGGAAACCTATTTTTGTGATTTAAGACTTTATGGCAAAGATTAGACACTGGAGGGTTTTTTAAAAACAAATGTATATTTATTAATGTTCAGAACACTGGAATCACGACCCAAATGAGGAGAGTCTACAATAAATTAAGATGTTGAGTTTGTACCGCTGTGCTGGCTCCCCCCTCTCTGGGCAGGGGAGGGACCCGGCGGGCGGGACCAGGAACGGCCGGAGTGTGTGTGCTCCTGCAGGGCCTGCGGTCTCTGCACCGTCTTCTCCTGGGGGCTGCCCAGGCAGATTCCATCTCAGCGGGGCCCAGGCTCCCCGCCCGCAGGCTGACTGACTGGAGGGTCCGGGCGCTGGGCCTCCAGGTGAGGAGCAGGTACAGCCATTTCACGGGGGCAGGCAGTGCTTTCCCCCCTCCTCGGTGGGGAGTTGTCAGCCAACAGGGTGTGTTTTCTCCTGGGCTCCCCGCTCTGGGACCCAGTGACCTTAGACATTGTCCCCGTCCCTGAGACTGTCCATCTGTCCTTATTCTCCTTCCTGTTCTCAGACTTGATGATTTCCAGTTGTTGACATAAAGTCCAGTCGTCCCCACCAGAGAGGGTCTCCACTCGGTCCCTCTGTAAAGGCCATCTCTCTGCGAGGATGCCCCCATGTGTTTCTATTAACCTATTAATCCTCACCTGAGGATGCTTTCATTGCTTTCTAAAGAGAGCGGGAGAGAAATACTGATGTGGGAAAAGCACATGATTGGTTCCCTCCTGCATGAGCCCTGATCAGGGCCTGGGCCGGGAAGGAGCCTGCAACTAGCTCTGTGCCCTTGACTGGAATTGAACCCGGGACCCTTTAGTCTGCAGGCCGACCCTCTGGCCCCTGAGCCTCACTGGCAAGGCCCCCCATGCATTTCTAGAGTGTTTGCGTGTACTTGGTGGAGTGTGGTGGTAACAGCTGCTGCACCATCTCTGAGCATCTAAGTGTCTGGGTCTCCAGCTGAAGGCTGGTCAGTTCTCGGGTCTGCTCCGGCTGACTGAGCTCGAGGGGCCCGTGCTGACGTGCTGGGCATCACGAAACTCTGGCTCCCGTTAAAATCCTGGGCCGGTGGCACTTTCCACCTGTTCCCGTGGGAAGAGCCGCCAGGTTCAGACATGTTCTCTCAGCCTCGGCTGTCCGTCTGGTGTCCAGGGCTCCAGGCCTCCCGCAGGCTGCTTGGGGCCTGCTCTGTGTGGCCTGCATCGGTGCCTGCGGACGGGGGTTCTCCAGCTCGCTCCTCTGGGGTTTGCCGCATGCTCACCCCGGGGCCCCGTTCCCAGAGGCCAGCGCCTGCACTCCCACAGGAAGAAACCAGACCCCCTCAGCCTACAGGCCCTCCCAGGCCCTGCGGGGAGGCCCACCCCGGTCCGCACAGCTCCAGCGTCTGGGGCCACCCTGGAGGCATGCGTGGGAGGAATGAAGGAACCCACAGCACCGGCCCCAGAGGGAGGCTTTGCTCCCGCCCACCTGCTAACGATCCCGGCCCGGACCCAGCCCAGAGGCCATGCTGCCTGGAACTGCGGGGATGGAGCCCCAGGTGGGGAGCAGGCCTGGGGGCAGCGGGCGGTCCCCCACCCCGGGGACCAGCTGGCAGGGCTGCTCCGGGACGCCGAGGGTCAGGACAAATAAGGCCCTCGGAACGCTGTGAGCAGATGCTGAGCACCCTGCAGGCCAGACAAGCGACCCTTCGTCTGGCTGCGGGGCTGCCTGCCGCCTCCCTGGGCACAGTGGGGCCCAGGCTCCCCGCCCACAGGCTGACTCTGGAGGGTCCGGGCGCTGGGCCTCCAGGTGAGGAGCAGGTGCAGCCATTTCACGGGGGCAGGCAGTGCTTTCCTATCAGCTCTGCACCCGAATGTGTCCCTTCTCCCCCTTCCGTGTCAGCGGCTGGGGTGCCCAGTGGGCAGGCGGCCCTCTGGCCGGCCAGTGTCTCCAGAACCTTGGGTGAGACGAGTCGAGGGCCCGGGGCAGGGCAGGGGGTAGGCCGAGTCCCAGCTGCTCCTGCCCGCGGGCCGCCAGCAGCTCTCCAGCTCTGACAGCCACCAGGGGCACGGGAGGCAGGCCTGCCCAGCGGAGCAGGTGACACTGCTGGCGGAGGCTCCACGGGACCAGCCAGTGAGGCTGGGTGACTGGCAGCGGCAGGTTTGGACCCCTCCTCCCACGGCCAGCCTGGGGCTGGCGGACGGCAGAGCTGCCCAGAGGTGGGGAGGGGGCGGTGGGGTGGGCCGCGGAGGCTTCCTGAAGGCCCGGCTCAGGCGTTCCCAGGGCGGGGGGCAGGAAACGGGAGCCAGAGCTGTGCTGCCCTTCGGCCTCCATGTGGGGCGGACGATCCCCAAGAGCCAGGGGCTGCCTGTCGAACCCACTGCCCGGCACATGTGGAGAGGGGCAAGCTGGGCCTCCCCCACCCCTCCCGGTCCAGCTCGGCTGGAGGAGTCACAGCTGGGACGGCCGAGCCCCACCTCACCGGCCGCCTGGCCACTCGCTGCCTCCCAGGCCTGTTCTCCCGTGGAGCAGGGCCAGCGCTCAGAGCCACAGGGCAGGGTCTCCTGGGTGGGGGAGGCTGGGTAAGGGCGGTGGGGTGTGGAGAGCAGGGGCTGGGGAGGGAGGGCTGGCGGCTCTGCAGGTGGCACTGCATCAGGTGGTGGAGGGAGAACTGTTCTCTGGGCACTGCCCCTGCCCAACCAGCCGCAGCCCCGACCGTCTGCCTGCTGCACGCCCCGGCCCACGAGGGGCTCCCGGGGCTGGGCCTTCTCAGACCCTCCTGAGGTGCCGTCCTCCCGGCCCCAGGTGAACTGGGCACTGCTGGGTGGGCTGGCTTCCATCCGGCCTCTGGGGGTGGGCTGACACCTAGCCGTTAGCCCCCTCAGGGGCCTGGTCTCAAGCTCCCCCAACTGTGGCCTGTCACCCAACCCAGGCTCACACGAGGCCAGCACCTCCCCCGCGGCCCTTGCCCAGGCTGGGGGGGCCTGGAGCCGGCGTAAGGGTGGTCTTCCAGCGGACCCAGTGTGCGCGGTCCCGACCCCCCTGCCTCCCCTTCGGCCCGGCGCCCCGGGGCTGCGGTCAGAATGCAGTGCTGGATGCGAGTTTATTCCGTGCGGTCCCTGCAGCCCCTCCCGGTGGCAAGAGGCACTGGGGGTGGCACTGGGGCAGCCCAGTCAGCAAGTCCTTCCGGCCCCTCTGGCAGCAGGTGGGCCAGGCTCCCGGGTCCAGCAGCAGCCCCCCCAGGCCGCCCGCCAGGCTCTGCTCCTCCACAGCCGCCCCCTGCGCTCAGGGCGCGGGTCCCGCGGGCCCCGAGCTGGGGCTGTGGCCGGGGCTGTGGCCGGGGCTGTGGCCGGGGCTGTGGCTGGGGCTGTGGCCGGGGCTGTGGCTGGGGCTGTGGCCGGGGCTGTGGCTGGGGCTGTGGCCGGGGCTGTGGCCGGGGCTGTCGCTGGGGCTGTGGCCGGGGCTGTGGCTGGGGCTGTGGCTGGGGCTGTGGCTGGGGCTGTGGCCGGGGCTGTCGCTGAGGCTGTGGCCGGGGCGCTCCGTGGCCACGCTGGACCTGCTCTTGCCCTTCTGGAGCGTGTAGGCCGACGGCCCCAGGCGCAGGATCTTGCCGCTGCCCAGGCACTCCTCCCCCTTGTAGAACACGGCGAACTGCAAAGGAGGCCGAGCCACCGCTGAGCAGCCAGGCCCAGGCCTGAGGCTGCTGCTGCTGGGGCTGGGGCTGGGGCTGGGGCTGGGCAGAGGAGGGACAACTCGGCCTCCCCTGGCCGTCCTGCCGGGCCCAGTCCCCGTGGCGGTGAAGCAGCGGAGGGCGTGGCCGGGAGAGGAGTGCCAGGGGCAGGCGGGGCCTGGGACCGGGCGCTGCCCTCCCGGCAGGAAGCCTGGCCCCAGCCCTGACGGTGCTGAGTGATGCAGAGCCGTCTGCACCCAGGGCCGGGCCGGCCAGGCAGCGGGATCCCGCCTTCCCACCCGAGCGGAGCGCAGGCCGGCTGCACTCACCTGTCCGGGAGCGAGGGCCCGCACGGCCTGCACCGCCGTCACCCACACGGTGCCGTCTTGGTTGAGGGTCAGCACACAGGGCACTGGAAGAAGATGGGCTTTAGGGGGCACTGGCCTGGCCTGTGTGGTCAGCCTCAGCCCTGGGCGCACACTGCTCGGACCCTCGCCCAGCCCTGCCTTCCCAGAATGAGCTGAGCCGGCTCTGCGCGCCCGGCCTGTCTCTCATGGCTGGTGGGAAGGGGCCTGAATGGCTCCACCATCCCAACAATGGGGCTCTGCTGCTGGGTCCCCTGCTAGCCTGCCTACATCTGGCTCCCGGGCGAGCCCACCGCTCAGTCACCTAGCGCCATCTGGTGGTAGAAGCGGAAGTGGCACTCCATCATCTTGTCGCGGACCAGGGCTGCGGGCGGCTCCTCGGCGATCCAGTGCACGCGGTTGGTCCGCAGCAGGTCCCGATACAGGGCCGGGTGGTCCCCCCGGGGGGCCTGCGGGGAACCTGGACCTGACGCCTGGAGCCCTAGCAGAGGGCCCTCGCCCCAAAGCCGCTCGCTGCCCCTCGTTAACAGCCTAGCAGCCGGGCTGCCCCCAGTGGGAATGCCTGTTCCCGCAGGAGCCTGGCCCGTTCTGCAGGAGGAGACTAGGGTCCCTCACGGTCCCCTCTGCCAGCAGGGGCTGCGCTCTGGCCCCAGGACCTGCCGCCGCTCCGCAGAGAGCGCTGGACCCGAGGGCAAGCCGTCCAGGCCGCCGCCACCCACGGCCGCCCCGACCACCCGGCCGTGTCCGCGCACACTCCGGAGCGGCTTCCGCTTGCAGGACGGACGCGTTAACGAGAGCCGGGACGCGGCCGGCCGGGTGCGGGAGGCAGGCCCCGCGCCTCCCCGGCTCTGCCAGCAGGGCGGCGCCCAGGGCAGCCACTCACCACGAACACGTCGCCCGTGGCGCCGTCCTTGTCCACCACGTACCAGGGCTCGCGCAGGCCGCCGATCCTGGCCCTCTGGCCCAGCGTGTACAGGAACCAGCCTGGGGACGGTGTCGTGAGGCGGGCACCGTCCCCTCGGCCACCCACCGATGGGCGGCGGCGGGCGGGGCTCGCGGACACCGAGGGCCACGGGGGCCGGTGCCCACCGCCAGGTCAGCCTGACTGAGGCCAAGCGCCCCTCCCTCATCGGGCCCGCGGGACGCCTGGCCTGGCAGCAGGCGCTCCATGAGAAGGTGGGCGGGCCTGCGGGAGCGGAGCCCCTGGCTGAGCTGCATGCGGCCGCGGTTATACAGGCGAGCCCCCCACCCCCCACGACTTCCTCTGGGCACCCCCCCACAAACATCAAAGACCAGAGCCAGGCCACCCCTCCCGCCACCCACCCTCCCGCCACACGCGCAGGCGCAGGCACTTCGGGAGCACATGCCGGTTCAGCAGAGCTGCCCGCCGCCTCCCCGGTCTGGAGCCAGGGCGGGGGAGCACCTGCAGTTCCTCCCTGGCAGGCGGTCACCCACAGCAGGAACCCACGTCCACGCCGCCGTCGCCGCCGCCCACACCTCCCCGCCGCCCGCAGCCCGCCCGCCCCTGTGCCGCCTCGCCGCCCTGCAGGAGCTCACCTTTGTGTGTCCCCAGCACCGAGCCGTCTTCTATGGACACGAACCGCCCCGGCCGCGGCTGTAAGTACTGAGCACACGCCCGTCAGTTACTGCGGGCCGGGCCCCGGGGGGGCGTGTCCCGGCCCGAGCCCTCACCTGGAGGATGAACTTCTCGAAGTTCCTTTTGCCCACGAAGCAGATGCCCATGCTCTGCAAGGAAGAGGGCGGCCGGAGGTGAAGGGCGGCCGGAGGGGCTGGAGGGGCCGTTCCCCACCGGCACCCACACCGGGCCCGCCCCGCACACCTGGAGGGCATGCCGGGGGCAGCCTCCCAGGCCGGTCCTGCCCCTGACCCGGGGCCTGCCAGCCGAGCAGGCACACGCGTCCCCCCTGCAGCGGCTCAGCCTCAGGCCACTGCCGTGCGCAGGAGACCAGCACCGAGGGGAAGGGCCGGCCGGCGGGAGTGAGCCCCTCAGGAGAGGCCGAGGTCCCACTGGCCACCCGAGCTGGAGCAGCTCTCCCTGCGCCCTCAGCACACGGCTTCCCCCCTCCTCCTGAGGTCTGTCTAGAACGTGGGTCCTGGGGTGGCCCCTCGGCTCCTCCCAGTCACACTGGGACCCGGAGCAGGCGCAGGAGGAGCAGGGTGGGGGCGGGCTGGGCGGAGGGAGCAGTGACGTGCTGACCAGAGGCACAGGAAGTGGACGGCGGAGGGAGCTCATGGCAGAGCTGGTGTGGAGCTCCCAGCCCAGCCCGGCCACACCCGGGCCCACCCTGCCAGGCTCTCTCACGAGGGGCTTTGCGCATGCTCGTCACACTGTGCAGTCCCCCAGTCCACTAACGCTGACTCCCACTCATCGCCTCGGCCTCAGGCACTGTCTGTCTCCACAGAGGCCTGCGTGGTGGCTCCGCCCCTGCGTGAGCATCTGCGTCAGCGCCCACTGTGCCCCCTGCTCCCCCCAGCCTACAGCGGGGCCTGCCTGCCGGGAGCTCCCCTCACCGTCCTCCCCGTCCCCTCTGCCCCCAGCCAACAGCGGGGCCTGCCTGCCGGGAGCTCCCCTCACCGTCCTCCCCGTCCCCTCTGCCCCCAGCCTACAGCGGTGCCTGCCTGCCGGGAGCTCCCCTCCCCGTCCTCCCCGTCCCCTCTGCCCCCAGCCTACAGCGGGGCCTGCCTGCCGGGAGCTCCCCTCACCGTCCTCCCCGTCCCCTCTGCCCCCAGCCTACAGCGGGGCCTGCCTGCCGGGAGCTCCCCTCCCCGTCCTCCCCATCCCCTCTGCCCCCAGCCTACAGCGGGGCCTGCCTGCCGGGAGCTCCCCTCCCCGTCCTCCCGTCCGCTCTGCCCCCAGCCTACAGCGGCGCCTGCCTGCCGGGAGCTCCCCTCCCCGTCCTCCCCGTCCCCTCTGCCCCCAGCCTACAGCGGCGCCTGCCTGCCGGGAGCTCCCCTCCCCGTCCTCCCCGTCCCCTCTGCCCCCAGCCTACAGCGGCGCCTGCCTGCCGGGAGCTCCCCTCCCCGTCCTCCCCGTCCCCTCTGCCCCCAGCCTACAGCGGCGCCTGCCTGCCGGGAGCTCCCCTCCCCGTCCTCCCCGTCCCCTCTGCCCCCAGCCTACAGCGGCGCCTGCCTGCCGGGAGCTCCCCTCCCCGTCCTCCCCGTCCCCTCCGCCCCCCGCCTACCGCGGCGCCTGCCTGCCGGGGGCTCCCCCCCCCCTCCCCCCCGCCCCCCGCCCACAGCGGCGCCTGCCTGCCGGGAGCTCCCCTCACCGTCCTCCCCATCCCCTCTGCCCCCAGCCTACAGCGGCGCCTGCCTGCCGGGAGCTCCCCTCCCCGTCCTCCCCGTCCCCTCTGCCCCCAGCCTACAGCGGCGCCTGCCTGCCGGGAGCTCCCCTCACCGTCCTCCCCGTCCCCTCTGCCCCCAGCCTACAGCGGGGCCTGCCTGCCAGGAGCTCCCCTCACCGTCCTCCCCGTCCTCTCTGCCCCCAGCCTACAGCGGGGCCTGCCTGCCGGGAGCTCCGTGAAGGCAGCACGGAGCAGCACCGCCTGGCTCCCCAGGCACCGACAGGCACGCGCAGCCCTGGAAGGAGACGGCAGGTCCGCGTGCGGGCTGACAGCGCCCCCACCAGGGCCCATGCCCAGCCCTCACTGCCCACTCCCTCCTGGTGCAGGGCCAAGAGCACCCTAAGGAGCGGCCAGGCCGCTGGAAAGCTGCCCATGCCAAGGGCCCGGGCCCGGCGGGGGAGAAGCCCCAGCGCCTCCTGCCGCGGGGAGCCAGCTCCCCCGGTGGCCGCCGGCCGCTTCCCGTGCGGGTCTGGGGGCGCTCGGTCCTACCTCCTTCTTCTGCAGCACGTGGTGCAGTCCGTTCTCAGCTGCGATTTTCTTTACAAAATCCTTGGTGAGCGCCCCCAGGGGGAAGAGGGTTCTCCGCAGGGCCTCCTGGGGAACCTGGCTGAGAAAGAAGGTCTGGTCTTTAAAGCTGTCAGCTGCCTGCAGGAGCTTTACCGCTGCCGAGAGGAAGAAAAGAGACGGGGCGGCAGTGAACATCGCGGCTCTCAGCGCGGCCCTCTTCCTCAGACACGGCGCCCCGCCTGGCAGAGCCGGCTCACACCGGCCTCCTCCCCGCTCACCGCCGTGGACACACATGTACAGGGCAGGGCAGGCGCACAGGTGCCTGCCCCAGCTCCCGCTGCAGGCGGCAGTATCTCAAAGGCTCCTCCCGTGGAGAAACAGGGTCAGAATAAACGCAGCCCGAGGGGAGCTGGGGGTGGGCAGCGCAGAGCCAGGCGGGGCGTCTGGGCGTGGCAGGCGCGCTGAGCCCGCTGTGGTCGAGGACACCCCTTGGGGCAATGACTACATAGATGGGTGCTCGTGTCTGTCCGAGCCCAGCAGACCCGGCAGCTTCCCCTGCGCGTTCCCTACTATTGGCTGGCCCTGCGGAGGGCGCTGCCAGGGTCCGACTACAGCGCAGAGCGCGATCCCGGCCCCGTGGCCCCAGCTCAGACCGGCCACTGCTCCCCTGGGCCAGCTCGGTCCTGTGGTTGCAAGTGCTGGCCTCCCCACTCTGAGCCTGACACGCTCCCTGAGCAGCAGCTGTTCCCCACGCGCGACCCCAAACCCGATCTCAGGTTAGCGGTGTGGGCAGAGGACACTGAAGCTCACGTCACCCAAGTGCCCGCCACATCGCAAGCCTCGAGCCTGATGGCAGTGCCAGCCTGCCCCCGCCGTGTGGTCAGTCTCCCCGCCGGCACGGGGCCTGCCAATCCCCGCCCGGGCTCTCCTGGTGGCGGATGCACCCACAGGCCCGGGAAGCGAACCCCGAGGAGCCCCAAGGGAGCAAGCCGGCCCTAGCACCCCGCGCCGGGCAGGGCGCTCAGCAAGGACTGGTCGCCCTTCAGAGCCGTAGCCCGTCCAGGGAAGCGAGCTCGGCCTGCCCGTCACTCACCGTTTCTGACTTCGAATCGGTTCCTGAAAAGGCCTTCCGGCCGCTTGATGTGCTTCTGCTGGAACACCTCCTCGTCCTCCAAGGACGTCCTGGCGTAGTGGCCCGTGGCCACCGCGTCCGCTCCTGGGGGCGTGAACACAGGTCAGCTTCTGGCCGTGCGCTCGGGCCGCGGCCAGCGGCAGCCAGGCCCACCGGAGGGCTCCGAGCGACACAGCATGGCGACAGGCCTCGGGGTCGTCCAGGGTCTGTCGTGCATTCCGGCTCAAGGAAATAGGTCCTTAATTCCGCACAGGAACTTGGTATGCCCTGAAATGCCACCGCGAAGACAGACCACTCACAAAGAAGCGTCAGTGACTTGGGAAGAGGCTGATGCGCTGGCGGGGGGGAGAGTATTAACACTGCGATCCCACTTTTAACAACACCCGCGTCCATGCCTTTGATTCTGGGAGTGACGGCATAACTTTCTCCCCCCTGCTGTTCTGTGGTTTTACATTTTCTTTGCCATGGCTGGTGTGGTTCAGTGGGTAGAGCGCCCGCCTGTGGACCAAAGGGTCCCGGGTTCAATTCTAGTCAAGGGCATATGCCGGGGTTGCAGGCTCAGGCCCCAGTGGGGGGTGTGCCGGAGGCAGTTGATCCAGAGTTCTCTCTCATCACTGATGTTTCTCTCTATTACGCCCTCTCCTTCCTCTCTAAAATCAATAAAAATATTTTTTAAACAATTGTCTTTCTTTGATAATAAGGATGGGCAGGGGTGGGCACAGTAGGTTAATAGTAATCAATAATACAATGAGTAGTAAGTAATAATACAGCTCTACACTGTTTCCCTCATCCATGGCTCTGCCCCCTGCGTGACGTCCCAGCGAAGGTCTGACGCTGGATGTCAGTGCTGACCCAGGAGCCAGAGGTGCACCGGCGGAGCCCGCCCACCCGCTCCTCAGCGTGAAGACGGACCGTTTCTCAGAGGCCTCTCCTGGCAGGCGCACACTGACTGGCACCAGCCAGCCCACTAGCCCCGGGGTGCAATGCGGGAATGACACTTGCAGATTAACCACCTGAAGAGGGCATCCGGGAAGAACACACTGTTACATCTTGGTTGAGTATCTTTCTTTTTACTTATTGATTTCAGAGCGAGAGGACGCAGGGGAAGGAGGGGGGGAGAGAAGGAAGAATACAGGGAGGGAGAGAGGAAGAGAGAGAACATCAGTTTGTTGCTCGACTCATTCACATATTCATTGGCTGCTTCCTGTATGTGCTCTGCCCGGGAATCGAACTGGTGCACCTCTGGTTCCTGGGCCGTTGCTCAACCACTGAGCCACCCCGGCCGGGCGCCCTGGGTGATTTCCTAAGGGAGCAGAAGAGCCAGAACCCCCGTCCGGCGCCCAGGTGCTGCGGCGGCTCTGGGAGCTGAGGCTGCGGGCAGGGCTACACGCGCTTCTGTCAGGAAGATGCACTCGCGCAGGAAGCTCAGCCTCCCCGAGGGCCCAGCAGTGGCCCCGGCCGCCAGACAGGCGCTCACTCCTGAGCAGCTCCGGGCCTCCCGGGCAAACCTCTCCTCCCGTGGCAGGTCTGCCGGTCCTGCCCGAACCTGACCCGGTCACACCGGCACGGCGCCGCGATGGCCCGGTCACACCGGCACGGCGCCGCGATGGCCCGGTCACACCGGCACGGCGCCGCGAGGACCCAGTCACACCAGCACGGCGCCGCGAGGGCCCGGTCACACCAGCCCAGACCTGGTCACACCAGCACGGCGCCGCGAGGGCCTGGTCACACCAGCCCAGACCTGGTCACACCAGCACGGTGCCGCGAGGGCCCGGTCACACCAGCACAGACCTGGTCACACCGGCACGGCGCCGCGATGGGCCGGTCACACCGGCACGGCGCCGCGAGGACCCGGTCACACCGGCACGGCGCCGCGAGGACCCGGTCACACCGGCACAGACCTGGTCACACCGGCACAGACCTGGTCACACCGACACAGACCCGGTCACACCGGCACGGCGCCGCGATGACCGAGCCCCTCAGCCCATCGAGGGCCCGTTTCCACACACTCACGGCAAAGTCAACACGCCCTGCACTGTCCCTCCTTCCTGCCTGCGCCCCTCAACGGCGCCCACTGGATGGGCACACAGCGGGCCCTCCCCTCAGATGTCCGGGCCGCAGGGCGGGCTCACAGCGGGCCTCCCCCTCAGAGGTCCAGGCTGCAGGGCAGGCTCACGGCGGACACACAACAGGCACACGGCGGGCACAGCAGGTCTCCCCCTCAGAGGTGCGGGCCGCAGGGCGGGCTCAGAGTGGGCACACAGCGGGCCTCCCCCTCGGATGTCTGGGCCGCAGGGCGGGCTCAGAGTGGGCACACAGCGGGCCTCCCCCTCGGATGTCTGGGCTGCAGAGCGGGCTCAGAGCGGGCACACAGCGGGCCTCCCCCTCGGATGTCTGGGCCGCAGGGCGGGCTGGGGCCGCAGGGGCCGGGCGGACAGAAGCAGACTCGGTCAGTCAGCTCGAGGCGCTCACGGCCCGACCTCCCCGTCCTGCACTGGACGTGGAGGCTGAGCCTGCGCACACGCCTCTCCTCAGCCACATGTTTCAGAGTGAGCCCCACAGGCAGGCCTGTTACGATGGTTTTATTCTCTGCTTTGTGGGCACCATTCATACCAACCCCATGATGCAACGCCATCGCCCTCAGCTGCGGGCACATGTACCTCAGCTCTGCCAGCTACTCTGTCCCCATCGCGGTCCCCAGTGCTCACAGGACACAGGTCAGCAGCCCTGGGCCGCCCGGGGGTGGCTGTGCAGACAGGGCGGGTGAGCGGCGATGGCCAGCTCAGAGGGGAGGCCTGAGCGGGCCTCGGGGAGCGCTCCGTGGTGACCCCGCAGCAGAGGCAGCTGAGCAGGCAGGCGGCAGGAAGGCTCAGGTGAACGGTGGGAGGCCCGCAGGCAGGCTGGGGAAGAGGGGGAGGGGGACAGACCCTGGCCACAGGTGGCTTCAAACAGGCCACGGAGACACGGTTCAAACCAGAGCAACAGGACAGAGACTAGGAACCGGGGTCCGGGCAAAGCAGGAACCACTTTCGGAAGCAAAGAGGTCTCAGTAGGACCTCCTGGGCCCGAGGCAGGGACACATCCCAGAACCACAGCCCTCGGAGGGCGCTGCGGAGGCAGCTGGCCCCGGGGCTCTGCGGGCAGGTGCCAGCCCGGCCTGTGCCACAGCCCTCCTCATGGCCCGGGGCACCGCCAGGAAGTCCCTTCTCGCTTCCTTTTCTTCCGAAAGATGAGACTGCTCCCGCGGGGTGGCTCTGGCTCTCTCTCAGAATCTCACGCCGTTTTCGGAAAACAAAGGAAGCCACCGAACCACTCACCAAGGTTGTCCAGGGCGTAGCGGAAAAAGCACTTGAACTTGATGTGCCTGTTGCAGACGACGTCAGGGTTGGGCGTCCTTCCTTTCTCGTATTCGTTCAGAAAGTCACTGGAACACAAGGAAACGGCGGTCACGTCTCAGTGCGAAGGCGTGCTCAGAACATGCGGTCAGCGAGCTGTTTGGCTTTCTCCTTGTCGCACCCGCACTGCAACTTTCACTAAAGGGGGGCGCTTGGGCACACAGCCGTGGCCAGCGTTTCCATCAAACGTGTTTAAAGCAGTGCACTCTGGCCCTAACTGGTGTGGCTCAGTGGATAGCGTCAGTCTGCGGACTGAGGAGTCCCGGGTTCAATTCCGGTCAAGGACATGGACCTTGGTGGCGGGCACATCCCCAGTAGGGGGCGTGCAGGAGGCAGCTGATTGATGTTTCCCTCTCATCGATGTTTCTAACTCCCTTTCCCTCTCCCTTCCTCTCTGTAAACAATCAATAAAATATATTAATAAATAAATAAATGAGGCGCTGCACTCTGCCTTGATCTAGGACCCCTGCCACACCGGGACGCCAGACGAGGCCCTGCTGCTCGGACTGCTCCCCTCACCCCGCAGGAGGCCGGGCAGGCAGAGCTACGTTTGGGAACAAGAAGATGCATAACCTCGGTCCCTCCTGGAGGGATCCACGGGCTAGGGGGGAGGAGGGCGTTATCTTCAAAAGAGGAAAAGGTGCCGAAACCGGTGTGGCTCAGTGGATAGAGCATCAGCCTGCAGACTGAAAGGTCCCGGGTTCGATTCCGGTCAAGGGCATGTACTTTGGGCATGTACCCCAGTGGGGGGTGTGCAAGAGGCAGCTGGTCAATGTTTCTCTCATCGACGTTTCTAACTCTCTTTCCCTCTCAATTCCTCTCTGTGTAAAATCAACAAAATATATATTTTTTAAAAAGTGTGTATGGGAGGGGGCAATGTTAAAATATGTACACAGATAATAATTTAATTTTTTTAAAAAAGGGCGCTGGCGTGGGCCGGCTGCTGCAGGCGCCCGCCGCCCTCACCTGAACACGTCGTTCCAGTACTCCTTCACGTAGGACACCTGGTGGAAGGGGATGTCCAGGACCTGGCACACGCGGTACGCGTCCTCGCAGTCCTTGTCAGCCGTGCAGACGCCATGCTCGTCCAGGGAGTCCCAGTTCTTCATGAACACCCCCGTCACCTGGTAGCCTGGGGGGGCGCGGCGCAGAGAACGGGCAGCGTGAGCCTCGCGGGAGGGCAGGGCTGGGCCCCGTGCCTGCGCTGCCGCGCCCCGCAGTCCCTGCTGAGCCTTCAGCGCTGCCGCACGCCCCCCCCAGGGCAAGCCCCCCCTCACGCCCCCCCCCCAGTAGCTCCCTCCCAAACAGCCCCTCCAACCCCCTCCGCCCCCTCAGCACGTCCTAGGCCTCCGTGTCACAGCAGCTATGCCCTAGCCTGTCTGAGCGAGTGGAAGTGCGTCGCCGGCATGACCCCCTCCCCTGAGCAAACGTGTGCTGAGTGATGGAGAGCAGGAATTCAACCCAATTCTTCAAAACAAGCAGAAGAGGGAGCTCACTTCTGGTCACTCCCAGGCACCATCTAAGACTCGGACCCCAAGTCCTCAGACTCCAGACGGTTAACGTCCTGGCTGTTTTGTGACCCACTTCTTGCCCTTTTCTTTGTGACAAACCACTGAACCCAACACTGGCAAGAGCAACCTAGCCTCACCCCATCTTAGCAAACCCCGCAGGCGCCCGCCTGGGTGAGAACCCCGTTTCCTGGAGGCGGCTCAACGGAGCGGGAGCGGGCCCTGGACTGAGGCTTCCCGCAGTGCTCAGAGGACAGACATCCCAGGACGAGGCTTGGCCTAACCTGAAAGGCCACGTCTGCCAAGACTGCATCCCATCAGGCAGCCAGCCGCCCCCTCCACTTTCCCAAGCTCCAGGACTTGTCTGCGCCCCTGCGAAGGCAGAGGCTGTCTCTCCCGCAGAGAGCTCTGTCCCCTGGCGCCTGGCCGTGCCCGCAGAGAGCCCTGTCCCCCGGCGCCTGGCCGTGCCCGCAGAGCCCTGTCCCCCCGCTCCTGGCCGTGCCCGCAGAGAGCCCTGTCCCCCGGCGCCTGGCTGTGCCCGCAGAGAGCCCTGTCTCCCCGCGCCTGGCCGTGCCCGCAGAGAGCCCTGTCTCCCCGCTCCTGGCCGTGCCCGCAGAGAGCCCTGTCCCCCGGCGCCTGGCCGTGCCCGCAGAGAGCCCTGTCCCCCGGCGCCTGGCTGTGCCCGCAGAGAGCCCTGTCTCCCCGCGCCTGGCCGTGCCCGCAGAGAGCCCTGTCTCCCCGCTCCTGGCCGTGCCCGCAGAGAGCCCTGTCCCCCGGCGCCTGGCCGTGCCCGCAGAGAGCCCTGTCCCCCGGCGCCTGGCCGTGCCCGCAGAGAGCCCTGTCCCCCGGCGCCTGGCCGTGCCCGCAGAGAGCCCTGTCCCCCCGCTCCTGGCCGTGCCCGCAGAGAGCCCTGTCCCCTGGCGCCTGGCCGTGCCCGCAGAGAGCCCTGTCCCCCGGCGCCTGGCCGTGCCCGCAGAGAGCCCTGTCCCCCGGCGCCTGGCCGTGCCCGCAGAGAGCTTCACGGGCCTGTGGAACGAGGAACTCCACTCGGAGCTTAGAACGCACTCCCGTCCAGCCTGTCTGCCTGGCCACGCTTCCCGTGGAGATGGACCCACTGCCACGGGCACAGGCTCATCGTGGCTGGGGCCTTGGCGCCCCCATCAGTCCTTCACTCCCAGGGGCACAGGATGGGGCGGGGGAGTCCTGGACGCCTAGGTGAGAGCGCCACGTGTTTTCTCTCCCTCGGCCATCAGCTTCCCCCAGGAAGGCTGGCTGTGAGCCGGAGGCCGGGGCCGGGGCACCTTCCCCAAGATAAGAGTGAAATGACATTGGTCTCCGCAGGGCATCCTCCACGTCTCCCAAAGCGTGACTCATCGAGTGTCAGGAACCAGGGCTGGGCACTGTCTACCCACAGAACCTAAGCCCCAGACACGCCAATCAGGGCTCCAGCCTCGCGCTCCCGCGGCCCCTTTCCCCCTCCAGCCGAGGTCCTGGCTGTGAAACGCTCCCTTCCTGTCCCGCCACCGCTCGGGGAGGCCGTCCCGCCCGCTGCGGTGGATGCCCAGGTCGCGGTCCGCAGTCTCGCACTTTACGTCACTACCGCCCCCGCCGGCTGGTTGCTGATGACGTCACTGCCGCCCGCCGGCTGGTTGCTGATGACGTCACTGCCGCCCGCCGGCTGGTTGCTGTGACGTCACTACGCCGCGCCCGGCGCCGGGTGACCCCTGGGCGTGCGTGACGTCACCAGTCCTCCCCGTGACCCTGGGAGGTTGCTGCGTCCATTTCAGGGAACCTGCCCGACGGGAACCTACATTCCCTTTGCGCTCCCAGCCCGGCCCCACGCGGGGGCCTCCCGGGGAAGTTTGCCCGCCGAACCTCTCGGGGCGCCTGCGCGCGGCCCGGGCTGAGGGGCGGGCCCGTCACCGAGCGCAGGGCTGGGGCCAGCGAGACGCGGCCGGGGGGACGGGGTCCGGTGGTCCCGGCGGACGGCCAGGAGCGCGGCCACGCAGGCGCGAGCGGGCTCTCCCCGCGGCGCCCTCACCTCGGCGCCGCAGCAGCAGCGCGGCCACGGCGCTGTCCACGCCGCCGGACAGGGCGCACACGACATGCCGCGCCGCTAGCATCCGCGCCGCCTATTCCGCCACTGCTGCGGCCGCCGCTTCCGGGCCACACCGGAAGTCCCGCCCCACGCGGTGCTCCGACGGGTGAGGCCCGGCCGGAAACGTGGGATTCGAGAGTAGCGTTCCGCCTGCAGGCCCTTCCTGGGCTTCCATTCATGAATTCCTTCTCCCCAGGCTGTGTGTGTGCGCACCCCTGCCCTCCACTCAGGACTGACAGTGTGCATGCGTGTATGCGTGTGTGTGTGTGTGTGTGTGTGCGCGCGCGCGCGCGCGCGCACGTTGCCCCCAACTCAGGACTGACTGTGCGTGCGTGTTTGTGTGCCACAGTGATCAGCTGCCTCCTGCAGGTCCCCTACCTGGGATTTAGCCTGAAACCTGGGCATGTGTTCTGATCTGGATTCGAACCAGCAACCTCTTGCTGTGTGGGAAGATGTCCAACCAAGCAAGCCACATCAGCCAGGGCGCTTTTTCACGTTGTAAACTGCGGGTGCAGGCCACTACGTTGGTTTTCGGTAGGATTTGAACCAGGGTTTGAAAATGCGGGGCGGACATGGTACAGCAGTCAGCACCAATGCTGGGATGCACATCTCCTAGCTCTTTGCCGTCTACAGGTCCCCAGCAGACGTCGTGTTTACCCGTGGGTAATTACCAAGGCCGGCCATTTTCTTGAGAATGGAGAGTGAGACGAGGCAGGCCCTGGGCCCCGTTTCTAATAACTGACAGCTGAGGAGTCATGTCCCTGGCGCCAAGAGGGGCATGGTGAGCTCCAGGGCGGGCGGAGGGTGGCTGGGTGCCTGTGGGCCACAGAGTTAAGGGAAGCAATTTCTTCCTGCCTCTCCCAGGAGAGATGGGGAGACCCAGCACCTGACACCAGCCTTCGGCACGTTCAGCTGAGTCTGTGGCCGTGGCCCTGCTGGTGTCGCTGAATTTGGGGGCCCAGCCTGGAGGACCACGTCCTTCCTGGAGAGGCTGTCCAGTTCCCGCCCAAGCAAGGGGCTCTGGGTTTCTGTTTGTGGCAGCCCGCCCACAAGGGGAGGAAACAGGAGGCATTGGTGACGTGTTTTCTTCTGCTTTCGGTTAGACCTCTCAGCTACTTTGTAGCGCCAAGTCTTTAACTTCTTGTAAATCCAGGTCCCTGGGTGGACCCACCTTGGCAAAGACAATGCCAGCCCAGTGCCCCTGCCCAGAGATGCCATAGTCACATGACACGGGACCTGTGGAGCCCAGGAGGGCGGCCACCCAGGGGCAGCCGGGAGCTCCCACTGCGGGCAGAAGTGCTGCCCAGAGCTCAGCCTCCTCTCCTGCCCCGTGTGGGCGGGTTAGGGCCCCGGAGCCAGGCGGGAGCAGGCCGGAAGGGCCGGGGCGGGGCCTCTCCCTTCTGCCTGAAGGAGTGAAGTCCAAAGACTTGAACTGCAGGCAGAGCAGCTGCGCCCGGGCAGCCTGGAAGGGAGGGCGGGGGTTAGGGGGAGCAGCAGCTCAGCTCCCGGTGCAGAGGACGGCGGGAGCCCCAATGGCCTCTCCCCCACCAAACCTAAGCCCCCAGGAGACAGGGGTGAGCTTTGCACCCACCGCATCCAGCAGGAATGCAGCCTGCCCACAGCGAGGCTCCGTAAGTTCCTGTCGAGGGAATGCAGTCCCAGGCCTCGGTCTCCTGTGAACAGAGGCCAGGCGTCTGGGGACTCTCGAGGCACTAACTGTCCTGGAACCCTCTGCGACCCGAAGAGAGGGGGGTAGGGGGGACTGCTGTCCCACAGGCGCCCGGCTCGGCGGCCCGCGTGCCCCTCCGCAGGCCTGCTTTGTCTGTGACGTGGGTCCAGTCCCGCCAGGAACGCACCCCTCCGGCATCTCCACGGCCCGCCCCGCCCTCCCTCCTCACGGAGGCTGCACACCCCCGAGGTCTGCGGCCCGCTCAGCGGAGTCCTGGCGCCCACTGAGAGCGCAGACCGCTCAGCTGCCCGGATCCCAGCTGCATTTACACCCATTTCATTCCCGTTTTTGGGTACGTCCCCGTGACTGTTCTAATAACTGAGGTTTGCGCCTCTGACCACCTTCACCCTCTCACCACCGCGCCGCCCCCTCCGGTGCCAGCAGTCTGCTCTGCGGGCCCTTTAAGATCCGTTGCCACTGAGACCACGCGCTGGTTCCCAGCCGGACCTCACCCAGCACCGCGCCTTGTCCCTGCATCTCCGAGTTCGGACAACGTGAACCGCACAGATGGATGAGAACGATAAATACATGGATGTTTGAAACCAAGATATGCTTTAATTTATGTTCACTTATTTTACAATTTAAGTTAAACCTAGAATACTTAACTTTTATGCACACTTAGTTCATAAAATAGTCATTTGCCATTTTACATTAAAAAAAAAGACTCAAAAAGTTCACATGGACTTCCGACTGGACAGCTCACCGAGCGGCGGCAGAGAGGGCAGCGGCTACGCCCCACCCGCAGCCCCGCCTCGGGATCTCCTGAGGTTCTGGAACTTCCTCCGTGTAATTTCTAAAACGGGGCGGGCCGGAGGGCTGGCTCCGCTAGGACGGTGTGGGCGCCACGGGCACAGGCGGGGCGGCTCGGCCTCAGAACTTGAGGAGTGGCGAGTCCACGTTCTCCTTGTCCACCTCGGGGCTCAGCTGGATCAGCGGGGAGCACAGGTCGATGAGCTGCAGGGAGAGCGGGTGAGCAGGTGTGCATGCCGCGGAGCCCGTCCCGGCCGTGCACCGACTGCAGGGAGCCGGGCCGGGGACGGCATGAAGCTGGCTCGGCGCACGGACCCCCGAGGGGCACTGGGAAGTGGGAGCGAACGTCACCCACCGAGGCACGCTGGTCCCTCACACAGCTCTGCCCCCCAGGACCAGGGGCCGCGGTGGAAGCGCTGGCCCCCCTCAGGTCCGGACTCTGGGCAGGATTCCTCCGTGGCCGTGAACTTGGAGCCCTGGCGCCCAGGGATGAGGAGGGCCTAGGCCTGCTGCCCTCCGAGGCCTCCAAGGCCACTCCAGGGTCACGTGATGTCTGGGAATTGAGGAGCAAACCCAGAACCCAGAGACCACCCGGGGCCGAAGCTGGGCCGTCCGCCGCCTCACCTGTCCCCCCCCGGGGAGCGGCCTGGCCGCGGTTTTCCTGTCCGTGTCCGGGGTGTTCACCAGGAGGTCGAGCAGAGGCCGGCTCCCAGGTCCCAGAGCCACGGGTGCCTCTGGGGTGGCGCCCAGGTCGATGAGAGGGGCATCGATGAGAGGGGCATCGATGAGAGGGGCGTCGATGAGAGGGGGGTCGCCGGGGGGGCACCTGGTGCTTGGAGTGACGCTCGCGTCCAGCGGGATGTCCACGAGGACAGCCTGCGGGGGACAGGGTTCGAGGCGGCGCCTGTGCTTCCCGGCACCCGGGAACCGGCCGGCTGGGTCAGTGCTGGCGGTGTGGGGTGCCGGGAGGCGGCGGGCTGGGCCCCGGGAGAGCTGCCCTCCCCCCTCACCCCCCACGCACCTCCCTCCTGCCAGGGCCACCCCGCTCCCTCCGGCCTCTGACCCGGCCGGCGGGCACACGGCAGGGGCCGGGCCGCAGGGGCCAGGGGCTCGCAGGCAGGCTCTGGGGCCCCAAGGCAAGGAGTCGTTTCCTCACCTCTTGGGGGGCCGCCTCCTCGGGGGGCTGGGCCGCGTCCAGCGCTAGCTCTGTGGTGGCACTTTCTGGAGCCGGGGCCTCGCTCTTCTCTGGGGAAAAGCAGAGCGCCTGCGGCACAGCCGGGGAAAGGCTCCCGTCCGAGGACACGTCGGAGCCGGGGGCCACGGCCCGGCTGCCCCCGCTCCCGGGCGCCGCTCTGCGGAGGGAAAGCATGAGGGGTCTGCGTGTGCGGGTGCTGGCCGCTGCCCCCCCACCCCCCCAGGCAGGTCACCGTCTCCCGCGGCCTCACCTCCCCGACGCCCGCCAGGGCTCAGACGGCAGCTGCCGCGCGGACAGGCACAGGGACGAAGCCAGGGTCCGGGGCACGGTGCTGGGGGTCAGCAGCGGGAGGCTGGAGAGCCGGCGGCCGGCAGGCGTGGGCAGGCCGGACGCGTGTGCGGTGCTGGCGGGGGTCCTGGCGGCCGGCCCCGCGGGGTGCCGAGCAGGAGTGCCGGGGCCCCCCCTGGAAAACAGGACCCGAAACGCCCGTCACGGGCGATGAGCTAACGCAGGGGAGTCCCGTTTCAACAGAACGGCTCCCGACAGCTCGGCGCGGCTGTCCCCGGGGCCGCCAGCCCTGCCCCGCGGCCTCCAGTGCCTCCCGGGCAGGGCCTGCCGCTGTCCTCACGGCCCGTCAGCGCGCACGCACCGCGGCCTGCGGACAGCTGCCCGGGGGGGGCGGAGCCGGTCCCACAGGACAGCGGACGGGAACAGAGGCTCCGCCGGCACCAGTTCCCACGCCTGCCCCAGCGCTGGGGGAGTGCCCGCGGGGGAGTCCCGCCCACGCCCTGGAGGCTGCAGGAAGGCACTGTGAGCAGGGAGCAGGGGCCGCGCTAGAGTCACGTCGGTCATTACCTCCCCGCCGACGAGCAGGACTGCCGCCTCCACGCCCCGGAGGACCTGGGCGTCGCGCTGTCGCCTGAGGGAGAGGAGGCGTCGGTCAGTCCGCCCGTCAGGCGGCCGGGCCTGGCCGGGCCCCTCGCCGCACGGCCATTTCCCCAAGGTGCCGGGGTGGGGCGAGAAGGCGCTCAGACGGGCCCGGCACCGCCCGGCAGGGCTCCAGGCCCAGCGCGGTGCAGAGGGGCCTGCTGCCGCCCGCCTGGCCGCACCGCAGGCAGGAGGGCCTGGGAACGTGGCGGAGACGAGGCAGACTCCACCCTCCGGGGCGGCTCGGGCTCAGCAGGCGCACCCGCGGGGTCCGCTCCAGGCGGGCTCGGGCCCCCAGCCCGCCGTCCTCATTTCCCTGACCGACACCCCAGTCCTCCCTGAGGCCCGCGGCTGCCGCGGCCTGCGGCTGGTGGGTGCTCCGGGTGCTCTTCTCGTCACGGTGACGACAGGAGGCGGGCGGGGGTCCGAGCGAGACCCCCAGGCTGCAGCCCACGAGTCACAACAACACTGACTCCCACCCTCAGTGAGAAGCCGGGCGAGGAGGCTGTGCCCAGAGCCCAGCCCCGGGCAAGGGCGGGTGAGCACTTCCCTGCGTGGCCGCTCCCGTAGCCGCCCGCCGGCCTGGCTCGGGGGCTGGGCACCCACCTGCGAACCAGAGGTCCCGTTTCGATTCCGTCAGGGCACAGGCCTGGGCTCGATCCCAGTGTGGGGCGTGCAGGAGGCAGCCGATCAATGATTCTCTCTCATCACCGATGTTTCTTTTTTTTTTTTTTTAATGTTTTATTTGTTAATCCTCACCTGAGAATATTTTTCCATTAATTTTTAGAGAGTGGAAAAGAGAAAGAAACACATCAATCGGTTGCCTCCTGCCCAAACCCTTAGGGCCAGGGAGGAGCCTGAAACCAAGGTACATGCCCTTGACCGGAATTGAACCCGGGACCCTTTGGTCCACAGGCCAACGCTCTATCCACTGAGCCACACCAGCTAGGGCTCGTCATTGATATTGTATCTCCCGCTCCCTTCCTCTCCGAAATCAATAAAACATGTATTAAAAAGAGAGTGTAGCAATCACAATGCGGGAGACGGTCTCCGAGCGGCAGAGGAGGCGGGAGGAGGACGCGCGCCCGCAGCTTCGCCCAGACGGGCTGAGCCACGCGCAGGCGCCGGCGGAGAGGCCGCAGAGGCCGCCACGGCCAAGGCCTTCACGCTTCCCGTACGTGTCATAAGCTTTAAACGTAACTGTCCGCGATTTAAACCCGGCGAGAGCGTCTTACTCACCAGCGGGGAATGCGGGGACCTTGAACTGGCTCGTCGGGGAGGGCGGGACCTTCGTCTGGGACGCCAGGAGGGAGCCCCGCCGGGCGCTCCCGGGGCCGCGCAGCTGCGAGCCGGTCAGGCTGGGCCGGGGGCTCGGCCCTCCGCCGCCCCGCTCCGGCGTCTGCGGCCGGGGGGGCGCCCGGGCGGCGGGTGGAGGCCGGGCGCGGTCTGCGGGGACGCTGGGTCTGGCTGGAAGGCACACACGGGGTCGCTCAGCCCCTCTGGTTTAACTCAGCTCACACGGACACACGCTGTCCTCACACGTCCACCTGGACGCTTCCCAGTGAGGACTGACCATCAGGGCCATTTCCGAACGAGGAGACATGCGGGAGGGCGGCCCAGGCTGCTGAGGGCCATTCCACAGCCACCGGCTCAGCCAGGGCTCACCGGGCCCCACGCCGATGGCCGTGTCGGCAGAGACCCGGCCCTGGGGAGCGGGCATTTTATGGAATGAGGACCAGCTCCCAGCAGGGCCCCCCCTCACACCCGGGCCCAATCCCACCCGGGCCCGCTCACACCCAGTCCCCCTCCCACCCAGGGTCAGCTCACACATAGGCCCGCTCACACCCGGGCCCGCTCACACCCGGGCCCGCTCACACATAGGCCCGCTCACACATAGGCCCGCTCACACATAGGCCCGCTCACAACCGGGCCTGCTCACACATAGGCCCGCTCACACCCGGGCCTGCTCACACATAGGCCCGCTCACACATAGGCCCGCTCACAACCGGGCCCGCTCACACATAGGCCCGCTCACACCAGGGCCCGCTCACACATAGGCCCGCTCACACCCGGGCCCGCTCACACATAGGCCCGCTCACACATAGGCCCGCTCACACCCGGGCCCGCTCACACCCGGGCCCGCTCACACATAGGCCCGCTCACACATAGGCCCGCTCACACATAGGCCCGCTCACAACCGGGCCCACTCACACATAGGCCCGCTCACACCAGGGCCCGCTCACACATAGGCCCGCTCACACCCGGGCCCGCTCACACATAGGCCCGCTCACACATAGGCCCGCTCACACCCGGGCCCGCTCACACATAGGCCCGCTCACACATAGGCCCGCTCACACCCGGGCCCGCTCACACATAGGCCCGCTCACACCAGGGCCCGCTCACACATAGGCCCGCTCACACCCGGGCCCGCTCACACATAGGCCCGCTCACACATAGGCCCACTCACAACCGGGCCCGCTCACACATAGGCCCGCTCACACCAGGGCCCGCTCACACATAGGCCCGCTCACACCCGGGCCCGCTCACACATAGGCCCGCTCACACATAGGCCCGCTCACACCCGGGCCTGCTCACACATAGGCCTGCTCACACATAGGCCCGCTCACACCAGGGCCCGCTCACACCCAGTCCCCCTCACACCCGGGCCCGCTCACACATAGGCCCGCTCACACCCGGGCCTGCTCACACATAGGCCTGCTCACACATAGGCCCGCTCCCACCAGGGCCCGCTCACACATAGGCCCGCTCACACCCGGGCCCGCTCACACATAGGCCCGCTCACACATAGGCCCGCTCACACATAGGCCCGCTCACACATAGGCCCGCTCACACCCGGGCCTGCTCACACATAGGCCCGCTCACACCCGGACCCGCTCACACCCAGTCCCCGCTCACACCCAGTCCCCCTCACACCCGGGCCCGCTCACACCCGGGCCCGCTCACACCCAGTCCCCCTCACACCCGGGCCCGCTCACACCCGGGCCCGCTCACACCCGGGCCTGCTCACACCCGGGCCCGCTCACACATAGGCCCGCTCACACCCGGGCCCGCTCACACCCGGGCCCGCTCACACATAGGCCCGCTCACACCAGGGCCCGCTCACACATAGGCCCGCTCACACCCGGGCCCGCTCACACATAGGCCCGCTCACACCCGGGCCCGCTCACACATAGGCCCGCTCACACATAGGCCCGCTCACACCCGGGCCCGCTCACACATAGGCCCGCTCACACCAGGGCCCGCTCACACATAGGCCCGCTCACACCCGGGCCCGCTCACACATAGGCCCGCTCACACATAGGCCCACTCACAACCGGGCCCGCTCACACATAGGCCCGCTCACACCAGGGCCCGCTCACACATAGGCCCGCTCACACCTGGGCCCGCTCACACATAGGCCCGCTCACACATAGGCCCGCTCACACCCAGGCCCGCTCACACATAGGCCCGCTCACACATAGGCCCGCTCACACATAGGCCCGCTCACACCCGGGCCCGCTCACACATAGGCCCGCTCACACATAGGCCCGCTCACAACCGGGCCCGCTCACACATAGGCCCGCTCACACCAGGGCCCGCTCACACCAGGGCCCGCTCACACATAGGCCCGCTCACACCCGGGCCCGCTCACACATAGGCCCGCTCACACCCGGGCCCGCTCACACATAGGCCCGCTCACACATAGGCCCGCTCACACATAGGCCCGCTCACACCCGGACCTGCTCACACATAGGCCCGCTCACACCCGGGCCCGCTCACACATAGGCCCGCTCACACCCGGGCCCGCTCACACATAGGCCCGCTCACACCCGGGCCCGCTCACACATAGGCCCGCTCACACCAGGGCCCGCTCACACCCAGGCCCGCTCCCACCAGGGCCCGCTCACACATAAGCCCGCTCACACCCGGGCCCCCTCACACATAGGCCCGCTCACACATAGGCCCCCTCACACATAGGCCCGCTCACACCCGGGCCCGCTCACACATAGGCCCGCTCACACCCGGGCCCGCTCACACATAGGCCCGCTCACACCCGGGCCTGCTCACACATAGGCCTGCTCACACATAGGCCCGCTCATACCAGGGCCCGCTCACACCCAGTCCCCCTCACACCCGGGCCCGCTCACACCCGGACCCGCTCACACCCGGACCCGCTCACACCCGGGCCCGCTCACACATAGGCCCGCTCACACATAGGCCCGCTCACACCCAGGCCCGCTCACACATAGGCCCGCTCACACATAGGCCCGCTCACACATAGGCCCGCTCACACCCGGGCCCGCTCACACATAGGCCCGCTCACACCAGGGCCCGCTCACACCCGGGCCCGCTCACACATAGGCCCGCTCCCACCCAGGCCCGCTCCCACCAGGGCCCGCTCACACATAGGCCCGCTCACACCCGGGCCCGCTCACACATAGGCCCGCTCACACCCGGACCCGCTCACACATAGGCCCGCTCACACCCGGGCCTGCTCACACATAGGCCCGCTCACACCCGGACCCGCTCACACCCGGACCCGCTCACACCCGGGCCTGCTCACACATAGGCCCGCTCACACCCGGGCCCGCTCACACCCGGGCCCGCTCACACCCGGGCCCGCTCACACATAGGCCCGCTCACACCCGGGCCCGCTCCCACCCAGGCCCGCTCCCACCAGGGCCCGCTCACACATAGGCCCGCTCACACCCGGGCCCGCTCACACATAGGCCCGCTCACACATAGGCCCCCTCACACATAGGCCCGCTCACACCCGGGCCCGCTCACACATAGGCCCGCTCACACCCGGGCCCCCTCACACATAGGCCCGCTCACACCCGGGCCCCCTCACACATAGGCCCCCTCACACATAGGCCCGCTCACACCCGGGCCCCCTCACACCCGGGCCCGCTCACACCCAGGCCCGCTCACACCCGGGCCCGCTCACACCCGGGCCCGCTCACACCCGGGCCCGCTCACACCCGGGCCTGCTCACACATAGGCCCGCTCACACCCGGGCCTGCTCACACATAGGCCCGCTCACACCCGGGCCTGCTCACACATAGGCCCGCTCACACCCGGGCCCCCTCACACATAGGCCCGCTCACACCCGGACCCGCTCACACCCGGGCCCAATCCCACCAGGGCCCGCTCACACATAGGCCCCCTCACACATAGGCCCCCTCACACATAGGCCCGCTCACACCCGGGCCCAATCCCACCAGGGCCCGCTCACACATAGGCCCGCTCACACATAGGCCCGCTCACACCCGGGCCCGCTCACACATAGGCCCGCTCACACCCAGGCCCGCTCACACCCGGACCCGCTCACACATAGGCCCGCTCACACCCGGGCCCGCTCACACCCAGTCCCCCTCACACCCGGGCCCAATCCCACCAGGGCCCCCTCCCACCCAGGGTCAGCTCCCACCCGGGCCGCTCGTACACAGACCCGCAAACACCCAGGGCCTGGCCCTTACCCAGGACCCGAGCTCGGCACTGCCACCCCCGTTCCTGCTTTGCTTTTCCCGATCACCTTTAAAAGTAACCACGCAGGCCGGGACCGGTTTGGCTCAGTGGATAGAGCGTCGGCCTGCGGACTGAAAGGTCCCGGGTTCGATTCCGGTCAAGGGCATGTACCTTGGTTGCGGGCGCATCCCCAGTAGGGGGTGTGCAAGAGGCAGCTGGTCGATGATTCTCTCTCATCGATGTTTCTAACTCTCTATCCCTCTCTTTCTCTCTGTGAAAAATCAATAAAATATATATATATAAAAGTAACCACGCAGACCTGCCTGCCCAACGCAGTGGCCCCCCCAGAAGCCCTTCCCACTCCGTCTCCTGCTCCCTGTGGCAGGGGGTGGGGCTGCCTTTCCAGGCTCACCCCCACTTCCGGGCTGTGATACCCCTGGAGGCCTGTCTGTGTGAGGGCTCACCCCCACTTCCAGGCTGATACCCCTGAGGCCTGTCTGTGTGAGGGCTCACCCCCACTTCCAGGCTGATACCCCTGAGACCTGTCTGTGTGAGGGCTCACCCCCACTTCCGGGCTGTGATATCCCTGAGGCCTGTCTGTGTGAGGGCTCACCCCCACTTCCGGGCTGTGATACCCCTGAGGCCTGTCTGTGTGAGGGCTCACCCCCACTTCCGGGCTGTGATACCCCTGAGGCCTGTCTGTGTGCGGGCTCACCCCCACTTCCGGGCTGATACCCCTGAGACCTGTCTGTGTGCGGGCTCACCCCCACTTCCGGGCTGTGATACCCCTGAGGCCTGTCTGTGTGAGGGCTCACCCCCACTTCCGGGCTGTGATACCCCTGAGGCCTGTCTGTGTGAGGGCTCACCCCCACTTCCGGGCTGATACCCCTGAGGCCTGTCTGTGTGAAGGCTCACCCCCACTTCCGGGCTGTGATACCCCTGAGGCCTGTCTGTGTGAGGATGCTGAAACTGCGCCTCCATCAGAACGCCCGGGTTTCCCCTCCCCAACGCGGCAGCCCAGCTGTGAGGGGGCTCCCGCCGGTGCCGAGGGGCCGAGCCCCCTGCGTTCACACACACACACACACACACACACACACCCCGCTGTAGGATGAGACCGGGGCGCGGACACTCGGCTGCCAACAGCCCACACGCCGGGCACCGGGCACACGTTCTGACTGACAGTGACAGGTGCCTCACGGGACGGGGGTGTGCCCAGGTGGCGCCCTGTCACGGGCCCTGCCCCTCAGGGCTGTCTGCCAGGAAAGGTCAGCTGGCGCGTGCCGCCAGGGCCGCCTAGTCCCTCCGAGGGGTCAGGACACCCCAACCGCAGCCTTGAAGCAGCGGCCTCGGTGCTGATGGTAAACATTCCCACGATCCCTTTCGCCCGGAGGCGGCGCCCGGTGGCCTTGCTGCGGGCCCGAGGTCACCGTGCCCCACCGGGGTCCGGGGTCACCTCGCGGCCAGCCGGGGGGTGGGGGGGAGCTGCCTCCTCCTGGGGACGCGCGGCTGAGTGCTGGGCCCAAAGGCTCGCTCCGCCTCCCCGGGAACCAGACCCACCTCCGGCCGGCCGGCCGCCTCGCGGCGGACAGCGCGTCCTTCAGCAGCTCGAGCGATCCCCGGAGCGGCCCCCGGGCTCCAGGCGCCCAGAGCCGCGCTGGCCGGTGCGGCTCGGCCTGTCTGCAGCCCGGCGAAGGAAGCCCGCGGCGGCCCTCCCGGGCCCACACCGGTGCCCTGCTGCCCAGCGGGACCGTCCCGGCTTCTCTGCCGAAGCTTCCTGGGCCCTGATTTCCAGCCTCTCGCCCTCCGTGGGCGGCCTCGGACCCTCTCCCTGCGCTGTCTGCACGGGGGACGGGGTCGGGCAGCTCCTGGAGCCCCGGCCGTTCCCTCCGCCTCAGCCCTCGGGGCCGAGCCGCACTGACCTGCCCACCGTGCTTCGGCGGCTCGGCTCAGGCCTAAAGCACCTGAGCCCTGGCAGGTGTGCGCGTCAGAGCGGGGGTCCCAGGCCCGTCCCCGGTCAGGGCGTGTGCCTGGGCTGCACGTCCACTCCCTGGCCCCTCCCGGCCCGGAGCACACCAGCCCTGTGTCTCTCTCCCCCCCTCGCTCGCTCTCTCCTTCCCACTCTGTCTAAAGATCAGCGGGAAAACTATCCTTGGGTGAGGACTAACAAAAACCAAACAAAAAAACCCTTTAAGAGCACGATTAGTGCCATAGCCCACATTATACCGTGTTCCCACCCCCACACTCCTGGTCCTGCATCTGCCGCCCCCACACTCCCGGGTCCCGCCCCCACACTCCGGTCCCTCCTCTGCTCCGGCCGCCCCCACACTCGGGGGTCCGGATTGGGCCTCGGTTCTGCTGTGGACAGAGCCCCAGGCAGTCGCCCGGCCTTCCCCACAGGGAGCGGTGCAGACACCATCAACAGCCGGGGTGCTGACACCCGCCCGCCCTAACCGTGTCCCAGAGCTGCCACATGCCACGTGCCTCCCATGCTGACGCCCACAGAACAGCAGGGGGGCGGGGATCTCCCCTCAGCCCTCAAGACAGGGAAACAACTTAGGTCCCCGCAATCCCCTCCCGGCCAGCTCCAAATCAGAGCTCCACTCCCACGCTCTGCGCAGTCCCACGGCGCCGGGCGAGCAGCAGCCCGCACAGAACAGACCGCGGGCGCCGGCCCGGCAGACGGGCCTTTCCTCCGCCTCGGGTGCCCGCCCGCTCCACCAGGGGGCAGCCCGGCTCCCCCTCCTCCAGGAGCGGGAGGGGCCGTTCTAAGACCCTCCCCCTGACCTCCCCCGCTGCTCTCAGGCACCGGCATTCACCCCTTTGGGACGGCTGCACCCCCAAACTGCAGCCCCCTCTGCGGGGGCCTCTCCCTGGGGAGGCGAAGCACCCCGAGGGCAGGGACCCTGACCGCCTCCCGCCTCAGACCACAGGCCTTCCAGAACCTTCCGCTGAGCCTGAGCGGGCCGGAAAACCTGTCTCAGAGAGAGCCAGCACTCGCAGGCCTCGCAGGCCGGCCGCGGTCGCAGAGCGCCTGCCGCCTCACCTCTGCCGGCGGCCGGAGAGGCGCAGGGGCCGGTGCTCAGCCCGGACGCGGGCCCCCGGGTGCAGGGCCGGCGTGCGGGGGCCGCGGTGCAGCCCAGAGGCCTCAGCTGCGTCTTCTTCAGCCCCAGCTGGAACGAGACGTCAAAGCCATCAACAACCCCCTTAGCTGCCGCTCTTGTTTAAAATTTAATTTAATTAAACTTTAACCGCGGAATAATTATCATCTGCAATTAGAGCAGAGCAGGCGAGCAGCACACGGGCCTGGCTCAGCCGCCGTGGGGAGGGGCTGGGACGCGGGCGTGGGGCCCCCAGGCCCAGAGGTCAAAGGCCGCGGCCCAGCGAGGGGCGGCGGGCGAGCACACACAGCTGCGTGGCCGCCGTGCCGGCAGCGGGCAGCAGAGGGATGGCGAGGCCGGGCCTGCGGGGGGCCCGGGCCGCGGACACGCCGTCCCGCGCCGTCCCGCCAGGCGCTGTGTGGGCCGCGGGAGCAGCCCCGGGTCAGGCCCTCAGTGCCGGGGAGGCGGCCTCTGGCCCGCACCGCTCCGGGGGCAAAGGCCAGGCCCCTCGGCATGCCGGCCTGCTCTCTGCATTTCACCACCGCCTCCCGGGCACCCCCTTCAACCCCCTCCCTGATTGTAATTCAGAGACAGGCCCCCACACACCACACTGCCCTCGCTCCTCCCGCTCAGGCCCCGAACACACAGAGCTGCCACCCTCCCCCGCTCCTGCCCCACCACCCACCTTGCTGGGAGCAGGGAGTGATCGCTTGCCCTGGACCGAGTGGCTGCCGCTGGCTGGCAGCGTGGGGGCGTCCCGGGCCGCCCTGGCCTTGTCGGGGGGCCTGTCCCCGTGGGGTTCCTGCTCGCCTGGGGCTTTCACCCTGGAAGGACTGGCTGGCTTCTCTTTCGGAGGCTGAAAGGTCACGGGGTGTGAGAGCAGGTGGTTAACGAAGTGCACACCCAGGCTTCGCTCAGCACCGCCGCAGGCACCCCTCCGCCCCGGTCCAGGCCCTGCGGGCGCTGCAGCCGCCCCCCGGGGTGGACAGGGGGTCGTGTGGTGCAGGAGGTGTGCGTGGAGCAGGAAGGGGTGTCTAGGACCCGGCGAGGCGCCTGCTTCAGCTGAACTGCTAACCACGCCACAGCGTCCGTGCTCCGGGCCTGGCCAGGGCGGGAGCAGAGGACCAGGCGCAGGCCGCTCCTCAGAGAGAACCCACCCCCAGCCCGGCCCCCGCAGGCTGGACCCGGAAGCAGTGCACCTGACCCCGCCTTCCCTGCTGCCCCTCACGCTGCCCGGACCGCCCACTGCCACCTCCCTGACCGCCCACTGCCAACCCCCCGGGAACCATGGGAACGCAGTCACAACGGGAGGGTGAGCGGCCATCCATGGGGGAGTTTCTGGAAGTTGCTTGTTACCGTAAACGAATGCCCCAGGGGGTGGGCGCCCAGTGTGGTAACAAAGTCAAAGAAAAGGTGCCAACCGGGCTGCCGGAGGAGGTGTTAGCCACCCAAGCCCTGTCCTTGCAGGCACCGCTCCGCCCCCGCCCGCCGCCCCCCGCGCTGTACCCGCTGGGAGAACAGGCCCGACCAGAAGGCGCCCACCTTCTCTGCGGCGTGCAGGCTCCTTCCCCGGACAGAGGCGGCGCGGGGCGGCGGCAGCCTGCTGAGGCCCTTTTTCTGAGGGACGGCGGGGCGCGGAGGGGGCGCGGGGCGCGGAGGGGGTGCGGGGCTGGGCTCCGCGGGCAGAGAGGGCCGTGGGGAGGGCGGGGGGCCCGGCGCCTGGGCGGGGCCCGCGGCCGCGGGGGGCCGGCCTCCGGGCAGCTGCGGGCCCCCCGCGGGGCTGTCGGTCAGGCAGTAGGTCTCCCTCCTCAGCGAGCTGGGGCTCTTCCTGGTCTCGTCCTCCTTCTCGAACAGGAGCATCTTCAGCCGGGACTCCTGGATGAAGCGCTCCACGGCCCGGCCGCCCGCCTCGGGCCCGGGGGCGGGCGCGCTCCGGCCGCTGCTCTCGATCTGCAGGGCCAGCAGGCGCGCCTCCTTGTACACCTCCACGAACCTCTCCCCCGCGGGCGGGCTCCAGCGGGGGCCCCCCGGGGCGGTGGGCGCGGAGGGCCGCGGCGGGCTCGGGCCCAGGCCCCCCAGCCCCAGGCGGGCGGCGACGCACCGCTCCTTGTGCCCGACGGGCCCGAAGAACACCTCGTCGTCCTCGCCGGCGCTGCCCGGGGAGAGCACCGTGAGGGGCCCTGTTCACGTGGGAGGCGTCCCTGCGTGAGGTCTGCCCGCGGCCAGGGGGCGGACCCGCTCTTACCTTAAGGAAGACAGCGAGAGGTCGAAGTCAAACGTCTCGTCGGCCAGAAGGAGGACGTCTGGGGGGGAGAGTCACCGTTACTTCAGGGCGGGCTGGCGAGCCGAGAACACCGTCTCTACCGCCGCCCACACGAGGACGAAACTTCCCCCCAAGCGTCCCTGACCACCACCTTTAACAGCCACGTTCTCACAGGGCTTAGGTTACCGTATTTTTTCCCCATTTTCTTTTTAAAACAGAACAGCTCTCCCGTGTTGCCACGCGGTCCCGAAGGCCCAGGCCTGGCTTTCGGCCTGGTCTGACCGCACGCCGCCCCGCGGCCTCCTGGCTCGCCAGGGACGTCAGCCACAGGCCAGCTCCCAGGAAAGCCCGCTCCCAACCCCGACGGCGGTTCCCCTCGGAAACCCGTTCCGCGTGGTTCAAGCGCACAGGGACTCCAAGGGGACGGATGTGCTGCCGCCCCCCTTCCCGGAGGCCTCCGAACCCCAATTCACACCGCACGGTGCGCCCACCCACACCGGCCCCGGCTCAGAGCCGGTGCGTCCGAGAGCCCGACCCCCCTCACAGCACGGGCTTGGGCCGGTCCCTCTGCTGGGGGACCTCGTGCTTCTCCGCCTCCCCCTCTCCCCGGGGTCCCGCCTCCCGTTCCATAAATGTCTCCAGACCCTCCTTCCTGCGGCCCCAGCGAGACCATGAGCTCCTCGGAGACAACAAACGTCCCCACTGTCCCGCGAGCGCCTGGACACACATCTAGACCCTCACCCAGTGCACTGCATTGAGGCTTCACTCAGATCCACACAGGACTTCACAGCGTCTGCCCTCCTGCTCCCTCATAAACAATGCCGCATGCTCAGCAGAACCGTAAAATCTCTCCCAACAACCGGCCGCTATGACGTGCACTGACCACCAGGGGCAGATGCTAACACAGGAGCTGCCCGCCGTGGTCAGTGCGCTCCCACCGCGGGATCATGGCTGGTGAGTGCAGCCGCGGGCGGAGCCTCGGCCAAGGCAGCGTTACCAAGAGGCAGCGTTACCAAGAGGCAGCGGTGGTGCAGCAGGACAGACGGGGAGAGCGGCAGCGGCAGCGCCAGGCCCGGCGAGGGCTCCCCCGGCCTCCTGCCGCTTCGGCACTGCTCCATCCCTCAGGGGGATGTCAGACTGCCGGATTCAGCCCGATCCCCACAGGACAGTCCGACAGGGTCCTGGATTGCAAGAGGGCGCAGGCCAGGCTGAGGGACCCACCTCTGCACGAATCTGTGTCCTGGGCCTCTAGTCTAAAATATACTAATATCCTAATTAGTCTCAAATTAGTCCACTTAATTAGTCCTAATCACCCAGTCAAGGGAAAGGTAAAAACATAAACGCACAAAGAAACAAAGCGAACCAGAGAGGATATTAAAAGACTCAGAGGCTAATTCGTGCAACTCCAGGCACACAAACAAGGATTTGACTGAAATGGATAATTTTCCAGAAAACAGTTTAGTAGTATTTTGTTACTTAGCATTTTTTCCTCAATGGTCACCCGAGGATGTTTACTGATGTGAGAAACATCTATTGGTTGTCTCCCGTAAGTGCCCTGACTGGGAATCGAACTCACGACCTTGCTGGTGTATGGGACCGATACTGCAACCAGCTGCGCCACACAGCAGCCAATGGCTTTCATATTTAGAAGAAAAATATATGGGAGAAAAGACCCCATTTATAGCATCAGCAAGAAATACAAAATACCTATGAGGAAACCTAGCAAGAAGTAGACAAGATGAATATAAAAAACATTTAGTATGTCATAAAAGTAACATCCTATATAATCCTATATAAAAAAGGTAATATGCAAATTGATCATCACTTCAATACACAAGATGGCTGGCTGCCACTGCATGGTCAAACATGGTTGCCACAAGATGGCCAGCAGGGGAGGGTAGTTGGGGGCAACCAGGCCTGCAGGGGAGGGCAATTGTGGGTGACCAGGCTGGCAAGGGAGGGCAGTTAGGGGTAATCAGGCTGGCAGGGGAGCAGTTAGGCATTGATCGGGCAGATAGGGTAGTGGTTAGGGGGTGATCAAATAGGGTGGTTAGGGGGTGATCAGGCAGGTGAGCAGTTGGGAGCCAGGAGTCCTGGATTGTGAGAGGGATGCCTGACTGCCCGTTTAGGCCCAATCCCAGCGGGTCAGTCGGGTATCCCTTGAGGGGTCCCAGATTGGAGAAAGTGCAGCGTGGCTGAGGAACACACCCCTCCCGTGCACAAATTTCATGCACAGGCCTCTAACAGCCAAATAAAGGGAGAAAATGAATTGTTCAGTAAAGGGTACTGAGTTGTGGGGGGAAATATATGTGACATTTGATCCACACTTCACACCACACCAGGACAAATTTCAAGTAAGTCAAAGGTATAAATAAACAATGCAGTGTGGCAGGCTGTGGCACCAGCTGGAAGCCGCAGGAGAGGCTGCCAATCCAATATGTAAAAGGCCTCACACCTCCGCCTGCACACGCCGCCACCGGCCACGCTAAGAGACCACACACAGGGACAAGCGTATCTGCACTCCCGTCACGAAGGGCCGGCTCCTGAGGGGGCCTGCACTCCGCTAAGAAGGCAATCCACACGGGGGGAAGATGGACAGAGGGCAGGGACAGGGAAAGCGTATGGGAATAAAAATATAAATCAATAAAAAAGAAAGCGTATGGGAACAAAATGTGTTCTTAGACCTATGCCAGTTCAGCCCAAAACTAAAAGTAATGCAAAATAAACAGCGTGAAATCCCACTCCCCCGCAAGGCTGGCAGCGGGGAGAGTGTCTGTCACCCGGGGTCCGGCAGCACCCCCCAAAACGCAGGCGCCCGCCCTCCGGCCTGGACCTCCCTCCGGCAGTGTCTCCCCCGTGTCTGCTCAGCAGCTCTGGCAGCAGGACCACAGCCCCACGCAGGAGGCAGTGGCAGTGCAGCCCCACGACGGAACACGGAGAACAGTCACACGCGCTGGTCCTCGGGTGGAGATTTCAAAAAAAATAATAAGGTGGACAGAGCCAACTCCTCGATGACAGTGAGCACCTCATGAATATTCAGTTCTCATGGGAGGATTCTTCACCGTCTCCCACTGAGCCCCCTGGCCACGCGCTGTAGGGACCGGGGCGCAGCAGGGCCCAGGGCGCCGCAGGGACCAGGACGTACCCTCCTTCCTGGGAGCCTCCGTCTCCGCTCCTCCTGCCTGGCCGGCTGGGGGCCCGCTGCTGCCGCCTCCTTCCATGCCCGGAGCTACCAGCAAGGCTGTGTCTGCAGGGAGGAGGGGGGCAGGTGAGCAGGGAGGAGGGAGCAGGAGAGCAGGGAGGAGGGGGCAGGAGAGCAGGGAGGAGGGGGGCAGGTGAGCAGGGAGGAGGGGGCAGGAGAGGAGGGAGAAGGGAGCAGGAGAGAAGGGAGGAGGGGGCAGGTGAGCAGGGAGGAGGGGGGCAGGGGAGCAGGGAGGGGGGGGCAGGAGAGGAGGGGGAAGGGGGCAGGAGAGAAGGGGGGGGGGGGGAGGTGAGCAGGGAGGAGGGGGGCAGGTGAGCAGGGAGGAGGGGGACAGGTGAGCAGGGAGAAGATGGGCAGGAGAGCAGGGAAGAGGGGGCAGGAGAGCAGGGAGGAGGGGGCAGGAGAGGAGGGACAGGTGAGCAGGGAGGAGGGGGCAGGAGAGCAGGGAGGAGGGGGCAGGAGAGGAGGAAGGAGGAGGAGGAGGGAGGAGGGGGAGGGAGGAGGGGGAGGGAAGAGGGGGACAGGTAGGTAAGCAGGGCCCAGGCCCAGGCCCGGATCCTCCTCGGGGACGCCCAGCAGCGTGCGCCTGGCAGCGCGGACAGGGACGTGGGCCCACAGGCCGCCTGGGCCGCAGCTCCAGACGCTCCGCGGCGGCCCCGCCCCCAGGCCGCGCACCTCCACGCCGGCGGCTGCGGGGGTGGCGCGGGTCCGAGCCAGGCCTGGACACTCGGCGGCAACGGAACCGAAGCCGGCCGACAGGGCTGCGGGGGCTTCGGTTGCCGAAGTCCCGACGGAGCATGCGCGGGACCTCACCCCCCCCCCCCACGCCCCCCGCCCGCGCCCCAGCCCCGGGCCCCCAGGAACCCCCACCTGCAGCCGCTGCGACGCCCCGAAACACACGCCTCCGCCCCGGATTTAAACGCGGCGCGGTGGGAGCGCCACGCGCTGCCATTGGCCGGTTTGAAAAGGGCTCTGCGAGGTCGCCGTGCCCGGTGCATCCTGGGGGTTGTAGTCCGCACGCCTGGGCGGAGGCGCGCGGCGCGTGCGCACTGCCTCAGCGGCCAGAGGTCGGTGCAGACCGGGCGGACGGAGTTTGCTCGGAGCCCCGCTCCGCCCGAGTCCCGCAGGTTTAGCCTCGCCCATGGATGTGGGTTCTGATCCCCGCTCTTCAGCTGTAAATGGAGGCAATTAACTTCCTCCCACGGAGTGTTGCAAAGACTAGACGAGGCCGAAACCGGTTTGGCTCAGTAGATAGAGCGTCAGCCTGAGGGCTGAAAGGTCCCGGGTTCGATTCCGGTCAAGGGCATGTTCCTTGGTGGCGGGCACATCCCCAGGAGGAGGTGTGCAAGAGGCAGCTGATCTCTCATTGATGTTTCTAACTCTCTATCCCTCTCCTTTCCTCTCTGTAAAAAAAATCAATAAAATATATTTTTTTAAAAAAAAAAGGATCATGCTTCCCAGCCAGTCATCAGTTTGGCTCAAATAAACTCATGAAATTTTTTTTTTTTTAAATAGACTAGCCGAGGTGGGCTCTCCACCGGCTTTGTAAAGCTGCACGTGGCTCCTAGTCCAGTGGGAAGGCTGGGGCACTTGGTACTGGACACGCTGGTCTGCGCCTGGAGCAGGAGCAGCTGTCCGGCCTCGGGGACAGTGACCAGAGCCTGCCTGGGCTTTAGTCCCCTGCAGCTGGATTAGTTGTGTGGGGGGAGGGTGCAGGTTGGAGGGGTACACCTCCAGGCAGGGTGCGGTGGCCAGGTGACGGGTCTGCATGGGGAGTGCACGTGTGGAGCCAGCAGGACACCCCTGACCTGAGAGGGGCTGACTGGAGGCCAGGCAGCTCAGATGACCCCACGTGAGCCTGTGGGTGCTGCCCAGGGCAGGGTCTGGAAGCCTGGCTCTGATGAACGGACTGAAGGATGGCGGAGCGGGCAGGGGGAAGGAGCCGGTGACCCACAGGCTCGGCTCCGGAAAGATGGGACTGGAGGGAGTTGGTGTTTTCAGGGGTGACGACGAGGCATCGATGTGCAGGGCAGGTGAGATCTGTCCAGGGAAGCCATCCTGTGGGGGGCTTCCACTAAGAGGCCTCCCGGATCCCCTGTCCCTGGTTCCACACCATCCACACCCACCACTCCGTGTGGCCGTGGTCCCCTTCCCTTCTCATCCCAAGACGGTCTCAAGAGGCTGAGCTCCTACAGGCAGGTGGGCCTCAGCAGCCCTGTCCTCCAGCCTCACCAGCCCCGCGGGGCCAGGCCGGAGCCGGGCGAGGGCTCTCTCAGGGTCCTGCTTACCGGGAGGAGGGAGATGGAGCCAGGCAGACCGGATGCAAATCCCAGCCACACCCAAGAGCCTTTGGAGTAGGAAACCCCAACCAGGGTCACGCTGGCTTTATTATTATTTTAATATGATTTTATTGACTTCAGAGAGGAAGGGAGAGGGAGAGAGCTGTAGAAACATCAATGATTAGAGAGAATCACGGATCGGCTGCCTCCTGCATGTGCCCCCTACTGGGAAGCAAGCCCTCAACCCGGGCGTGTGCCCCTGACTGGGAATGGGACCGTGGACTGGTTCCTAGGTCCACACTCAACCCCTGAGCCGTGGCTGCTGGGCCACACCAGCTTTAGGAAGAGGAGAATGTGCTGGCTGAAGGGACAGGGAAGTCCAGGCCTGGCCCTGCCTCAGGCCGGTGAGAGAGCTCCAAGGGGGGCTGCAGCATCTCCCGGCCCTCTCGGGGTCCTGCTCACCCCAGGGGCGGCTCTGTCCGCACATTAAACCGGGGCCTGGCTCAGGCCGCGGGCGGGCGAACGCGGGAAGCAGCGCCGAGACGCCTGTGGAAGCCTCGTCAGCAGGGCACCCAGCTCCCTCACACCCCGAAAGCAGGCGGCTCAGACCGTGCCCGTCGGACGGTCACAGCCCACGGGGAACCACGTGGGGCCTTCAGGACGGCAGCTTAGGACAAAGAGGCAAGCCCTCCCAGTGTCACCGCCGCCCGGGATGCGCAGGTGGGGGGTGGGGGGGGTGCCCGGAGGAGGGAGGCTGAGGCCTGGGCAAGTCCCTGCCCGACTGGTTCCCTCTCCCCACCTGCCCGGAGAGGGTTACCCCAGGGGCAGCATGGGGCGGGTGCCCCTGGGGCTGTGAAGATCCCCCTCCGCTCCTCCCCGCTGAGCCACCCCATCCCACCCCTGCTCCCCCCCGAACAACAGGAGGGGCGAGATCCCGGAAATACGATTTGCAAGGCCCGTGGCCATGAACAAGGATTAGAAGGAGATTCTGGATCACATCTACAGTCACACCCCCTCTTCCTGGGACGCCCCGTCACAGGCTCTGTTTAAAGCTGCAGACGCCCCTCAGGCCTGGCGGGCGTGGCCCAGGCTGGGCGGCCGCTCACTGCAGGAGGTGGACGGCCGCTGCCTTGCGCATGAGCCGCTCCGTCAGGGGCGAGCCGGGCTTCAAGGCGTCCCGCTCCATCAGGAGGCTTCTGCGGAAACAGAGGTGGGCTGTGGTGGAACCTTCTAGAAGGGAGTGGGGGCCCATGGGTCACTCAGCCCTGTGGCAGGACCCAGGCAGCATGGGCTGGGGCTGAGGTGCTCCCTTCCCAGGCTGCGGGAGGGGGCAGCCGGGCAGCCGGGCCTGGGTCTGCCCCCCACTGCCTCCCGGCACCAGCCTGGAGACCGGCACTGAGGCCCGGAGGCTGGGTAGGCGCATCAGGTGGGAAAGGAGGGCGTATCGGAGACGAAGGGCACCCGCGTGCCAAGGCCCGGGGCCCGCAAAAGCAGGCGTCCGGGTGGCGCTCAGCGCGGCTGGGATGAGCCGGGCCGTGCCCTGCGGACAGGTTGGCATGGCAACAAGAGAGACCGAGCAGCATGGCAGAGCCTCGGGCCTGCATAACCTCAACGCTGGGACCACCCAGGCCCAGGGAGGCGGGGCCGCTGAGCACGTGGACTCCATGGGAGGCCCCGGCCCGGCCGCGGGGGCGGCGCGCACTCACCGGGCCACGTTCCTGAGGGGGCCCGCGGTGCACTGCAGGGCGGCGTGGATGAGCAGCTGGCTGAAGACGTCTCTCTGCAAGGTTACCCGGACGTGGGTCAGGCGCCCGGGACTGGGCGAGGGAGGGCACCCCACACTGGGTGCCGCACCGTGGAGCCGGGCTGGCTGCGGGCGGCGGGCGGCCCGAGGCTCACCTGCGCGTTGCTGCCCCCGATCTGGACCACGCGGTAGCGGATGGGCAGCAGCAGCTCCAGGACGCGGTCGGGGTGCCCGCGCTCGGCCTCCACCAGGGCCTGGCACAGGGGCAGTCCCACGTCGCGGGCCAGGAGGTGCTGGCAGTTCTCCCCGGGGGACCTGCCGCGAGAAGGTGCCCTCAGGGCCTGCCCACCGCTGGGCGCCTCGCCTGGAGGACGGACAGGGCAAGCGGCCGGCCGTGGTGGTGACCAGGTCAAGCTGAGGTCACCCTCCACCAGGCCTCGGGGCACGCCCCCCCTGCTCCCCGAGGCCAGAGCTCCAGGTGAGGCCAGGCCTGGCTGCACCTCCAGGGCCCCGTGGAGGCCCCGCCTCCAGGGTGATGGGCAGTGGCCCCACCAGGCGGGTCGCTGTCCCACCGCCGCCTCAGCAGCACTGTCCGGGTTTGAAACTGAGGCCCGTGTAAAGGAAGTGCTTCGGGGACTCCACCACGCCCCCTGTGGGAGGCTCCCGGGGACAGGGGGCTGTCCGCCCACCGGGGTGAGAGCAACACGTCCTGGGAGGCACAGCGCCCCTGCTGGCACCCCCACCCGGCTGCCCACCTGGAGGGCGCAGCCCTGGACACACACATCCCCACGGCCGTGCCCACCCCGGCCCCCCGGCCTCCCCGCACAGGGCCGACCCTCCGGCCTCCCCGCACAGGGCCGACCCTCTGGCCTCCCAGCACGGGGCCCCGCCCCCCGGCCTCCCCGCACAGGGCCCGCCCCCACCCCCAGGCCTCCCCGCATGGGCCCCCGGCTCCCCCGGCCTCCCACACGGCCCGGCCGCACACTCGCTGGCCTCCTGCAGGGTGGTCAGCAGCTCCTGCGTGGTCCGGGTGTCGCCTGCGCCCAGGGCCGCCATCAGGAAGTGGGCGTCGTTGAACAGCAGGACGTGGTCGCGGCTGTGCTCCCGGGTCACGGGCAGGACCTCCTGCCACCGCCCGCCCACGGGCACCCCTAGGAGGGGAGGAAGCGGCCGCGGCGTGAGGGGGGCCTGGGCCCTGCTCCGGGAGGACGGCAGGCAGAGCCCGGCCTCGCACTGAGGCCCGGGGTGGTGGGGGGCGCAGTTTACGTTTCCTTCGTTCAACTGTAAAACCCATCAGTGTGTCCGTTAGGAGGCGGATTTTAAAAACGATGGGAGGGTTTCAGGGCGTCTCCAGCCCCTTTAATAAACCCCAAGCCACCTCGGGCCTCTGCCCATGGAGCTGCTGTCCGGCGCCCGGACGTGCCAGGTGCTCGCCAGGCACCTCCACCCCCGTGTCCCCGTCCCGCAGCCTCAGCCCCTGCTCTGGCCGCCCCAGCACCACCGCGCCGGCCTCCGGCCCGGGAGCTCCGGCTTCTCCGGCTTCTCCCCCGGCTTCTCCCCCGGCACCTCCGGACCCGGGGGCGCCCGCGGCCTGTTCCCAGCTGGGCAACTGGACCTGGCCCCGCGGCTCCCCTGGGCGTGAGGAGCGAGCGGCGCGCCTTCCCGCCACCCGCCCTGCACTGCCCCGGCGGTGCTGGCCGTCTGGTGACGGGGGACACAGGCCTCACAGGCCAGGCTCCAGGGCCCCAGCCTCGCCACCGGGACAGCCAGGCGGCAGCCTCTGCTCGGCCCGGCTCCCTCCGAGCCCCAGGCCCCACCACCTCCCTGTCCCTCTGCCTCCTCCCACCCCTCAGCCTCTGGCCTCGGCTCCCCTGGCTCAGCCCCCACTGCTCAGAGGATCTTTCTCCAAGATGGCTGGCGTGGCTCAGTGGTTGAGCACCGACCCAGGAACTAAGAGGTCAGGGTTTGATTCCCGGTCCGGCCAGATGCCCTGGTTGCAGGCTGGATCACCAGCAGGGGGCGTGCAGAAAGGAGGATGTTTCTCTCTCATCAATGTTTCCGTCCCTCTATGCCTCGCTCCTCCTCTCCCTCTAAAAATCACTAAAAACGTTAAAAATGACTAAATAAAGGCAGACCGAGCCGTCCATCCCGTTCCCGCAGCCCCTCGAGGCCGAGGAGGCCGGCTCCTCGCGTGCCGTGGCCGTGGTTTCCGTGTCAGGGCGTGGAGAGCTGCTCTCTGCACGGAACACCCTCCCGGTCTCTGCCTGGCAAGCCCTACGCACCCGCCCACCGTCATTCCCCTCCGCCGGGCGCCTCCGGGCACCCTCCTGAGCGGCCCCGCCCCTGCCTGTCTCACCCACACGGTCCTGCTGACCCGGGTGGGGGTCCAGGCTCGCCCTGCTGGGCCTGGGAACGGGAGAACCATCTGGGCGCAGAGCTGGCGGGAGCCTCCGCCGCCCCCGAGCGGGGCCAGCCCGGCCCAGGCGACCTGAGAGCGTGGGTGACCGGAGAAACCGCTCGGACCCAGGCGGTTGGGAAACCTCCGTTCCTTGTTCTGAGAAGGCGGCCAGGTGCCAGCTGCGCCCGCAGGCCTGGAGGGCAGGCTGCGGGGAGCGCAGGTGCCACCCTGGGCACCGGGCCGAGGCCTGCACACGGGGCGGTGGGAACTGGGAGAAGGGCCGTGGCCTGGTCCGGGCTCAGCGTCTGGGAGGCAGCACCGCCCTCGTGCCCCAGGCCGTGGCTGGGGGCGTCCCAGGACCTCAGCGGGACCGGAGGTGGCGAGGCCTGTCCCCTCACCATGGGGGGAGGGGGGAACACCGAGGGCGAGGGCAGGGGGCCGGCACCTTCCATCTGCAGCCGGTACAGCATGGAGCAGCTGTCCACCACGTCCAGCATGGCGCCGCTGGCCTGCAGGCTGGGGAGGATCTGGAAGGCAGGGGGCGGGGCCTCAGCAGCTCAAGTCCCCACCCCCCTCGTCCCCCGTCCCCCCCTCCCCCCTGTTCCCCCGTCCCCTCCCTGCGCCCCACCGGGGCTCCATCCATGCCTGGGGGAGCATGTGCACGCCCGTATCAGCCACCTCCCACCCGCCGTGGACCCTCCGTGGACCTGCTCCCGGACACCGTCTGCCCGTCGCGGCTCTAGAAGGCTCCACGTCACGGCCCACGGCTCTCGCACCCTCCACTCTCTCCACGAACCCTGACAGCTGGGAGGACCACTTCGGGAAAAGGCCCCCGAGCGCCTTCCCTGGGGCTCAGGCCCCCACGTTTCCTGGCCTCAGGCCTCCGGCCCCGGGCCTGTCCCGGCTGCCTGGAGCTGGGAGTCAGGCTGTTTCTCTGAAAGCAAGCCTCGCCGGCTGGCTGGCTCAGGGGTTGAGCACCGACCTAGGAACCAGGGGGTCTCAGTTCGATTCCCGGTCCGGGCACAGGCCCAGGCGGCGGGCTCCATCCCGTGTGGGACGTGCAGGAGGCAGCCGGTCCGCGATCCTCTCTCGTCCCTGAGGTTCCTCTCCATCTCCCTCTCCCTTTCTCTCTGACATCAGTAGAAAGATATTTTTAAGCACACCTAGGGGCCGGGGAGAGAGGGGGGAGTTGGTGTTCAGTGGGCACAGATGTTAGTTGGGAAGTCGAGAACGTTCTGGAGAGGATGGCGGGCCAGGTGCACACAGTGCGAACGGACTCGGTGCCACAGACTGGACGCCTGACGCCGGTTAACATGGAGGGTTTTTCCACAATAAAAGCTCCCTATCGCAGGATCAACGGAGACCAAAGTGTAATTCCACCAATGCCCACCAGGGGGCACTGCCGACCCACGGTCCGCACCGCTGGTTACCACGTGGGCGCTATTCGCTGAGTCTTACATAAGAGTGTGCTCAGCTCCGGCGGCTGCTTCTGGCCGGGGAGCCGTGATGGGCTCAAAGGTCTAGAGACTAAAAGCCAAATTGCCGCAATAAACAGAACCGTGTGCCCAGGTGGACTTACGTGGTCGTCGTAAATGGTCAGCGCGGCCTCGTACTCGCCCTGCAAAAGCGAGGTTCCAGCGGTTACTGTCGGAGGGGAGGGGGTGTGATGGGAGAGGTGACGGGAGCCGCCTCGCCGAGGCCCCACGCACTGGCTGCGCAGGGTGGGCGCGCCTGGTGCGTGTCCAGGGATGCGAGCTTCCGCCCGCTTCAGCCCCGATCTCTCCCGGCGAGGGGAACGCTGGTCAAAGCACAGCCTTCCTACAAGAGCTGGTCCCCCTGCCGCAAGCTCCCTCCTGCACCCCTCCCGCCGCCTCTCCCCCCTGCACCCTCGGCTGCGAACACCGCGTCCTTGTGTCCCTGCAGGTCCCCGTCTTCCCAGCATTCCTCAGGCTGCCCTTGGCTGGGACCATACCTCCCCCTCCGTCACCGCTCTGCGGGAAGCACCTTGTAGTGGGAACCGGTTGTCCCCCATCCTGCTCCCCTGGGGCAGAGCATCGGGAGCACCCCGGGGCTCAGCAGGTCACCCCGCAACGGGGACACTGGTGTGAGGTGTCGCCGCCGGCTGCACACACCACCCCCGGCTTCCAAGGCAGACGGTGCCGGAGCCGGAGCCGGAGCCGGGGTGGTTAGGCCTGAAAAGCCACCGGAAAAGTCTCTCCGGCACAGGGACACCCTTCCGAGGCGCACACAGCCGGCCGGTCTGGCTCGGTGGTGAGGGCATCGGCCGTGGACCGGAGGGTCTCGGGTTCAATTCCCATCCAGAGCATGTCCCTCGATCCCCAGCCCCGGTCAGGGTGCAAATGGGAGGCAACCAATCATTGTCTCTCTCTCCCCCTCCTTCCTCCCTTCCACTCTAAAAGTAATAATAATAAATCAAAGGGAAAAGTATCCTCGGGTGAGGATAAATAAACACACGTGCACACACATCACTGCTCCAGGCTGTGAGGGGCAGGCTCCCCGGACGACGCCTCACCTTCTCAATCAGGTACAGCGCCCAGTGCCAGTAGTTGTGACAGGCCAGCATGTCCGCGTCCTGGGGAGAGAAGGAGGGTCAGCCGCAGCCACAGCCTCCTGGACCAGGACGGATGCCGCCGGTCACCCCGCGCCCGCCCACCGCCTTGTGTGCGGAGTGAAGTGAGTGGGAATCACCAGCCGTGGGCCCGTGTCCCCCCGCGCCCGCCCACCGCCTTGTGTGCGGAGTGAAGTGAGTGGGAATCACCAGCCGTGGGCCCGTGTCCCCCCGCGCAGGACCTGACCAACCACCGGGGCTGGGGGGCTGGCCACTCCGGGTCCTGGCAGGGCCCAGCAGGAGGGGGCCCGGGGCGGACAGCTGGACGCCAGCCCTCCTCCCACCGGCTGCTGGGCACCACCTCCGCCTCCTGGAAAGGGGCCGACAGCCCCCCAGGGCCCGGCCGCTCTGCGCCTGTGCTGAGCATGCAGGCTGCACGCCCCCTACGGCCCGGGGATTTCAGACAACCCAGACCGGTAACTCCATCCGCTTCCAGCGGTGTCTTCGCTCAGGCTGCCCTTGGCTGGGACCATACCTCCCCTCCATCACCGCCAACTCCTACACATTCTCTCACCCAGCTCAAAGCTGACCACTTCCCCTCCAGCCCCCTCCGGTGCCGGGGTGGCCAGGGGCCGCCGGGAGCCTGCTCTGACACTGACCAGGTCTTCTGAGGACAGAGAGGCCCGGGCTGGGCTCTCACGGGGTCCCGGGGCCGGGGGAGGAGGAAAGCGCATCCAGAGCTGCCGGGCCAAGCCAGGCCGGAGGCCGCTGGCAGACACGGTGGGGACAGACACGGACGGCAGGTGGCGAGAGCCCGCGGGAGACCACCCGCCGCCTGAGCCGCTCACACTCTGTGTTTGGAACCAACACCCAACACCCCAGGGAGCTTGTGTGGGTCCCGGCTTCAGAGCTGTCACCACAGCAGGCGTAAGGGGGGACACCGAGGCTCAGGGGCCACGATCACGTCCGGGACAGAGCCCGCCCAGGAAGAGCAGGGTCTCGCCTGGCCTGCCCTCCACCCGCCCCCTCCATTCCGCCTGGACAGGCCCTGGCTCGCCGGGAGGGCTGCAGGCTGCTCCCCGCAGGCCCAGCGCTCCGGGAACCAGCAGCCGGAATCTGTGGGGGAACCCCAGGCGGGTCCCCACGGCCCCCCAGACTCTCCGTCCTCAGAGCTTGGGGACCCTCAGGAAGGTCACAGTCCTCACGGTCACCGTCTGCCTGCCGCCCGCACCGTGGCCAAGAGGCCCGGGCTGCCCCCTTAGTTCCCGAGGCCCCAGGGGCGGACGGGGGGTCGCACCGGAAACCACCAGCCCAGAAACACCACCGTCAGGGTGCGTGTGTTTCACCCACCGACCCACGGCCCTCCGGCTCAGCGCAGCCACCCTCCACGCGCCCTGGGAGCGGCCGCCCAACACAGGCCTGCTCTAAGCGTCGGTGTCCCCCGGGCGTGGCCATGCGTGCTCGGTGGTGAGGGGGTCCGGGCTCCATTCTGGGCAAGGGCACCTCCCTCAATCCCAGGCTCGACCCTCCGCCCGGATCGGGCATGTGCGGAAGGCAACTAATCAATGTCTTTCTCTCACGTCGATGTTTTTCTCTCTCTTTCCCTCCCCTCCCCTCGCTCTAAAAACCGATGACCCTGACCCTGACCTTCATCCCGGAGTCAGGGCCTCCTGCACTCCCCACAGCACGGCCCAGGCCGGGAGCCGCTCCGGACGCAGCCGCCTGCCTGGTTCCGGGTGCTTCTGCGCTTTGCTTGGTCACTGAGCGCCTGCCGCTCAGTCCAGCCGGGCAGACCCTCTGTCCTGGCCGGCGGCGCCCTGGGGAGCCCACACAGCAGAGAAGGGCAGGGCAGCACCCACACTGGACAGGTGGCCGGCTGAGCCAGACGTAAGCCCGGGGCACCAGGCGCACACAGAGGAGGAGGCGAGCTCCGAGCCACCACGGCCGGGACGCCAGGAGGGCGGCCGGAGGTCCAGCGCCCTGCCCCCAGGATGCCCGGCCCGCAGGCCAGCCCTGCAGACCCTCCCTCGCCGTCTCCCGGCCCGCGGCCCGGCGCTCGGGGCCCACCCCTGGGTGCCACGTGGAGCCCACGGGCCAGTGGGGCACAGGGCAGCCCGCGCCCTCACGGTTTCCCCGTGCCAGGCTCCTTTACCGGGCACTTTCTCGTCTGTTCTTTCCCCAATGCCCCAGGCCGGGGCCGATGCTAGAGGCACCCGGGCACGCTGCAGCTGGACAGAAGTGACGCCCCAAACACGAGTCCCCCACGGCCAAGCCGCACCCACAGCCTCTGTCCCCACGCCCGGTCCGGCTGGAGGGGCCGGGCCGCCCGGGCAGGTGACCGCCCTTCGCGCACCTTCCAGTGGGTTTCCGAGAGCCGCATGAAGTCCAGCCCGGCCTTGACCTCCGCCTTCATCTCGTGGATGTGGGCCACGGTGTGCACCGACCACGCATCCGTGGGGGTCACGGACAGCGCCTGAGGGGGCAGGAGAGAGGGGACGGGACAGTCAGGCGGCCTGAGCTGGAGGCCGGGCATCGGGTGGGCCAGCCTGGGACTGGGCTCAGCCTCACACAGTAACGGCCCGAAGGCCAGCCCGCTGACCACCCGCGGGCTCCGAGGGGGTGGCACACCCATTTCACAGATGGGACTGAGCGGCTGGCCCGGACCACACAGCCGCCTGCCCAGCGCCAGGCGCCCCCTGCCCGCAGCCTCCTGCGTACGCCGGCACCTGCTCCCTGCCCGCAGCCCCTGGGGCCTGTTCACCCTGGGACGCGGTCTGTGCCAACGCTGTGCCTCTGCACGTGCCCAGACAGCCCTCCCCACCAACACCGTGCGGTGGCCCCTCGCCCGGGGTTCTGGCGGCTTGGACGTCATCACCGACGTCACCGCTGTTCGTGATGACGGACAGCAAGGCAGGCGCCGAGGCTGCCATCTGGCCTCGGAGGCCTGTGCTTTCACGCGAGCTGAGCGCCTACTAAGCGCCAGGCGTGGAGCAGGAGGCTCACCACACGGGTCTCGGTCTCCCCCAGCCCCACCTTGGACTCCAGGCCTCTCACAGAGGCAGAGTCAGGAAGGCCTGGCACCTATGCCCCTGGCCTGGCACCTGCCCCAGGGGTCTATGCTGACGGGTTGTCCCCAGCTAACCTGCCCCTGCCCCCCTGCCCCTGTCCCAGCCCCCATGCTCCTGTCCCAGCCCCCATGCCCCTGTCCCAGCCCCCATGCCCCTGTCCCAGCCCCCCTGCCCCTGTCCCAGCCCCCATGCTCCTGTCCCAGCCCCCATGCCCCTGTCCCAGCCCCCATGCCCCTGTCCCAGCCCCCATGCCCCTGTCCCAGCCCCCATGCTCCTGTCCCAGCCCCCATGCTCCTGCCCCTGCCCCCCTGCCCCTGTCCCAGCCCCCCTGCCCCTGTCCCAGCCCCCATGCTCCTGCCCCTGGCCCCATGCTCTGGCCCCGGCCTCCGTGGGCCCCGCCCCGTCCACAGGGGGGCACTGTCAGAAAGAACCTGTCTGGAGGGACAGTGGCAGCTGGGCATAGACCTGAAGGGCCAGGACACTCCGGAGATGGCAGGGGCACCGTGGGGCAGGCTGGGGGCCAGGGCCCTGAGAAGGGACCCCCTAAGCACACTGCTCTCACTCCAAACAGATTCTGGGGCAGCTGTCAACTGTAGATAGCGCCTGGGAAAGGCCCGAAGCTGGCCGTCTTCTGAATCCAGTGGCGCCAGGCAGAGCCGTGCCCTGGAAACATACCTTGCCAGAGGCAAGTGTGTTGTCAGTCTGACCTTTAGCTCAGGTGTGTGTGTTTCATTATCTAAATCCAGCCAGGCATCAGGTCCGCCCAGGAGTGACAATTACAAAGAAGCCACATTTTCTTTATCTTAAACTTTAGTAAAACTTCCTGGTATCCTACTGTATAAAATAAACTCACTGTATTGGCTCTGGGTCCCTGTCTCTCCATCAGAGGACAGCTGTCCCACCCTGTCCAGCTTTCCCTACTGTCTTTGTGTCTGTCTCTTTCATTTTCTCTCTTTTTTTAAAATATATTTTATTGATTTTTAACAGAGAGAAAGGGAGAGAAATAGAGAGCTAGAAACGTCGATGAGAGAGAAACATCAACCAGCTGCCTCTTGCACACCCAGACCAGCTGCCTCTTGCACACCCCCTACTGGGGATGTGCCCGCAACCAAGGTACATGCCCTTGACCGGAATCGAACCTGGGACCTTTCAGTTTGCAGACCGACGCTCTACCACTGAGCCAAACCGGCTTCGGCTCCTTCATTTTCTCAATTCCCCGTCACCCCTACTCAGAACTCCTGTCTGTTCTCTGTCATACTGGTCGCCTGTCCGCTTTGGCCTCCCTCCAGCAGCTCTGCCCTGCCTCCTCCCAGCCTCTGCTCAGCCCTGCCTGGGGAGGGGGGGTGGTGCAAGGAGGATCTGGAGGATCTGGGCCTGCAGAAGGGCTTGCAAAGCCCAGCAGCTCCTCACTGAGGGGGCGTGGCCAAGGGAAGGGCTGGCCGTGGGACCCCGTCCCCAGCCAGGACCACCAGAGCAGCCTCTGCTGCAATTGTGGCTCAACTCCCCGAGGCGGAGTGACATCAGTGACATCAGAGGTGGGAGGACCAGCATTTAACACGCTCCCTGCCTCCCAAGCTCTGGCTCCCACAGGTCATGCGGGCTCTGGGGGCAGCAGAGCGGGTGCAACGGGAGCGAGGGGCCGGGGCCGGCCTCGCTCGCCTTCCTCCTGGGGAGGGGGTGTGCGCATCTTGGCACCGCGGACCGGACCCGGGAGGCGCTGGCGACAGGCGGCAGCTGCTGCTGCCACGGGCCCTTCCCCCCCGAACCCTCGAGTGGGGAACCTGCCGGGGGCCCCCCCCCGCGGGGTCCTCGTGCCCCCGCCCCGCGGACGGACGCCAGCCCCGAGGCCGCACCTCGGCGGGCCACCCACCTCCTTGGCCAGCTTCTCCGCCTGGTCGTACAGGTTGGTTTCCATCAGCCCGAACGAGTAGATGCCCTTCACGTAGCTGAGGGCGGAGCAGAGGCTTTGTTAGAAAGGAGGCCAGATCCTCCACCCTCAGCACGCCGGCCCCTGCCCGGGCCAACGACCGGGTGGACACGTGTCCTAACGCGGTCACACCAGAGCCGGTGGCCAACCCCGACGGCTGGTGTCCTGATGGCAGGAGGAGAGGGGGTCAGGCACAGACTCAGGCTCGCACGGGCAGACGGCGAGTGAGGACCGCGCAGAGACGGGGAGCACAGCTGTGAGCCAGGGGTGCGAGGACGCCCCGCGGGAGCTGGGGGGGCCTGGACCCTCCCCTAGGGCAGGGGCTCTCAGCCTTCCGGACGCTGTGACCCTTTAACACAGCTCCTCATGTGGTGGCGACCCCCAGCCATAACATCATTGTCACTGCTACTTCCTAGCTGTGACTTTGCTCCTGTTGATGAACCGTCACGTAAATACCCGTGTTTTCCCATGGTCGTAGGCTCCACAGCAGCGGTTCTCAACCTGTGGGCCTCGACCCGTCTGCACTGCCTCCCAGAGCCCAGCGCTCTGAACCGGCTCTGGCCAGTGACTCTGAGCCAGCGGTCCCCACCCTTTTTTGGCCGAGCCCCCGAGCATCTCCGAGTCCTGATGCCCCCCTCCCTGTGACATGGAATCCCGTCATTCAGAGTGACGCCTCCGCCCGGGGGAAGCCTGAGGCACTCGCTTGTCCGAACAGGCTTCCGGAGAGCACGGCTCCATGGAAGAGAAAAAGAACGAAAGGACAGTGAAGTCCTGAGGAAGAATCACTAAGAAATTGTTAAAATAATAATAATGCGAAGTGATGTGAAAAAAATAGCAAATAACGTTTCAAAACATAACAGAGAACTGAAATGCATAAAGGTCACAATAGATTTACACGCTGTACATGAGGGCCCAGACTGTAAGATTTTAAAAAACGTCACTGTAAATAACTCATTCTCGAACTGCCCCCTTAAACATCAGATCGCCCCCTGTGGGGTGTGGGCCCCAGTGGGCCGCACTGCTCTGAGCGCGTCCCTCAGGCGTCCCCCGGGAGAGCTCTTTGCCCTCCCGGCAGCTGGCGTGACCAGAGAGCAGGGCGCCACCCGCGGTGCCGGCGGGAGGCCACGCAGGACACAGCAGGGCCGCCTGGGCTGGGCGGGCGGGCCCAGCACTGACCTTGGCTGTCGTCCCCGGGCGGCCAGGCCGGCGCAGGCCGTTCCCGCAGCCAGCACCTCGTGCCACCCGCTCCCGACGGCCAGCGGCGTGAGGAAACCAGAGAGCACAGCTGGGGGGGGGGGAGGGGGCAGGAGGAGGCTCAGCACCGAATGAGGGGCCGCAGGGCACGCACCTGCTCAGGGGCACGCCCGGCGTCCAGAAGGGGGCGACTCGGGCGGCGGAGTCCCGCATCTGCTCCTGGTAGCCCAGGTAGAAGTAGGCGTCGTGGGAGAACTTGAGGGCCAGCATGTCCGTGGGGTGGTCCCGGAGGACCTGCTCCCACAGCTCACAGGCCTGGGGGAAGTTCCTGAGGGAGAGCAGGCTCTTAGCGGGGGCACGGCCCGCCTGCCGGAGGGCAGGGAGCTTCCTGCCAGCCCCACAGTCACACAGGCACACGTGCACACACACACACACACACACACACACACACGTGCTTCCTGCCAGCCCCACAGTCACACAGGCACACGTGCACACACGCACACACACACACACACGTGCTTCCTGCCAGCCCCACAGTCACACAGGCACACGTGCACACACACACACACACACACACACACACGTGCTTCCTGCCAGCCCCACGGTCCACCTGGCACATGTCACACAGGCACACGCACACACACACACACACACACACACACTTCCTGCCAGCCCCACGGTCCGCCCTGCACTGATCACACACACACACACACACAAACCCCATATGCACACACATACACACATGCACACGTGTGCTTCCTGCCAGCCCCACAGTCCGCCCTGCACTGGTCATACACATGCACATGCACACAGATATAGACAAATGTGTGCTTCCTTTCAGCTCCACGGTCCGCCCTGCACTGGTCACACACACACACACACACACACACACATATGCATACACATGTGAGCATCCACAACCCACCCTGCACGGGTCGCACACCTGCACACATGTGTGCACCCGTGTGCATGCACATATATGTGCACCTGTGCACACGCACATGTGTGCACGCACATATGTGCACACCAAGACGGCAGGTTTTTCAATGGCATTGTTCTGATGTCCTTTAAAAAATATTTTTTGGTTTATTTCAGAAGGAGGGAAGGAGAGAAACATCCATGATGAGAAAAACTGCCCGATGCACGCCCCTCACTGGGGATGGAGCCCACAACCCGGGCCTGCGCCCTGACCGGGAATCGAACTGTGATCTCCCGGCTCCTAGGCCGGCGCTCGGCCCGGAGCCGCGCGGCAGGGCTGGTGTCCTTCCCGCGCTGACGGATGCTGGGAGGTGGCCCCTGCCTGTCGGGGAGCCCGCGGTGACGCCGGCTTGGTTACGGTAAAGTCAGGGCACGTCCGCCCACCTCAGTGCGGACCTGGCTGCACGCGGACGTGCCTGTGTCCGCTGTGCTCCGAGATCGGATACCCCCGCGGGTAGCTGGGCGCCTGCGCTCACACCAACGGCAGCGCTGCCTCAACAAGCGGCCGGAGGCCTGGGGCAGACGCCCGGCCAGCGCTGAGCCTGGCACTGCCCCCGGGCCCGCAGCCTTCCCGGCGCTGCCAGAGGCTCCCCATAGCTCCGCCCGCCCCGCTCTGCGGCGTCTCCCCGGCCTGCGCTGCCAGGCCGCCCGCACGGGCTCCGGCTCCGCCTGGCCACGCCAGGGCAGCGGGGGACAGCGCTGCTGCAGGCAGGGCGGGGGAAGGGGAGGGTTTTCTCTCCCCTCTCGTGTCTGTTTCTGCGACGTGGCCCTATGGTTTTTGTAAGAAAACGATAGCCAATTTACCGAAGGCCCTACCGGGACCCTGGCCACTCCGTCCTCCTCCCGGCCAGTGGGACGGGGCAGCGGGCAGCATGTGAGTGCCGGTCAGACGGCTGGGGGCGGGGGCAGCCGGGGTGGGTGCCGCCCCGGTCTCCGCTCCTCACCCCTTGGCGAAGGCCTCCACGGCGGACACATGCAGCCGCTCCCGCGGCGTCAGCGGCTGCGTGCGGGCCAGCTCCACCATGTCCCTCACCGCGAGCGCCAGCTCCCTGTCCAGCCGCACGGAGCTCCCGGTGCCAATCAGCACGAGGCCGTTGGAGATGGCGTGGCCCATGGCTGCGGAAAGGGGGCAGCTGGTGAGTCACATGGTCCCGCCCCCGTGTGACGTAAGCAGCCCAGGAGGGGCACGCGGGCGGCAGGAGGCTGTGGCTGCCCCTCCCCCCCCGCACCCCCCTCCCCCCCCCGAGGGCAGAGGTCAGCCTGGGCCCTCGCCCCCACCTGCAGGCCACACCCCGAAAAGCCCTGCACAGGGCCAGTGTCTGGAGCACCTCATCACCAGCTGAACCTTTTTAAAAATTTAATCCTTGCCCTGACCGGTTTGGCTCAGTGGATAGAGCGTCAGCCTGCGGACTGAGGGGTCCCAGGTTCGATTCTGGTCAAGGGCATGTACCTTGGTTGCAGGCACATCCCCAGTGGGGGGCGTGCAGGAGGCAGCTGATTGATGCTTCTCTCTCATCGATGTTTCTGGCTCTCTATCACTCTCCCTTCCTCTCTGTAAAAAAACAATAAAATATATATATTTTTAAAAAGAATAAAATAAAATAAAATTTAATCCCCAGCTGAGGATATTTTTCCCATAGATTTTCAGGCAGAGTGGAAGGGAGAGAGGAAGGGGGGGTGAGGGGAGAGGGAGAGAGAGAGGGGAGAAGAACATCGAGGTGAGGGAGACACATTGATTGGTTGCCTCCTGCATGTGTCCTGACTGGGCTGGGGATTGAACCCACAACCAAGGTATGCGCCCTTGACTGGGAATGGAACCCAAAACCCTTTGGTGCCCAGGCCGACTCTCTAACCACTGAGCATCTCAGCCAGGACAGCTGAACCTTTCTTTCTCCAGACCTCGTTCTCCCCTGAGAAATGGCATCTTTTTCGAAGAATGGGCACCCAATTAGGGGGGAAAGGTGCCTTCTCCAGAACCCGGCGTCGCTGTGGGAGAGCTGGTGTTCCAACCAGAACACCGACTGGCACCTCCCCCCGCTCCGGGCCGATGCCCGCCCGGCACTGCCAGCGTGACCCGGGGCCCAGCCAGGGGGCGTCGCTCACCGAAGGTCGGGTCTGCGGCCTTCAGCTTCGCCAGGCAGCCCTCGATGCCGCCGAGCGCCTTGTCGTTGGTCCAGGTGACGTACTGAAACACCGGAGTCTCACCGCGCCGCCCGGAGGGGCCCGGCGCCCGCCGTGACGGCGCGGCCTGGGCCTGGCCGCTCCTCCCGCACACGCAGGGCTCTCTGGGCTCAGCGGAAGCGGGGCTGGGCGCACCTCAGAGGGGAGACCGAACACGCGCCACGCGAGCACGTTCTGGGGGGCGGGGAGGCCACCGTGTCCGAACCCACAGCCTCTGGGGAGTCCGCCTGCGCACCTGCCCGCCACTCAGCCTCAGCCTCGAGGGGCGCACGGGGCACCCAGGGGCGTCCTCTCCGCCCTGTTCACGCCTTTTAAGAAGAACGGAGCCCTGGCTGGTGTGGCTCAGCGGATAGAGCATCTGCCTGCGGACCAAAGGGTCCGGGTTCGATTCTGGTCAAGGGCACGCACCTTGGTTGCAGGCTCCTCCCTGGCGCAGGCCCTGGTTGGGGCGCGTGCAGGAGGCAACCGGTCGATGTGTTTTTCTCACATCGATGTTTCTCTCTGTCTCCCCCTCTCTCCCACTCTCTCTAAAAGATCAATGGGAAAATGCCCTCGGGTGAGGATTACACAATAAAAATAAACAAATAAAAAATAAAATAGCTTAAACAAAGAAGAAGAACTGTAGTAAACAAGCATTGCGGAAAGTCAGGCCAAGCCCTGGCCGGTGTGGCTCAATGGTTGGGTGGCGTCCCATTCACTGAAGTGTCACCGGTTTGATTCCTGGTCAGGGCACATGCCCAGGTTGTGGGTTCGATCCCTGGTTGGGGTGCATACGGGAGGCAACTGAATGATGTCTCTCTCTCTCTCTCTCTCCCTCTCCTGCTCTCTCCCTCTAAAATCAAGAATAGTTTTTGGAAACGTTATGAAGAATGCCTGGGTCCCACCAAGCCCTGCTCCCCCCGGGTTCCCCAGGAGACCTGGGAGGAAGGGCCCACGGACTCCACTGTCGTGAACCAGGAGCCGAAGAAGGCGGAGGCTCCAAAAGTGCTCACGGCCGTCCCCACCCCCCTGGAGGCCCCGTCCCGTCAGGAGGGCGCACACACCCTGGGCACCGGGCAGGAGGAGCGGACGTGCGATGCACCTGACATTTTAACAGGGAAATTCACCAAAAGCCTCCCCAGCCCGGCCGCGTGGCTCCGTGGCTGAGCGTGGACCCATGAACCGGGAGGCCAGGGTTCGGTTCCGGTCAGGGCACAGGCCCGGGTTACTGGCTTGGCCCCCGGTGGGGGGGGGTGTGCAGGGGGCAGCCGATCCACGATTCCCTCTCATTTACGTTTCTATCCCTCTCCTCGCCCTTCTCTCTGAAATGAATACAAACATACTGTATTTTTTTTTCTTTGAAGCATTCACCGATTTCAGAACCCGGCGGGCCCTGGACCTTTAGGGAAGGGGCTGCCATGAGCAGGGGGCATCACCTGGGTCAGGGTGGCATCGAACAGCTTGCAGGCCTCGTTGCTGGGGGTTGAGAGCGTGAGGCCCGCATCCTTCCACGCCTGCACAGCAAGAGGGGGTGCAGTCAGGGCTTGTTCCCGTGGCCTCCAAACATGAACACCCCCCCTCCCCGCACGGAGGCCGCCCGCCTGGCACTGAGGGTGGTCCCGGGGGCAGGCAGGGACCCCGTGGCCTCCCAGACCTCACAGCTGGCGGAGCAGGGGAGCTCCCCAGGCGGCCCGCCGCCTCTAGGCACTGTGCCCTCCGGGAGGTCCTCCCTCAGCCGGGCCGGCCCTCTGTGAACCGGCTCGGGGCCCGGGGAGCGTCCGGGCAGCAGGCGGAGGGCAACGGTCCGGCTGGAGGGCACGGCGGGGCGGGGTGGGCTCTGCGGGGCAGTGGAGGGCGCCGCCCGCTAACCCCCGAATGGCCCCTCCGCTCCTGCCTGTGGGACCGCCGTCCGCCCCCTCGGTGTCCCCCCTCGGTGTCTGTCCCCTCGGTGTCCCCCCTCGGTGTCCGCCCCTCGGTGTCCCCCCTCGGTGTCTGTCCCCTCGGTGTCCCCCCTCGGTGTCCCCCCTCGGTGTCTGTCCCCTCGGTGTCCCCCCCTCGGTGTCCCCCCTCGGTGTCTGTCCCCTCGGTGTCCCCCCTCGGTGTCCCCCCTCGGTGTCTGTCCCCTCGGTGTCCGCCCCTCGGTGTCCCCCCTCGGTGTCCGGCCCCGGTGTTTGCCCCCCGGTGTCCCCCCCCCACTCCCCGGGGCGGCATGCCCTCTCCGCCGGCCCCTCCGGGGAACACCTGTCCCTCCGAACCCGCCTCCTCTGCCCGGGGCGGCCCGCCCGGCAGGTGCCCGGAGACCCCGGCTGCCGCCGGCCTGCGGGCCCCGCGGGCTGGTGCCTCCGTCCCCCTCGGGGGAGCCGCGGGGCGGTCCTCCGGGTCCTCCGAACCTGGCAGTCCCGCAGCGGCGGACACACGGCCATGGTGCGCTCCGAGCGCCGTCCGCTCCGCGCGCCTTCCGGGAGGGGCGGGGCCTGGAGGGGCGGGGGCGGCGCGGGAGGGGCGGGGCCTGGATGGGAGATGGGCGGGGCGGGGCCGGGGCGCTGGGGGCGGCCCCTGGAGGGGAGGTGGGCGGGGCCTAGAGGGGAAGGGGCGGGGCCGGCTCGCGGGCGGTCAGGGACGGACGCCGGACAGCGCCCGCCTCACCGGGCAGTCGGAGGCCGGGACAGCGGCCGGCGCAGCGCCGCCCCAGGTCCGCCCGGAAGGCGCTGGAGGAGCCCGCCCGGCTCCAGGGGCACACGCGGCATGAGCCTCGGTGTGCGCTCGTCTTGCCCCCCAAACTCTGCTCCCCCACGACCACCGAAGGGCCTCTCTTCCCGCCGGACACCGAGGGAGGACCCTCTTGCGGAGGGACTGCTGAGTCCCTGGGGGCAGCGGAGCCCGGGGCAGCGGTAGCTCCACTGGGAAGCCAGGCGTCCCCTCCCGCTGCCTCTCCAGGACTTGCAGCCTGAGCTCTGCCCTCAGCCGCCCCCCCCCCCAACTCCCAGTGTATGCTAACCACTCATCTCCCCCTCCCCTCCCACTTCTCCCCCTTCCTCTCCCTCTCCCCTCCTCCTCCCTCTTCTTATCTCTCCCTCTCCCTCTCCCTGCCTCTCTCTATAAAATTAATAGAAACATATCCTCAGGTGAAGATTTTAAAAATGCTCATCCTTATTAGTCATCAGGGAAATGCAAATCAAAACCACAGCGAAATGCCACTTCACACCGGCAGGTTGACTAGAAAGAAAGGTAAATAAGGTGTTTGGCAAGGACGCGGAGAAACTGAAACCTTCATGCTGGGGTGGTGGGAACGTGAGGGGCTAGGACACTCGAGAAATGTATGTTAGCGAATGAGGAAGGAAAGAAAAATACAAAAAACAACAAAGGGGTAGGCTGAGATCTAAACTTTTCCATAATTACTTTAAATGTTGATGGTTTAAATATTTCAATTAAAAGGCAGAGATAGACTGAGCGGACAAAACAAAACCAACCCTCTTAAATACTGCCTACCAAAAAACACTTCAAATATGAAGACGGAGTTAATTTTAAAAGATGGGTCATATAGGCAGTACGTGTAAGAGAGCCCCTGTGGCTATTTTATTCCAGCCCGCCACACCCACCCCGTTTTATTCAAGCATAATTGACATGTCATGTGACTGCTTTAATATCAGGTAAAATGGACTTCAAACAGCATCATTACTGGCAACAGAGACGTTTCATACCGATAAGAGGGGCGGTTTATCAGGAAGCATCGCCCTAACGGACCCAGCTCCCAGTGCCTGACGCCAAATCAGGCAGCCCGGGCGCCGGCAGGACCAGTGCCCGGTGCCAGGAGGAGGGGCCAGCGGGCCTCAGCGCCTGGCAGAGCCGGACAGAGGTCAGGAAGACTGTGCGCACGCAGTGAGGGGCTCGCACTGGCGTGTACAGAACACCCGCTCCCGGCGGCAGAACATGCGCTGTCCGTGCACACGGGCCACGGGGCCGGGCAGGCCCCGACACGGGCTCGCAAGCAAGCCGCCGCCAGCGCCAGGGAGTGACACGTTCCGCAGAACAGCCTCTCTGACCACAACCCAGACCAACCGCCAAACGCGTCTCACAGAGACTCAGATGAGCGGGAACTGGGCAGCGCGCTTTTAATTCCCGGGCCAGACCCTAACGGGGGAGTTAAAGACACTTTTAACTGAAGGATGAAATACAACACCTGCGGATGCGGGGAGCGGAGTTTGGAAGGAAACTCAGAGCAGCAAACACTCCTATTCTCAGGAGGAGAGATCTAAAATCGGGGTTTCACATGAAGGAAGTAGAAAAAAGCCCGGCTGGTGTGGTTCGCTGGATAGAGCAGCCGCCTGCGGACCGAAGGGTCCAGGTTCGATTTAGGTCAGGGCACAGGCCCTGGTTGCGGGCTCGATCCCCAGTGTGGGGCGCGCAGGAGGCAGCCGATCCAGGATTCTCTCTCATCACTGATGTTTCTCTCTCTCTCCTCTCTTTCCCTTCCTCTCTGAAGTCAATAAAAAACAAAAAGTTGGAAAAGAAAAGCAAAGTGAGAAACTCAAAGTCCGCCCTCCTTGGGCGCGCAGGCGCTCACAGTCCCTGGTCCCCAGTGTGCCCCGTTTCCCTGGCAGTGGGAGTGCTGCCAGGGGCCCTCTCAGGGGCCAAGACACGAGGCCACATCAACCCCATCAGCAGGCCCTGATCCCCTCCCCACCTGTGACCCCGCCGCTCCGTGACCTCGCGGCCCCGTGACCCCGCGGCCCGCGCTCAGCCGGCCGTTGGCGCACCCCTGGCCGCGCCTGCGCCTCCGATCCCGTCGGTGGGCGGCACCATGCGGCCTGCGCCGGCGCTCCTCCTGCTCCTGGGCCTGGGCCTGAGCCTGGGCCTGCGCTGCGGCGGCCTCCCTCCGCCCCCCGCCCCCCGCGGCGCCCCCACCCCGGCTCCGGCTCCCGGAGCGCCCGCCGCGGCCCCCGGCGACGCGGCCCCGGCCCGGCCCCGCCCCCCGGCTCCCGGAGAGGCGGCCCCGCTGCGCTCCGCGCCCCGCAACCCGGGCCTCCGTCTGCTCCGCGGCCTCAGCCTGCGGCCACGCGTGGCCCCCCGCGGCGGCGGCGGCCTGAGTGGTAGTGACCGCGGCCTCTGCTTCGGCCGCGGCCCCGCGCGGCGGTGGCCCTGGCGCTGCCCCCACGTGCGCGTCCTGCTCCGCGCGCTCCGTGCCCGCCGCGCGGCGCCCAGCCCCATGGCCTCGCGCTCCCCGCACTGGCTCGGGCCTCTGGGACGGACCTTTCACCCCCGGCTGCTCAGCCACACCGACGCCTCCGCAGCCTCCAGGGTGTCCCCCCGCTCCAGTGGCCTTCACCCCTTCGTGGGCTTCGTGGCCCAAACCAAGTGTCCTACAGAGGTCAACTCCAGCAGTTCGCAAGCGGGCGAGTCCTCAGAGTCCTGTCAGGCCAGGCAGGCTGGCTGCTCTATCAGCAGGGTGCACATCAACAGGACGCCGGGCCATCCCATGGTGGTGTACACCCGGCGGATGAGCATCAACCTAAACGCCACCGCTGACTACGACTGCCCCACCGCTCAGGACACTTCTTTTATCTGGAAGGTCTACCCCGTGGCCTCTCTCTTCCACCTGCCGGACTGGCAGAAACCCCTGGTGGTGCCGGGCCTCCAGTTAGGACAGGATCCAAGATTCGTGCATATCCCCCCGAAGTCGTTAGCTTTGGGGCTGTATGTGTTAAATTTCTCCCTGACCCTGGTCACTCACTCGCCAGTATTCGCTATGGTGAAAGACTCAGACAGCGTCCACATCTCCATCCTCGGTGACTTCCTGAAGGCGGTTCTTCTCGGTGACGCCAGGGAGACAGTGAAGTTCTCAGACCCGCTGGTTCTGAACGGATCCACGTCCGCGGACCCAGACTCGGATGACCCGTTAGAGGGACTCCAGTTCTCCTGGTACTGCACCACCAACGCAAACAACTACCCTGGAGACCACATAAACGTGGTCAGCAAGGAAGTGTGTCTTCCCCAGCAGGTGGACCTCAAGCTGACCTGGGCCTCTGACCCTGTCCTGACAATTTCCCCAGAGACACTCAGAGGAGGCAAAGTGTATTTTTTCCGAATGGTGGTAACGAAGACTCCCAGGACTGCCTACACGGAAAAAACTGTCCAAGTGCTCCCAGCGCCAGCACCCACAGCAAGCATTTCGTGTGTTGAAAACTGTGGCAGGAATTTGGTTGTGTCGGATCGGTTCTCTTTGTTTCTAAACTGTCCCAATTGTGTCGGCAGCCGGGACACCTACAAGTGGTCCCTCCAACGGGCTACAGGGGAAGATATCCCATTTGATTGGCCGGGGCAGACTTCGACGGGGAGGGACAGCGATTCTTTGTCTATAAAAGCTTTTGCTTTTAGTAATTTTTCTGAATCTCAGTTTTGGCTTGTTTTAAATCTAGAAACTTGGGGCGGAGTGAACCTGACCCTCAGGCATTCCTTTATTGTGAACTATGCCCCTCAAATCGGAGATTGTCAAATTAATCCAACTAGCGGGGTTTCGTTTTCCACTAAGTTTGTCATCCAGTGTAAAAATTTTCAGGATCAGAACAGCCCTCTGACATATAAGATGATAGTGTCCGATTTGTACGATGGTTTTGGCAAAATCAGTTCTTTACCAGACAACACCTTGGGGACCATCCTGTATGTGGGCAACGACTTCCAGAGCCCCCCTTCCTTCCTCCCCGTCGGTCTGGAGAGCAGTCAGTTCGCCACGAAGCTCTTCGTCCAGGTGTATGACTCACTGGGAGCCTTCTCTCAGGTGACTCTGTTCGCCACTGTACAGGCTCCTACTGTCCAGGCCTCCCCCCGGGCCATCCTGAGCCAGCTAGTCAATTTCAGCATGGGACAAAATTCAGAGATCTCTACTTTGCTCCAAAAGCAGGAGTTTCTGCCCGCAGGTTACTTAATGTACGTGGTGGCCTCCGTTCTGAGCAGCATGAAGCCCGAACCAGCGCTGCACGATGACAAGGCCCAGCTCTGGGAACACCTGGTCAACCAGTCCTTCCTCCTCGCCACGGACACTCTGAATGGCATCAACCAGGTGGTCACGGCTCTCGCCAAAGTTACCCAGAGGACGTCTGAATTCCCTCGGGTTGCTCGGAAACCTGCCACGGACAGGATTTGGCAGGCAAACCAAGCCTTCTGGCAGCATCAGCAGAGAGGTCAGAACTTGCACTCGGAACAAATAGAAACCATGAGCACCGGGATACTAACGGTCGTGTCGAATATCCTTAAAATGGCCGATCGTCACGTGATTTTTGTCGACCCTTTCCGTGTCATACAGTCTCTGGCAGAGACGGTCCTGGCCGGCAAAGTGCCGGACGACGGAACCACCGTGATGAGCAGCCCCAGCTTTATCGCGTACGTCAGCAAAGCGGAAAAGTGGGCTGTTTCCAACAAGGTCCTAGGCAGCAAGAGAGACTGTCGAAATTGTTTCCAGCCGACACTCAACGTGAGCAGCACTCCCCTTGTGCCGGCAAACGCTCCGGTCTCCATGGTGTTCTGTGAGTTTGCAGATGACCCCTTCCCGTGGCTGAATTACCCGGAGAGCCTTGCGCTGGACGTGGTTGGGTTCAGATTGACGGGAGCCACGGCCAGCGGGGACGAAACGGAGGTCACCCCCGACGTGGTGGACGTGTACGTCAGCAGGCGGAACTTGAGCTCCGCGGCCTTCAACCTCACGGTGGGCCCCGACCGGGAGCCCAAGGACCCGAACGAGTCCGCCAGGCAGACCACAGGGGCGTTCCGCTTCCAAGTGGACAGCCGCGAGGTGCGGGAGATGCTGGTTCACATCGTGACCGAGGTGACCGTGCAGTTCACCGTGCTGGTGTACGCCGGCTGGGAGATCACCCCCTCCGCCTTGGTCGCCACCTTCCTGGTGCCCCACGATATCCCTCCCGTCGCCAACCACAGTGACCTGTTTGACCTGGCCTGTGCCGTGAGCGTGGCCCGCCTGGTTTGCCTCCCGCCGTCCCTGCTGCAGGTCATAGCTCAGCGGGGCCAGTCGCCGGAGTGTATCATCATCGTGGCTCTGAAGGCACCTCATTTTGTCATGCAGCCCAGTAACAAGCTGGTGAGGGTTTCTCTCTTCGGGGTCCACTGCCTGGACATGAGCGGGATCCAGAGCGACTGGAGAGAAGACGTCTGTGTCCTCGGGGAGAAGACCACCTGGGACCGAGTGCACTGTGTCTGCGGGAAGGCCAGGCGGGCCCGGCGGCAGCTGGCCACCATCCCCCTGCACTTCCACCACCTGACAGCCAAGATGGTCGTGCCGCCGAACCCCGTGGACCTCCGGTTAGAGGTCATCAAGGAAGTCACCCACAACCCCGTGACCCTGTTGGTCGTCGTCCTCATCCTGTTCATGTACTGCATCCTGGCCTTCTGGGCCTTGCACAGAGACGAAACGGACCAGTTTCTTCGGGACCATGCCATCGTCCTCCCCGACAACGACCCTTACGACAACACGTGCTACCTCGTCACTGTCTTCACAGGGAGCCGCTGTGGGTCCGGGACCAGGGCCAACGTCTTTGTCCAACTTACCGGGACACGGAGCACCAGCGACGTGCACTGTTTAAGTCACCCCCAGTTTAAAACTCTCTACCGGGCCAGCGTCAACACTTTCCTCCTGACGACCAGCAGGAACTTGGGGGACATCCAGTCCATCCGCGTGTGGCACAACAACGAGGGCCGCGCCCCCGGCTGGTACTTAAGCCGCATCAAAGTGGAGAACCTGTTCAGCAGGCACATCTGGCTGTTCGTGTGTCGCGAGTGGCTTTCTGTAGAGACCTCTTTGGACAGGACGTTCCCCGCCACCGACCCCAACACGCCGCTGCGGAGGACGGACTTCCTGCTCATCGATGGGACATACAAGCTGGGGAAGAACCACATATGGTTCTCCGTGTTCGCCGGTGTCATCGCCCGCGGCTTCAACCGGCTGCAGCGGCTGTCCTGCTGCCTGACCATGCTGCTGTCCACCCTCCTGTGCAACATCATGTTCTTCAACCTGGACAGGGAGGACAAATCCAAGTCCCGGGAGAGCCAGTACGTCAGGTCGATGGTCATCGGCTTGCAGAGCGTCATGATCACCCTCCCGGTGCAGTTCATCATCTGGGGGCTGTTCTTCTACTCCCAGAGGAGACCGCAGGCCACCCTGGACGAGGTGGCACCTCAGGAGCACCCCGAGGTGGAAAAGGTGGCCGGCAACTGGAAGGAGCGGCTGGAGAAGTGGTACGCCCAGGAGACGGCCGCTGAGGCGCGCTCCCAGGAGACCCCCGGCCGAAAAGCCCAGCAGTCCCAGAGGCTTACGGGGCGCCAGGAGTCTCTTCCCCAGGGGACCCCCAAAGCAGGGCTCCCGCCTAAGAAAAGAGAAAGCAAGGGCACACCTAGACCAACCCTGCACACAGACGCCAACGCCGAAAGTGCGGACAGCAGTCCCGAGGCACCCTCCGTGCCGCCGCCGCCGCTGTCGCTGTCGCCACCGAAATCCAGGACCACGCTGCCTCCGTGCTGCAAGTGGATCGCGTGGTTCCTGGTGGTCGCCACCTCCGGGGTATCCTCGTTCTTCATTGTGTTTTACGGCCTCACCTACGGCTACCACAAGTCGATTGAGTGGGTCTTCGCATCGTTCTGTTCCTTCTGCCAGTCCGTTTTCCTGGTGCAGCCGCTGAAAATTATCCTCCTGACAAGCATTCGAACCAACAGGCTCAAGTACTGCAAAAACCTCCCCTGGATCAGCAGCTACCGCTACACCGAGGTCCAGCTGCAGGACCTCAGGCTGCAGCCCGAGGAGATGCGCCAGCGGCACCTGTACGTCGCCTACCTCCGGGCCAGCAGGATGTACCAGCCTCTCACGCCGGACGAAGTGGCCATTTTCCGAAGGAAGAGGGAGATCAAGAGGAGAGCCCTGCTCTTCCTGGGCCGCTTCCTCGCTCACTGCCTCCTGCTGGCCCTCCTGCTGGGCCTCGCCACCTTCCTCCGCCAAACGGACAGCTTCCGCTACAACCAGTTCATCCGCAGCCGCTTCTCTGCGGGGCTCGCTGCGGTCACCACGCTGGACGACATCTACCCGTGGCTCGACAGCGTGCTGCTGCCTCTGCTGCACAACGACCCCGGCCCAACCTTCCTTCCCGACAGCTCCTCCAAGATCCTCGGCCTCCCGCTGATGAGGCAGGTGAGGGCAGCGCCTGGCCCCAGGGCCTGTCGGCCGGCCGGGCACTTTCCGCCCAGCAGCATCGAAGGAGAGATTCGCTGCCATCCCAAATACGGGGCCGACCCGGAGGACACCGCCGACCACCCCGGCTTCTGGAAGAAAGTTGGCAAGCGGCAGGCAGACAAGAGTGCCAATGGCTTCACCTATAGGCCTCCGGAGAAGCGTTGGGTGTACCACTCTTACGGGCTTCTGCACACCTATGGCTCGGGAGGGTATGTTTTCTATTTCTTCCCAGACCAGCAGCGCTTTAACTCCACGCTGAGGCTCAGGGACCTCCGGAGCAGCCGCTGGCTGGACGAGAAAACGTGGGCTGTGATCCTGGAGCTGACCACCCTGAACCCGGACGCGGGACTGCTCTGCAGCGCAGCCGTCCTGTTCGAGGCCTCTCAGCCGGGCGTGGTGAACACGAGCATAACCGTGCACTCCTTCGCCCTGGCCGATCTCAACATAGGCAGGTTGGCGGAGGCCTGCCTGTACGTGGCCATTCTCGTGGTTTTCATCGTCTACGTCGTCTACGAGGGCTACGTCCTCACGGAGAAGGGGCTCTTCTACGCGGCCAGTGCGAGCCACTGGTCCAACTTGGCGCACGTGAGCACCTTTGCCGTGTGGATCACGCTGTTCCTGAGGAAGTACTTCCTGGCCAGCGCCGTCATCCAGTTCTACGCATCGAACCCCGCGGCTTTCGTTCCCTTTCACGCTGTGGCGCAGGCGGACCGCGGCATGGAGGTGGCGCTGGGCCTCCTGCTGTTTCTGACCGTCCTGAAGACCCTCCGGTACCTCAGGTTCTTCTACCACGTGCGCCTGGCCCAGGGGGTCCTCCAGACGGCCCCGCTCGGCCTCTGCCACGCGGCGCTCCTGGTGTGCGTGTACGTCCTGCTGTTCGTGGCTCTTGGCCACCTGGCGTTCGGCCAGCACGAACGGGGCTACAGCAGCGTGGTCCGCGCCACGCAGACCGTCTTCTCCTACTGCACCGCGGCTTTGCGGGACGAGGAGTTTTCCAGCAGCGGGGCCCTGGGCATCCTGTTCCTCGCGGCGTTCGTGCTGCTGCTCACCTGCGTGCTGACGAACCTGTTGGCGGCCGTGATCCTGTCTGCCCACAGGGCCCTGCAGCAGCCGGTGTACGAGGAGCCTTCGCAGGAAGCGGAAGCCATGGTCTACCTGTGGGACAAGCTCCGGACGGGCTGTGGCTTCCTGTCCACCCAGCCCCAGGACCCGGGCGCGCGGCAGCCCTTGGTGGACATGCTGTACGGGAAGCCGGAGAAGCGCAACAGGCGCTACCAGGGGCTGAAGACCAGGAACATCAACGAGAGGAAGATGGTGTACCTGGTGGTGTGACGCCGCGGGCTGCAGGAGAGCTCTCCCGCCTCCTGCTCAGTTCAGAGGCTCCGTCACCCTGTCGGCCCGTGCCCTGCACGACGCACACCCCTGCATTTGCTAGGGTTCCCACTCTTGGCCGCCACTTTTAGGAACGTGACAGGAGGGAGTATAGCGGCAGGCAGGGGAGAGGGGTGGGGGGCTGCCAGACACCCGGGATGAGCTCCCTTTGGGGGCACTGAGGGCCTTTGGAGCCCACACACACACACACACACACACCCCTCACTGGGAGCTCTTTTCACAGATCAGAGCTTCCCTGCCCCTTGTCCCCTGCAGCCCCCCCTTTCCAGCTGGGCCAGGGCTGGAGGGGCCTGTGGGAGTTCTGGATGTGCCGAGTTGGGGGTGCAGGGATGAGGGCAGTCGGAAGTCTGAAGCTCCCCACCTACTCCCTAAGGCCCCTTCAGATTAAAGATGGGAAACAGGGCTGTTTTCTGGCCAGGAGACGCAGTTTGCGTTAGACAAGGGGCGTGTGTGGGCTCGCTCTGACCGTGGCACCTGTGCTGTGTGTGGACCTGGCGGGATGTACCCCGAGGTCTGGGCCTGGTGGGTGGTTACTGAGTAAAGATGTTGTTGGTTTCAGACAAACGGGCTGGCAGCGGCTGTATTTCCCTCCGGAGCGCGTTCCTTTGTGTAGGTCCCGCATCAGAATGAGGCGTGGGGGGCTCTGCCCTGGAAAGCAGCCTGTGTGTGGGTGCTTGGTCCTAAGTGTTCATCCCTCACCAGGCGGCCCTGCAACCCTGGCAGGCACCTAGGAGCACCCAGGGCTCCTGCTGGGCCACTGAGAGCCTGGGCGGCTGCAGTCCTCTGCCAGGGGAGAAACCCACCACAGCCACTCACACGGTCAAGGTCAGGTCAGATCTGTATTCTCTAAGTGCTTCTACCAGCCCGCTGTTTGCATCAGCTCCTCTCTTCACCACCTTTCCTTTGAAAGACAGAGTAACCAAGGGGGAGGGGCCAGCTTCGCTCTGGGATGCACTTGCCCACTGGACTGCAGGATGAGGGTTCGGCCCCAGGTGAGGGCGCCGTGCAGGGCCAGCCCCTCTGAGAGGCCCCTAAGACTGAGGCCTCCCTCCGGGCGCTCTGGAGGCCCCAGGGGCACACTAGTCGGCCTCCCTTCCCAGGAAGACAGCTGCAGGGGTGGGAGGGTCCTCCCGCACAGGTCAGCACAGTGTCTGGACTCGGAGCTGTGCCAGAGAGGGAGTTACAGGGTCACAAACACAGGCCCAAGCCCACAGTCCTGCTGGGGAGTCCTGGAACGGGGCCGGTCCCAGCATGTGGTCTGAGTGAGGTCCAGGACGGCGGCCATAGGTGCTGTGAGGATTCCAGGCAAGTCCAGCGGTGGCGGGGCCTGTGCCACACCCTGGCAGAGCAGAGCGGCGGGGCCCTGACCCGGTAGAGCCAGGGCCAGTACTTGTTGTCCTTTAGAAACAGACGGGGAATTACAGCATTGCCAGGGAGACAAGGTGACAAGGGACACAAGTCAGAACTTTGAAGGCCACTCTCACAGGACTTGCATCCTATTTCCAGGAAGAGGGTAGGTATATTCCAGAACAAGCTGCCCACGGTTCTAAACCAACTCCTTCCCAAGTCTGCTTCACACATGAAGACAAGACAAATGCTCCCGATCCAGCCCCCTCTGAACGAGTCTGCATGCGGAGCTCCCTGTGGCTCAGGGGGGGCTGTCCTTTGTCTTAATGACGGAGACTTGCTTTAAGGCCTGCTTCTGTACGTCACACTCTTAGACACTTAGAAACTGTGCAACGCCAACGGCCCTTTGTCCACTGGCAACACACACAGTGGGTCCTCAGATAACATTGTTCTGCCCAACGTCATGTTGTAACATTGATGAGACAGGGCCCTGTCTGTGCGGAGTGCGTGTTCCCGGGCTGGGTGGGTTCTCCGGTGTCCGCCCTGAGCCTAAACCGTGCGTGGCAGGTGACCGGGCCCGTCTCCGCTGCCCCAGTCAGGGTGAGTGCGGGTGTGCGTGCCCAATATTCATGGTTCAATTCTGCACCTAAAGCTTTAAGGACATGATGGACACTTCAAGTCGCTACTCAGCAGAGTGAAGTTCCGCCCCAGTGAAATCATTAAGGGCTGGCGACAAACCAGGATGACTCCAGAGGGGCTAGCTTGGCGCCTCGCAGGCCTAGAGGCCAGGAGTGAGGTGGGGGTCCGGTGGCGGCAGGGTCAGAGGCCTGTCTGGGGCTGGGGGCAGGCGGAGCCTTTGGAAGCTGAAGGATGGCGGGGCCCAGATCCCAGGGGCTCCGCGGGCCTCTTTGGGGGTTCGGAGGAGCATGGTGACATGGTGACAGGAGCAAGCAGACACGGCTTCCTAAAGGTCCCCGTAACAACGGGGCAGAGCCATCTTCTCAGCTGCCTTTCGGGGCACACGCGGCCCTGCCTGCGCCCGGGGCTCCGGGCGGACGGGGTGCGGGGGCTGGCGCCAGGCGCAGGCCGCTCCAGCCTCAGGCGCGGGCGGCGGCGGCGCACCTCCGCGCAGGCAGGCTGTTTGCCAGCCGCGCACCAGCGGCCTCGGCTCCGCAGAACCCGGTGGAAACTCAGGAAGAAGCCGAGCACCTTCGAGCAGCCAGACCGCAGGCCCGGGAGGCGTCCGCGGGCCGGAGGCGGCCAGGCAGCCCCACGGCAAGAGACCCCCAGGCCATGGCGGGAGCGGAAGTCCCACCAAAGCGCCCTCCCGCGCCGCGCACGCGCCGGGGAGAGGAACCGCGCACGCGCTGCGGGTGGTCATAGAGCGGGGGCGGGGCCGGGGCGGGGCCGCGCAGGCGCCGTGGGCGGTTGGGGGCGGGGCCGCGCAGGCGCGGAGGGCGGGGGCCGCTGGCGGCGGCGGAGGTGAGTGGAGCGGCGGGCGGCGTGGCGGGGCGCGCGTCCCACCAGCGCGGGTGGCTCGCCGGCCGATCTCGGCGCCTCGGGGGCGGTCCGCGGGGTTCCGAGTGCCAGTGGCCGGAGTCGCCGCCCCGCGGCGCCAGGGCCGGGGCGGAGGGCTGGGGGATGGCCGGCGGGTGACGCGGGTGCGGAGCCGGGGGCTCAGCCCCGAGGCCGGCCCTGGACGTGCGGGGCCCTCCGGACCTCGAGGGGCATTCAGGGAAAAGTCAGGTGTGAAGGTTGGGAATAACCGCGGCAGAGACGGAGAATGCCCGCAGAGGGCACGCCGAAGGTGGGCCCGGGTCACGGCCAAGGAATAAAAAACACGTGAACTTGGTTCTGACCCACAGACACCCCCACGCGGAACGGTCAGGCCCAGAGGAGCGGGGCGAGCGCGGGACGCATAGCGAGCAGCCTAACGTACGGGTACAAATGCACACACACAAACAGCTGATTGCTCCATTTTGCAAAGGAAATGTATTTAAAAAAAAACAAAACATTTTATTGATTTTTTTTAATGGTTTCAGATTCTACTGGTCTTTTTTTTTTTTTTTAATATACTTTATTGATTTTTTACAGAGAGAGGGATAGAGTTAGAAACATCCATGAGAAGAGAATCATCGATCAGCTGCCTCTTGCACACCCCCTTCTGGGAATGTGCCCGCAACCAAGGTACATGCCCTTGATCGGAATCGAACCTGGGACCTTTCAGTCCGCAGACTGATGCTCTATCCACTGAGCCAAACCGGTTTCAGCCATTTTATTGATTTTTTTACGGAGAGGAAGGGAGAGGAATAATGAGTTAGAAACATCGATGAGAGAGAAACATCCATCAGCTGCCTCCTGCATATACCCTACTGGGGATGTGCCCGCAACCAAGGTACATGCTCTTGACCGGAATCGAACCCGGTACCCTTCAGTCCACAGGCCAAAGCTTTATCCACTGAGCCTCACCGGTTTTGGCAGGAAATGTATTTTAATAAACACCGCCCTTATAATGCTTCAAAGTGCGTGTATACATATTTGGGGGGACACCTTACATTTGCACTTGGAATCCCAACAGAAGAGGGAGAAAGAATGGGGCTTCCATGGTTAAGACTTTTCCAAAAATAATGCGAGTTCTCAAAACACAGGCCGAAGACTGCTTAGACAAGCACAAGCAGGATGAAACACTTAAAATATATATACACCATATTTTCCGGCATATAAAACGACTTTGGAAACGAAAAAAAGTCAACCGAAAATCGGGGGCAAAAGACCAAAATTGCACAGAAATTACCTGCAGATCTTGACGGCAAAGTAAGTCTTTTCTTTGAAGTGGGGGGTAGTCTTATACAGCGAATATAGGCCTAAACCTATGTTTTAACTGTAAAATTAGGGGGTCGTCTTATACGCCAGAAAATACGTTGTGTGTGTGTGTGTGTGTGTGTGTATGTATGTATATATATACTTTTTAATTTTTTTTCCAAACTGCTAAAAGCCAAAGACAAAAAATCTTCGAGGCAGCGGGAGGGAAGCTCCATGGGCAGATGTGGGGGAGGATCCAGGGGAGGGAATGGCAGGAGCAGAGGCGAGGCTGTGAGGCCACAGGGAGAGGCGGAGGTGAGTGGGCGAGCCTGGTGGGTGCGGCAGTGACAGGAGAGAATGCCGGTCTCAGAGGGTCTCCGCCGTCAAGGAAGGGAGTTTATTTTGTCGTCAGGAGGGGAGTCTGCGGGGTTGGACGCACCACGCTGAGTCTTGAATTTTGTAAAACCCTGTTGAGTTTTGTCACGCTGTTGGAATGGTGAGTCCTGGTTTCTCTCCTGTTCCCGTCCAAAGCTCCATTCGTTGGATTCGGAACGTTAAACCAATCTTGCGTTCCTCGAGTCTGGTGGAACTGAATCCACTCAGGCACGGAGCATCAGGCTTCCTGTCTATTGCAGTTTGCTGATATTTTGCCGAATATTTTTGTATCTGGGCTCATGAAGGCTACTGGGCTGTAGTTTTTGTGCCATGGCTTGGTCTGGTTAGCGGTGTGAAGGTGTCCATGTAGTACTGGCCTCAGAAAACCACTGAGAAGCGGTTTCTTTTTTTGCATTCTGAAATACCTTCTATATGTTGGTACTATTTCTCCTTTAAATGTTTAACAATTTGAGGTTAAGCCATTTTTTAGTTAAAACATTTCCTAATTTCCCTCTTTGAACTATGACTTAGTTAGAATGTTATTGTTTCATTTCCAAGTAGTGGGAGGTTGTTAGGGTATCTTTCTGTTATGGTTTTAATTGGGATTGGAGAGCGTACTCTGCAATTTCAGTTGTTTTTCGTTGTCTGGGGCTTATGTCGTGGCTCAGCACAGAGTCCCTCCTGGTAAGCGTCTCACATGCACTTGGAAACGAGTGGCCTTGAGGAGGTCTCGGACGTTGGCCTTGAGGCCCCAGTCTGAGGGGCACCCTTCGTCTTCCCCGTGGGCGGCATGCCCAGGGCTCTGAGCTGTGGGTAGATGTTCTGAGGGTGGCGGGCCTGCCCTTGATCTTGCAGATGGCATGCGAGGCGGAGCAGCGTCCCTCGGGTGTGTTTGAGTGCCAGCTCTGCGCCCTGACAGCTCCGTACAGCTACGTGGGGCAGAAGCCCCCCGACACCCAGTCTGTCATGTGAGTGTCCGTGTCCGGGCTCAGGGTCCCGCAGCCCGCGCACCGGTGGGAGGGAGTCCCCAGGAGCAGCTTCCTGTGATCGGCCGAGAAGGCCGGAGGAGAGCCGGTGGGCCCGGCGCCTGGTTCTTGACCTTCAAGTTGTCCTTCACCCGATGCCACGTCACCGGGGAGTGGACAGAGGCGTTCCTCACAGGGCGAGGGCAGGGCAGGCTCCTCCTGCTGCGGGCCCCCTCTGGCCGGGACGGGGCATCGCCTCGAAGCCCTTGTGTCTCCCTCCGGGTGCACGGCGAGGCGCACTCTGCAAGGTGGTGGTCCCTGTGGAAGCAGGCAGTTTGGGATGGGCGGGGCCCTGGAGTGAGGGGAGGGAGGCCCCGTGGCCCCCCGCAGCGGTTCCAGAGCCCAGAGCAGGGCCAGCCCCGCCCCTGAGCTGCCGTCAGACCCCAGGCCGGCCTCGCTCCCGCCCACAGCCTCCTGGAGGAGAGCTACGTCATGAAGGACCCCTTCAGCCCCGACAGGGACAGGTTCCTGGTCCTGGGCTCCAGGTGCAGTGTCTGCAGCCGGCTGGTGTGTGTGGGCCCGGTGGGTAAGCCAGCACGCTGCCTCCCCTCCTCCCCCTCACGCCCCCCCCCCCCGCCCCCTACCTGCCCCCACGTCCCCCGTCCCCTGTCTCCTCCCCGCCCCCGGGCTGGGACCCCACACGCATGACGGGAGAGGTGGCCGGAGCCGTTCCCAAGAACGGTACGCACCAGCTTTCCTCTGTCCGGCGTCCCGGTCCTCAGTCACCGGGGGCCCAGGCGGCTCTCGGAGGCCAGCTGGTCTGCCTCACTCTGGTGGTCCCGCAGCCAGCACGGGGCAGAGGGCACACTGGGCCAGCCAGGGTCTCTGCGGGCCTGAGGGGTACAGGTAGCTTCTGGGAGGCTCTGCACCACCCCAGCGGCCCCATGCAGGCCCCCGCATCCCGGGTGGGGACCTTCTTTCTGGGGGTCATCGGGGGCCTTCCCGAGCATCTGAGTGCCAGGCCCTGCTTGGGGGCTGCCTTAGCCATGGGCCTTCTCAGTCCCTCCCCAGCCCGTCAGGGAAGCAGGACTGCGCCCTGTTACAGGTGAGGGAGCCGGGGCCCAGAGCCCAGCAGGCTGAGCCTGGTGTCTGAGAACGAGGCGCATGGTGGGGGAGCTGAGTGTGGCCCTGTGATCCGGGTGAGCCTGCCCGAGGGGCCTGAGCGTCCTGCCCGGGGCTGGCCACCTGCGCTGAAGCAGCCCCCAGCCCCTCAGAGGCACAGGGCCACTGCCACGGGCCTCCGCGGAGGCTCATGGTTCCCACGTGCCTGCAGGGCTGCCCCTGGCCCCCCTCCCCCCACTTCTTTTTCCCTGGGCCACCCCCTTGGGCCTCCCTCCTGCTGTTCTGGCTCCAGCTGCCCCCTCCCACCTCCCCTCAGCTGCCCGTGCTTCCTGGGCCCGCCCAGCCCCTGCCCGCCTGCGCCTGTGCCCCGGCCCTCAGTCCGCCCTCCTCCCCCAGGACTGCAGTCTGTTCTACTCCAAGAGGTTCTGCCTCCCGTGTGTCCAAAAGAACATCCAGGCCTTCCCCCAGGAGATCCAGCAGGACCTGGAGAAGAGGAAAGTCCCATCGAAGAGGCCGGCCGGCCAGCCCAGTGCGCAGGCCTGACAGCGTGGAGGCCTGACAGCGTGGAGGCCTGACAGTGTGGAGGCCTGACAGCGTGGAGGCCTGGGCCGGCGTGGAGGCCTGACAGCGTGGAGGCCTGGGCCGGCGTGGAGGCCTGACAGCGTGGAGGCCTGGGCCGGCGTGGAGGCCTGACAGCGTGGAGGCCTGGGCTGGCGTGGAGGCCTGACAGCGTGGAGGCCTGACAGCGTGGAGGCCTGGGCAGGCGTGGAGGCCTGGGCCGGCGTGGAGGCCTGACAGCGTGGAGGCCTGACAGCGTGGAGGCCTGGGCGGGCGCTGAGCTGGGAGCCGCCGTGGGGCCTTGTTCTGAAGCAGCGGCTGGAGCTCCAGGGATAGAGCCGCGCGGAGGAGGCACCTGGGGACCTGCCTGGACTCCAGAGCTCGCTCGGTGCCGGACGGGCAGGAGCCAGGAGGTGCCCAGGATCCTGAGGGGCGGAGCCACCCACTGCAAGTCTTCCGGGCTGTGTCCGCCACATGGCTGGGCTGGAGGGCCCTGCATCCTTTCCACGATGGACCAGCTCCAGGGGTTGTCCACGGGCCACGCTGCTCTGCTGGCCCCGAACACAGCTGCACGCGGGGCGGAGGCCGCTGCGCTGAGCTGGCCCGGTGTGCAGGCCTCCGGGCGGGGTCGCCTGTGTGCTCCCAGCCTCTTCGGCTCCCTCTGGCTCTGGTTCCACCCCGGGCCCCTCGGCTCCCTTCCCCCAGGCCCGCCCCCTGCCCTGCTGCCGCCTGCCTGCCTCTCCCCAGGAACAGCCTCCTGCCTGCTGCCTCCTGGGGCGGGGCTGGCCTGCCTCCTCTCAGCCGCGTGTGAGAACTCCGAATAAAGAGCCCCTTCCATCGATCTGGGCGCCGCGTCTTATTCTGAAGTCACACTTTTATAAGCTTTTCCTGCTTCATGTCATTTCACGCAAACGGATGCCCTGTTCGGGCCACGCTGTCCCAGGCGCGGCGGGTACTCGGTCCGAGGGCCGCTCGGCGAGGGGCCGGGCCGGCGGGGGGCAGGCCGCACCGCCAGGGGCCGGTTTCAGACCCAACACCTCGTCTCACAGCATCACTCAAACGCAACCAATAATGTTTAAAAATAGTTTATTTTTTAAAACCATTAAGGCAAAATGGTACCCTGAAATTAACTCTTTACATTCATCAGTCTTACAGTAGGACATTCCAAACATGTAAGTTACCACAAGTTCAGGCTATAAATCAATACATACGACCAGTTCCATTTCCTAACGGGAAACGAATAAGACCCAAGATTGTGAAAAATTAGTTATTTATTGCCGTTTCCTAGTTGCCTGGCCCCACGATCAGGTGGCGCGGCCAGCAGGGTGCCCCATGCCCTCGGCTGTGCCCGCACCCAGCTGCCCGCGGCCCAGACCCACCCGGACCAGAGAGCGGGCACTGTGGGTGGACTCGGTGCCCGCTGCGGGGTCTGCGGAAATCCACGTCCTGCCGGGGCCCCGGGCAGACAGGTGCACGCCCAGGGGGACTCTGCCAAGACCCCCACGGGGGACGGGGGCCACGGTGGGAGGTGCTGGCCTGTGGCTCCCGCTTCCGGCTTCCGGCTGGGCCACCGGAGGCTGCCAGGACACGGGAGGGGCACAGTTCTTTGGTTATAACCACAGCCCGAGCTCCCCGCGGGGTCCGGCCCGGCGGCCTGCCCGGGGTGAGGCGGCCGCGTGCCTGCTTGTGCGGGCCGAGCGGCAGGGCAGACACGGGCAGACACGGGCTGTGCGTGCTCGGGGCGTGTGCGTGCTCAGGGCGTGTGCGTGCGGGTCTGTCTGGGCCCTGAGGCTTCGGCTCCTGTCCCAGGAAGCCCCGAGCCAGGCTGGGAAGGGGATCCGTCCATTAACACTGATTCCAAATACCCAGACGTTTGTGTTAGACACCTGATTGTACGTTAGTAAAACATTTATATTAGGATTTTTAAAAAAATTCAAATCACAGTATCGAGGACACAGCTATCGGTGTGGCTCTTGTCACCGGACAGTGTAGGGCGAGCGGGGAGGCGTGGTCACCAACACTGCGCGTGGCAGGGTCTGTCCTGAGGTGCATTCTTCTTTAGGCCTGAAGGAGGCAGCGGCCAGCCTCTTTTGAAAAGAAGACATTTCCGCAGAGTGAGTGGTTTTACCTTGAAAAGGTGGGTCCCCCATCCCTTGTCCTCAGGGCCGAGGCCCCTCCCCGGCTCCCCGGTCCCGGGAGGCGGGACACTGTAGTGCATGGGACCAGGGTGGTGGGGGGAGGCAGGTGAGAGGGGAGGCCGGACCTATTTTAAATGAAGAGCGGGGAGGGAGGGGAGAGAGAGAAGGGGAGGAAAGAAGGAAGGAAGGAAGGAAGGAAGGAAGGAAGGAAGGAAGGAAGGAAGGAAGGAAGGGAGGGAAGGAAGGGAGGGAAGGAAAGAAAGGAGGAAGGGAGAGAGGGAGGGAGGGAGGGAGGGAAGGACCAGACCCAGGTCTGAACAGCTGTCCCTGACGTAGGAACGGATGTTGCGAGGTGCTTTGCGGGTGATGCATTTCACACGGGGCCAGTGACGTCCCGATGTCGCCGGGGCCTGGACCAGGGCTGCAGTTGCTGAAAAATCCCCACGGGACGCAGCTGCATCTCAGCTGGGCCTCGCCATGTGGCGTGCCAGCCCGTCCCTGGGGAGCCAGGGGCGGGGACGGCGATATTCCTGAGCCCCGCGCTGAAACTGCGAGAAGCACGTGGCAGGTCCGCCCCCTCGGGACGGGAGAGGGCGCCCTGGCTGGGCCGCCTCCTGCTCTCAGCGGGCTTTTTGTGTTTTTAACTTTAATGTGCTGCAGCCCACTCTGCTGAAGCAAAGTGTAAGGAATGGCTGCATTCCGCCAAAACAGCGGAATGGAAAGCAGGCGGAATTATCAAAACTAGACCAAGAAGTCTTTCTTCCTTTTTTTTTTTTTTTTTTTTAAAAATCAACTCCCAATGTCACATTTTAGTTGTCAGATTGTCGCTCCAGGGAAATACAGCGCCTGATTCAGACCAAATGCACTGCCTTAGTGACCATTTTCTTGAATTCGATTAAAGTGGCACTTTAAAAAATACATAGATAAACCTCAGCAAACACACAGACCTCTGAGCCTGAGCTTCGCTCTTTCTGGGCGGGTCCCGCCGGGAGGACCCGCCCGGGAGACGCCGTGGACGTGGAGAGAGGAACGCGGCCCCAGTCTCAGAGGCCCGGCCGCGCTGTCACACCCCGCGTCGTCCGCAGGGCCTCAGCCGCAGGGCCGTCCGAAGGCCACATGGCCACCCCGGGGAGCCCAGCGCCGCCGCCTTCCTGCGGGGGGCGCTGTGAGAGGCCACTGGGATGAGAGGTATTGGAAGGGGCTGGCTCCCCTGGTCCCTGGAGGCCCCCAACCAAAGGCCCGGCCGCAGGACAAGTCCGTCTCAGCCGGGCGTGCTGGCCTCGCTGGTGGAGACGATTCCCGCACTCAGAGTTCCTGGGACCTTCCGGGGGCAGGGGCCCCGGCAAAGGCCGAAAACGCCGCAGGAGGCGCAGGTGAGCCAGGCAGACATCGGAGCGAGGCCGGGCGGAGGCGTCTGTGCGGTGCCCGCGCCCAGGCCTCTGCGTGGCTGCAGCAGGCGCTCTGGCGCCTCTGAGGGCCTGGCTTCCTGCCTCTCCAGCCCGGCCGCTCCGCTCACTAGGACAGCAGCTCTGTGCACACGTCAGTGATGCCCCCTTTCAGCAAACGCTTTAAACCACGGGAACCTCCGCTTCTGGGTGCGGCGGGCGGGGAGGGCCCCATCGGCAGGTCCGTGCAGGGGTTCGAGCACCGTGGCCGAGCGGCGCCTGCAGACTCGGGTGAGGTAGTGAGTTGCAGTGGCTCTGGTTACTTCCGTCACGGCCGGCAGGGCCTGCGCCCCGGGCTCTGCCAGGCCCCAGCCGTCCCCAGTCCGGCCTTTGCCTTTGAGGCTCCGAGCCCCGGAAGCAGGGGGGCAGCTCGGCCGGGCTGTCCGGGCCCTGAGGGCAAGGCAAGGGCCCCCCGCGTGACTGTGCATCTGCACACCCGCCGGGAAGGTCTCCGGGATCCGGAGAGGGCGGAGGAAGGACCCCTCGGCAGTCACCGCCACAGCCCCACTGAAGCCGGCACTGGGTGCGGCACCCACAGGGCCTCGCCCACAAGGTGCCGGTGGTCCTTCCTGGCCTGGGCACGGGACTTAGGTGGGCCGTGGCCCCGTGGCTGAGGGCCGGCATCTGCGTGGCAAGTCAAGGCCGTGCAGGCGCAGGTTGAACAGCCTTGCTGGCGGAGTCCTGGGGGGCATCCCCCAGAAGAGGCGGCTCCACACTCTGGTTGGCAGCTTCTGGAACCTTCTAGGCCGCGCGGGTTGTCCTCTGGGCAGGCGACGAGTCCCGGGACACAGGAAGCACGCCTGCCACCCCCATGAGCGTGAAATGCCACAGGACGCGAGCTGCCAGCGCCGTGCTGCCCGGGGAATCGGTGCGCGGACCCGTGAGGCCGGAGTGGCCGTGGCGAGACCACGGACGGGAACACGGATGGGAACACGTCCAGGGTCGCGGCCCCGGAGGACCAGCGCCCTCCGCTGGCCGCTGCGGGAAGCCGGGCTGGTCACTAGGTGCTCGCAGCCGGTCTACACCATCTGCTGCGTGGGATGCACGGCTCTCCGGAAGCCGGTCTCCGCTCGCTCCCCGAGGCCGGAGGTCCGTGGCCACAGGCCCGGCCCGGGACCTGCCCCCACCGGACCCGGCCTGGACCCCCTCGCTGGACGGCTCACCACGGCGACGCCGTCATTGGCTTCCCGCTGGCCCTCCGATGGGATCTTCAAAGCCACCGCGCACGGCAGCGCTCACAGGACGGCGGACGGCGGCTCTCTCTCCTCCGGGGGCGTGTGACTGCTGGCGTCCCCGCGCTGACCGTGGGACCTTCGCCAGGACGGCCCGAATCCTCCTCTCCCCGTACACGGTCATGACCTTGAAGAGCCACGTTTTCCAAGGCCGGGGGGTGGGGGGAAGTATGTGGAGGGAGGGGGTGAGGATGGAGGGTGAGGTGTCTGGGGACCCCTGCCTGTGACGCCCGGCAGGCGGGCTGCTGAAACGGGGGACACTGGGTGGCCAAGGTGACGGAGAGAGGGTGCTTCAGGCCACGTGCTGGGGACCCAGTCCGCATGGCTCTCCCGGGACCGGGCTGGGAAAGCCCCTGGGGGAGGGTGTGGAGGAGGACGCTCAGCTGCCAGCCTTCGTAAAGACCACCCTGGGCGTGTCCTGGCTCCCGTGCAGCCGGTGGACAGACCTTGCCGCCCCTCGCCGCTGTGCTGGGACTGCCCCCCGAAGTCTCAGGTGCCTGTCTTATCCACTCCGGGGAGCGGCCACGGAGTGGCCGAGGCGCGGCCCAGAGGAGCACCTGCAGGTAACCGGCCAGGCCGCCCGGGTGCTGCGGCCGTGAGGGACCCAGGCGAGGGGACGGGGACCCGCAGGCACTTCTGAGTCTGTCCGTCCGGCCCACAGACGCCGGCTGCACACAGGCCCGTGGTCCAGACCCGGTGGCTTGTCCGTAACTCCCCGCACGCTAAGCCCTACGACCCCACACGAGCACGTCTCTTCTCGAACTCAGGAAACAGAACCGAAGCCTCCGGATAAATGCGCCGCTGCTGGGAGACCCTCCCCCTTTGGCTACTTCTAGATGCACAGGGTCCCGAAGGTTCAAAGTGCCATCAGCTTCCCAGGTCACACGGAGCCAGCAGCCCTGTGGGACCGGAAGGCAGCCACTGCCGTGAGGTCCGGGGGATTCGGTGGGACCGAGAGGGCACTTCCGTCCGGGCCACTGGGTGGGCTCACGCCCGGCGGCTTCTCCCAGCCGCCCCGGACGCCCCGGGCGGCGGGCGGCGGGCGGGCCCCACGGAGCGTCCTCCTGGCCTCAGTACATGTCGCGGTAGATCTCCTGCAGCAGCGGGTGCAGCGCGGCGTCCGCCTCGGTCCTCTTGATGACCTGCACCAGCTGCGCGTGCTCCGTGACCAGCTGCCGCAGGTCCGCCATCTTCTGCAGGAGCTTGGGGAACAGGAAGGCGGCGTCCGGGTGGTTGCCCTGCAGGTGCAGCCTGAGCACGTGCACGATGCCCTCCTGCATCTGCTCGATCTGTCCCACGTGCAGGAGGCCCGGGCGGTCTGTCCCCAGAGGAGAGACACACACACACACACACACACACACGGCTGAGTCAACGGTCACCACGGCGACGCCCAAGACACGGAGCCCCCATCCTGCCTGGCCTTTCTCCCCTGAAGCCATGAGCTTCAGATCCTGTAGACCTGACCACAAGGGACCAGAGTGTGCCCTGGCCGGGGTGGTTCAGTGGATAGAGCGTCGGCCTGCGGACTGAAGGGTCCCAGGTTCGATTCCGGTCAAGGGCATGTACCTTGGTTGCAGGCACATCCCCAGTGGGGGGCATGCAGGAGGCAGCTGACTGATGTTTCTCTCTCATCGATGCTTCTCTCTATCCCTCCCCCTTCCTTTCTGTAAAAAAATATGTTTTTTAAAATAAAAATAAATAAATAAATTGCTGCTCTCGGTCCGTGGTTGGTTGAATCCAGAGCCAGGGACGCGGGAGGCCAGCCGTGTGTTTACCCTCCGAGCGGCGTGTCCCGCAGTCAGCCCCGCTGTCCGGGGTCGCCGCGGTTCTAACTCACCAAACAGAAACTTAAAACAAGGGAACCCCTCGGCGTGTCAACCCCGCCCTGCAGGCTCACGGTCTGTCCACCGGCCATCTTCCTACATGGGGTTGATGGGGACCGGAGTTTCCTCTGTGAACCTGTGGTCGCTCTACACAGTTCTGCAGCCCTCTGCCCCCACCCACCCCCCTCATTCTGCGAGTGAGTCCATCTCAGGGGCCGCACGGCTCCCAGGAGGGTGTGGGACAGCCGGGCGGGACCGCGGGCCTCACAGCAGCGCGCTGACCTCCTTAGGCCGGGACGGGCTATTTAAAGGAACGTGACGCCGAGCAGAGGCCCAGTCCCTCCCGGACCGTTCCTCCCGCAGAGCGATCTGGCCGGCTGCTGGGAGCTGCTGGCTCTTTTCAGCGTGGAAACGGCGTAAACATGCCAGGCGTGATGGCAGCTGTCTGAGCTGCGCGTGGCATACACAGAACAGTCTGTGCACAGAGGGGACATCCCGTATAAGAGCTAACATGCAAATGGCCCTCACGCCCTCACGCTGTCACACCGTAATGGCTCCGACACTCAACACTGGGGAGAGAGGAATGGGACCAGCCAGGCTGTGGCCCGGGAGAGGGACAAGCCACATGCCCCGCAGTCCTGGGCCCCTGCACACCTCGCTGTATGGCACAGGCCGGTGCCCCTGGGCCCAGCCTGCATGCACCTTACTGTACAAAACAACTGGAGGTTCGCCCTAGCTGGTGTGGCTCGGTGGCTAGAGCGTCGGCCTGCGGACCGAAGGGTCCAGGTTCTATTCCAGGTGCAGCTCCTCCCCGCCCAGGCCCTGGTCGGGGCTCATGCCAGAGACAACCAAGTGACGTGTTTCTCTCACATCGATGCTTCCGTCTTCCCCCCTCTTTTCCACTCTCCCAAAACCCCATGGGAAGTAGCCTCAGGTGAGGGTACTGAAACGAAACGAGGAAATGGCAGAAGAGAGACACGGGCGTGAGGCCGCCCGGGGCCCGGCAGATTCTGCTCAAAGCCGAGGGAGCTCACTCACAGCACGCTGAGGCGTGCTGGAGCCGGGCCCAGCCGCACGGCGTCCGCACTCTGCCCCCCGCCTGCGCCGTGGCGGCAGCCAGCGGGCGCGTCCCCCGACGGCCACCGCGCAAGGGGAGCGGCGCCGAGCCCCCAGCATCCCCGAGACAGGACGCCTCCAGCCCACGGGACCTGCGGGCCCACCACCTGCGGGTCCTTGTGGACTGACAGGTGCAGGCGGCGCGTGCCTGTGTCATAATGGACACACCGCACACCGTGTGACATCACGACTGTCACCAGACCTGACACACGGCTGTGGGCCTGTGTGATGTCACAACTGCCGGAAACAGGTCAGTTTCACTAAGAGAGAGATGTGGACAGGAAGCCAGGAAGCCCCGTCAACAACCTTCTTTGCTCTAACCACTCACCCTTTAGTGGAGACACGGTTCGTTAAAGCAGCCTCCACCTTGTGTGGCCCTGTCAGTGTCTGTTGTTTCCTGCCTCAGGGCCACATGTAAATTCCGCTCATCCTGCCTGAGATGTCTTCCCCAGAGCCTCCATAAAGGGATGGCAGGGCCGGAGCGGGAGCAGTTCTCCCGCTAGAGTTGGAAGGCCGCCTGGCGCCCCCTATCGCCAAATTGAATTTCTTCAAGTCTCTTCATTTGTGTGCGGCCCTTCTCGGGAACCGGACCCTGAATGGGAACCCTTTCCATGTGAAAGAGATTCCTACACATCACTATCACCGGAGCATGCAGAGCGGACAGCATGTATTCACGCACAGTAGCATGTGATGCCGTGTTGGTGTAGCTCACCTGCTTCTGGTTGGTGGCAATGTGGGGCCCGGAGTCCCCTCCCCCTGCCAGTGCCTGCTCCACGATGGCACCACCCGATCAGTCCTGCCATGGCCGACCCCTCCCTGCCACCCGCCCCGGAACAGGAGCCTGAGTGACAGCTGGCGGGGGCCGGGGCCCCGCCCACTCACCGCCGCAGCAGATGATGGCGGCCACGAAGAGGGCGATATCGCTGTCGTCCAGCTCCAGGGCGTTGAACTTCATGGCGAAGTCGAACTTGGGCTCCATGATGTCGCAGAAGGGCTTGCGCAGGCCTTTGAGGAACTCGCGCGTGATGAAGCCGTTGCCGCAGGCGACCAGCATGCCGTCCTTGTTCATGACGGAGGCCAGCATGGCGAAGATGGCCTCGTACACGCCGTACTTGAGCAGCGTGACCTGGTCGTTGAGGTCGAGGCCCGCGAAGCCGGGGATGGCCTTGGCGAACTCGGTGAGCTCCGTGACCGTCTCCACGGACGTGCACTGGCAGCAGTGGAAGATGCGCACCTCCGCCTCCTTGTTCTGGATGCCGTTGGCCACCAGCTTGGCCACCAGCGTGCGCTCCGCCATGCACAGCGTCTCCATGTCGTGGATGACGAAGGGCTGCAAGGAGAGCGGACGGTCAGCCTCCCGCGGCCCCGTCCTACCCCGTCCTGCCCGCGCCGACCCCGTCCTGCCTCCGGCGGCCCCGTCCTACCCCGTCCTGCCCGCGCCGACCCCGTCCTGCCCCCGCCGACCCCATCCTGCCCCCGGAGACCCCGTCCTGCCCCCGGAGACCCTGTCCTGCCACTGCGACCCCGTCCTGCCCCCGCCGACCCCGTCCTGCCCCCAGAGACCCCGTCCTGTCCCCGGCGGCCCCATCCTGCCCCCTGCGGCCCCGTCCTGCCACCAGTGCGGCCTGATCGCGGGAGGGCGGCGGGGGGCGGCACACCAGCGTCTGTGACGGAAGCGCCGTGCCCTGCCCGCCTTGGGGTGATGTTTTCCCACCCCGGAGGCCGTGTCTCAGCCCCCCTCCCATCGGGCCGACACCCGAGGGCCGGAGCCGCGCAGACACCCACCGGGTTGTTGCTGGCCTTGCCGGCCAGGATGACCCTGGCCTTGGCCTTGTTCATGGTGAAGTTGCGCAGGTAGGCCTCGTAGATCTGCTTGGCCAGCGACCGGAGGTCCGCCGTCTCCGAGTCGTCCTCCTCGTGGTCACACGTGAGGATCTCTGCCTTCAGCTTCGCCTTCTCGGAGCGTGGCATGCGTCCAAAGCGGATTGCTGGGGGGGCGGGACACACACACACACAGAGGTGAGCAGCGTGGCGAGCGGAGGGCTGGCCGCGGCACGCGGGACGGAATGGACAGGTCCGGTCAGCGCTGCCTCAGCCCCGCTCCCCCTTCTGCTTTGGAGATGAAAGTGAAACCCAGGCCCCACTGCCCCTGCCCCTTGTCAAGGGTCACAGTAGCCGGGCCAGCGGCCGGGGTGGCTCAGTGGTTGAACATCGACCTGTGAACCCGGCAGTCACGGGCAGATGCCCGGGCGGGGCACATGCCCTGGGTTGTGGGTGTGCAGGAGGCAGCTGATCGATGATTCTCTCTCATCACTGATGCTTCCCTCTCTCTCTCCCTGAGCTCTCTTCCTCTTAATAATGATAGCTGTTTAAAAAAAACCCAAAAACCTTTTGAAGGTTAAAATAAAAGGCAGCGGCATGAAGCACTGCCTGGCAGGATGGGCTTCAGCTGCCGCCTCGGGCGCCATCGTCTGTGGCGGAGGGGTGAGGGTGAGCGCAGCTTTGCCGCCTTCCAGAAGATAGGCCGTAACTTCTGTGAGCTCGCTGTTTTATTTTAATGTTTTTACTGATTTCAGAGAGGGAGCGAGGAAGGGAGAGAAAGAAAGAGAAAGAGAAAGAGAGGGAGAAACGTCAGCGTCTGTGATGGGAGAGAGAATCGTGGACCGGCTGCCTCCTGCATGCCCCCCACTGAGGATGTGTCCTGACCAGGAATGGAACCGTGATCGCCTGGTTCATAGGTCGACGCTCTGTCTCCGAGCACCTGGTAGGGCTGACCTCGTTATTTTAAATTCACTTTCGCATAATAACTGGCGCGCTCTACAATGAGACCAGGCTTTATTGCAATCAACTCCCAACAGGGAGGATGCTCACAACGGTACACGCTTCCCGTGTGTGACCTGAACCCACGGCCCTGTCTGCCGTCGCCGCTGACAACTCAGTGTCTGGCACGTCTAACGGGGACTCCCGGCGGGTCTGGCTCCACTGCCCGCGGTGCTGCCTGCCAGGCACTGACGGCCAGCGTGGCCCGGGCACTGACAGCCGCCCATGACCCGGGCACTGACGGCCCAGTGTGACCCGGGCACTGATGGCCGCCCATGGCCCGGGCACTGACGGCCAGCGTGACCCGGGCACTGACGGCCGCCCATGCCCTGGGCACTGACGGCCCAGCGTGACCCGGGCACTGACGGCCGCCCATGGCCCGGGCACTGACGGCCCAGCGTGGCCCGGGCACTACGGCCGCCCATGACCCGGGCACTGACGGCCGCCCATGGCCCGCGGTGTGGCCTGGGAACGGACGGCCGCCCAAGGCCCGGGCACTGACGGCCGCGGTGTGGCCTGGGCACGGACGGCCGCGGCGCGTGCTTTCCACTAGCCCCTCAGACGGCGGCGGACGGGCCGGGGGCCGGGGGGGGAGGGGCAGAGGCGACGCAGCCTTACCTACCGTTATGGGACATCCCGACCGCCAGGCACTTGTGGAAGCGGCAGTACTGGCACTTGTTGCGGTTCTTCTTCTGGATCTTGCAGCTCCGCTCGCACTTGTCGTAGGCCAGCTTCAGGCGGATGGTCCGCCGGAAGAAGCCCTGTGGGAGGCGGGCGTGAGGCCGGGCCGCAGCCGCCCCGCGAGCGCAGGAGCCCAGCCCGGGCTTGGTGCGGGGAGGTCTGTGCAATGGGGACGCGTTCACAGAAACTGACATTTTGTTCCAGGGGAAAGCAGGAACAAGAAAACGAGGCAAAATCAAAATAGTTCCCAGTGGCCTCACCCAGCTTGGAGGGACACAATTCTAACCCCCAAAGAGCTGCTCGGTACTGCTACAATTTACACACTTTTTAAATGTATTCTTCTTTAAAAATATATTCTTATTGACTTCAGAGAGGAAGGAATGGGGTAGAGAGAGAAACATCAATGATGAGAGAGAATCACGGATCAGCTGCCTCCTGTGCACCAGGCCGCCTCACGTGGCCGTCCCTCCCGTGTACCAGGCTGCCTCACGTGGCCATCCTGCACACTAGGAGCCCCACGTGGCCGTCCTGAGCACCAGACTGCCTCACGTGGCCATCCTGCACACTAGGAGCCTCACGTGGCCGTCCTGCGCACCAGACTGCCCCACGTGGCCGTCCTGAGCACGAGGCTGCCTCACGTGGCCGTCCTGAGCACGAGGCTGCCCCACGTGGCCGTCCTGAGCACGAGGCTGCCTCACGTGGCCGTCCTGAGCACCAGGCTGCCTCACGTGGCCGTCCTGAGCACGAGGCTGCCCCACGTGGCCGTCCTGAGCACCAGGCTGCCTCATGTGGCCGTCCTGCGCACCAGGCTGTCTCACGTGGCCGTCCTGAGCACCAGGCTGCCTCACGTGGCCGTCCTGAGCACCAAGGTGGCTGGAGGCGGTGCCGTGCTGGGAGCAGGCAGTGTGCACGTCCACTGGAGGCCGTGGCCTCCAAAAGCTAGTCACATGCCCGCGAGCACAAGGAGGGGCCCCCCTGTCACCAGCCCTCAGACGACTGGCTCTGCTGGGCGTCACGCATGAGGCCCCGCCACGTGCCTGTCGCTGGGAGAGGACGCCATGCTGTGGGACTGCCGGTGTCCGCAGTGGTCCCTCCCACGGCACGCTGGGAAAGTGGCCCAGTGGCAGAACGCCGGGGACACGGCCGGACCTGCTGAGCCGCGGGCCCTGTCACGCGTGTGTGGGTCTGGCCGAGCCCCAGAGCGTGGAGCTGCCGAGGGTGCTTGTGGCAGGGAGGGGGTGGCCCAGAGCAGCGGGCGGGGAGGGGGGCAGCACCGGGCCGGCTGCCCATGCCCGTGGCCGCTGAGCGAGAAGACACGTGTCCCTGGTTGCCATGGGACCTGCTCTCTGGCGTGCGGGTGAGGAAGGGAGGTGGGACCGAGCTCCAGCGCGCCTCCGAGGGAAGGCCCTGAGCGGGCGCCGGGCCTCCAGCGCGGCGTTCACCGGGCCGGCGCGGGGCCTGCAGACTCTCCGGGGAGAGGCTCCCAGCTGCCTCGCTCAGGCCCACCTCTACTGCCGCTGGCAGATCCGTTTTCGCAACGACAAACATCGTGCATGAAAGGAAAGAGCCCGGCTGGTGTGGCGCAGTGGACAGAGTGTCGGCCTGCGGACAGAAGGGCCCTGGGTTTAAAGGGTCCCGGGTTCGATTCTGGTCAAGGGCATGCACCTCGGTTGCAGGCTCCTCCCCGGCCCAGGCCCTGGTCAGGGTGCCTGTGCAGGAGGCGGCCCATTGATGTGTTTCTCTCGCATCGATGTTTCTCTCTGTCTCCCTCTCTTCCACTCTCTCCAAAAACCAATGGGGAGAGACCCTTGGTGAGGATTAAAAATAATAAAATGAAATGAAATAAAATAAAATAAAATAAATAAAATGAAATAAACTAAATGAAATAAAATAAAATGAAATAAATAAGATAAAATAAATAAAATAAAGTAAAATGAAATAAAACGAACCACGCGCGGTCCCTGGTGCAGGGCCCCGTACCTTGCAGCCTTCGCACGCGTGGACCCCGTAGTGGTAGCCGGAGGCCTTGTCCCCGCAGATTCTGCACTCGATGTTGAGGGCTGTGCTGGAGGCCTCGTCGGCGCTGCCGGGGACCGCGGGGTAGGAGACGGAGGAGGGGCTGGACGCCGGGGACAGCGTGTCTGAGGACAGAGGGGGACGCGGTGAGTGTCACAGCACACACACACACACACACACACACACTCGCTGACGGGCGCCGCCCTGGGGGAGAACGGCTCCCGGACCCGCACCCACCGGTGACGACGGAGCCCTCGGACCCGGGGCCGCCCCCCAGGCACTGGTAGTCGGTGAAGCTGAAGCTGCCGGCGCTGTCCTCGCCGAGGGGCGGCGGCAGCTCCGGGAGGCCCCCCATCTCCTGCAGGAACTCCTCCGACAGCGGGCTCTCCAGGTCCTCGGCCTCCAGGGGGAAGAGGGCGCAGATCGGGCTCTCGGTGTCCACCATCCTGCCTGCGGCGCGGCCGCCGGCCCGCTGCCCGGAGCTGCGGAGAGACGGCGGTGAGGCCGACCGGGGGGCACGGCCCCCTCCCGGGAGCGTCCTTCCCCGGGGACGCCACGGCCCGAACCCCAGCTCGGACGGCCCCGCCTCTGCCCGAGCCTGTCTTCCTTTTCAATGTTTCCATTGGTGTCTTTTGGAGAGAAAAGAAGGGGGAGGGAGAGGGAGAGGCAGAAACATCCATGATGAGCCGAAACCGCTTTGCCTCAGTGGATAGAGCATCGGCCTGCGGACAGAAGGGTCCCAGGTTCGATCCGGTCAAGGGCATGTGCCTTGGTTGTGGGCACATCCCCAGTGGGGGGCGTGCAGGAGGCAGCTGATCTCTATCCCTCTCTCTTCCTCTCTGTAAAAAATTCAATAAAATGTACTTTAAAAAAAAGAAAGAAAGAAAGAAAGAAACATCCATGATGAGAGGACTCATGGGTCAGCTGCCTCCTGCGCACCTGACCGAGCCCACGGCCCTGGCTGAGAATCGAACCGTGACCTCCCAGTTCACAGGTCAGCGCTCCACCACGGAGCCACGCGGCCGGGAAGTGGGCTTTCGTGGCAGGCCTCTGGAGACGCTCTCCAGCCTTCTTACAGAGTTAGGGGGGCAGTGGCTGTGTCTCACGTGGGTCAGGGCTTGAGTCTGGATAGGCTCCCTGAGAAAATGAAAACCTTTAAACACGAGGCGTTTACGGCGCCCTGGCCAGCCGGCCGGGATCAGCGCCGAGCTCAGCCCCGGACCGGAGGCGGCCAGGCCGGCGGACACGGCCCGCTCTCCGGGAACAAACACGCACACGCACGCAGGCCGGAGGGACACGTGACGCGGGAGAGCGGACGAGAAGTGGACTCTGGTCCACACGGGCGCCGGGGAGCCCCGATGGGGCGGTGAGAGCTGAGGAGGACGGGGGTGTGCAGGAGTCGGGGGCCAGCGTCCCAGCAAGTCGACAGCAAGTGCAGAGGCCGGGAGGGAGGCGCGGGCCGGGCCTGGGGCCACAGGCCGGCCGGTGCGGCTCGGCTGGGCGGGGCGGGCGGGCGGTTGGCAAACAGGACAGGCCGCCGGCACCCCGGGCACTCACGTGGGCATGCCGAGAATGCTGTGCAGCAGCCGGCACGGCAGAGTCTAAAACAATCTTGGCAGGCGCGTCCCCGGCAGAGCCTGGCAGGTTCAACTCACAAGCGAGAGCAGGTTCTCCTGGGGCACCGCGAGGGCCGGGCGGTGTCCCCCGATCCACGCTCTGGGGTCCCGCCCGCCCCAGACGTGGCCGGACTCGGAGAGGAGGCGGCGGCGAGACTAACGGTGCTCGGCGTGGACCCTGACCCGCCGGCCCGGCGTCTTCGGGAGGAGAGAGGCCCGGACCCGAGACCAGACGTGTGAGGACAGCGAGGTCCGCCTGCAAGCAGCGGAGGGGCCTCCGGAGACGCCGGGCCGGCCGGCTCCTGGTCTCAGCCTCCGGCCTCCGGGCCGTGAAGGAGGAACGGCCCGCCGTCCGAGCCGCTGGCCGCGGTCCTCTGTGCCGGCGCCGAGCACAGGGACCGGGTACAAAGTCACACGGCCCGTCTCCGAGCTGGCGGCCAGCCCGCTGCTCAAACACGCCCTGTGCCCTCCTGACCAACGGCCCTCACCTCGGCACCGCGGGGCCTGACCTGTCTGCAGCCTGCCCCGCCCGTGCCCACGGCCGCCGCAGCGCCCGCCGGGAACGGCCAGACCTCCCAGTCACCGCCACCGGCGCGGACAGCTGTCCGGCGGGAGCACAGGACCAGGGGCTGGTCCCTTCAGTGCACAAGTTGACGCTCTATCCACAGACCCACACCGGCCAGGGACAAAGTGAGGCTCCCGGCCACCACAGCACAGGCGGTCGGAGTTCTGAGTTCTCGTAATTTCATTTCCCGGTGCTTTTTTATTTTTTTTAAAATATATTTTATTGATTTTTTACAGAGAGGAAGGGAGAGAGATAGAGAGCTGGAAATGTTGATGAGAGAGAATCACAGACCAGCTGCCTCCTGTACACTCCCTACCCGGGATGTGCCCGCAAACAATGTACATGCCCCTGACCGGAATATAACCTGGGACCTTTCAGTCCGCAGGCCGACGCTCTACCACTGAGCCAGACCGGCTTTGGCTTCCTGGTGCTTTTTAAACAAATATGTTTGTATTGATGTCAGAGAGGAAGGGAGAGGGAGAAGGAGATAGAAAGGCACTGAGGAGAGACTCATGCATGGACCGCTGCCTCCTGCACGCCCCCCGCTGGGGATAGAGCCTGAGACCGGGCCTGTGCCCTGAGCGGGGACCGAACTGCAACTCCTGGTTCACAGGTGGATGCTCAGCCGGAGCCACACCGGCCGGGATCGGGTGCATTTGTTTTGTTGTTAATCCTCACCTGGGGAAGTTTTCCCCACTGACTTTCAGAGAGTGGGCGGGGCGGGAGGAAAGACAGAGAAACATCGATGTGAGAGGCACATCCGGTGGCTGCCTCCTGAGTGCACCCGGCTGGGGCTGGGTCAAACCTGCAACCCAGGAACATGCCCTTGACCAGAAACCGAACCTGAGACCCTTCAGCGCGTGGGCCAAAGCTCTAATCCCTGAGCCACACCAGCCAGGGCTACCTTCTGTTGCTCTCTCTCTCTCTCTCTCTCTCTCTCTCTATATATATATATATATATATATATATATATAAATATATATATATATGTATATGTATATTTTTATTAATTTCTGAGAGAGAGAGAAAGAGATAGAAATGCCAATGATGAGAGAGCATCATTGATCGGCTGCCTCCTGCACACCCCCAACTGGGGATGGAGCCCACAACCCCGGGCCTGTGGCCTTGACCAGAATCAAACCTGGGACCCTTCTGTCTGCAGGCTGATGCTCTACCCACTGAGCCACACAGCCAGGGCTCCGCTGCGGAGGACGGGCAGACGGGTAAACCCCGACGGAGTGGCCACGCCGCCCGGCGGCTTCCCACCGTCACCGAGCCTTGCTCCGGCCCCTGCTCTGGCGGAGCAGGCAGGCCCGGGGGAGAGCGGGGCTTGGCTCACGGCCGCCTCCCTCGGCCGGCACGGCCGGGCCCCGGGCGCTCGGCGGCCCTGGCTCCTCCTCAGGGCGCGGAGGTGTCTGCGTCTGACGTCCAGAGCGTGCCCTGTCTGTGCGTGGGGTCCCTGTCCGTGCGTGGGGGCACTCCGGCCCACCTCGACATTTTTGGGCCTGCTCGACCTGTCTCCAGCCTGACCCCCACCCCCTGCCCAGCACTCCAGAGGGACAGCGGGTGACAAGGGCGGCGTTTCTCAGCAGCCCGGGCTGGCCGGGGACAAGACCCTGCGGCCGGGGAGGCTCCGGAATGCACATGGGGCTTCACAGGCCTCAGTCCCAGCGCAGCGTTCCCGCTGAGGGCCGAGAGGGGCCCGGGAGAGCTCGCCCGGCCTGGTCCCGGCAAAGGCGTTCTGCGCCTGGCACGCCTCCCGTAACCGAGGCCCCGGTCCCTGCCTGCTGTGCTCTATCCACTGAGCCACCCCAGCCACGTCACAGCCGCGAGTGTGAGCCTCAGAGGCGCTGTTGCAGGTCTTAGTAACCCAACGTGCCCTTAGAACCACCACGCCGGGCACCCAAAACCTACAGGACATTAAAAAAAAGAAAAAAAAAAATAGGCAACAGCTCTGCCAAGGTGGCTCAGTGGATAGAGCATCGGCCTGTGAACTGAAGGGTCCTGGGTTCGAGTCCGGTCAGGGGCCTGTACCTCCGTTGCAGGCTCCTCCCCAGCCCAGGCCCTGGTTGGGGCACCTGCAGGATGTGTTTCTCTCTCATCGATGTTACTCTGTCTCCCCATCTCGTCCCCTCTCCCTAAATATCAATGGAAACATCCTCGGGTGAGGATTAACCAGACAAAGCAAAAAAGGGAAATAATAGAAAAGAAAGGAAGAGAGAGGAGGACAGAGAGAGAGAAGGACAGAGAGAGAGAGGACAGAGAAGAGAAAGGACAGAGAGGAGGACACAGAGAGAGAGGACAAAGGAGTGAGAAGGACAGAGGAGAGAGAGGGCAGAAAGGATAGAGAGAGGAGGACAGAGAGAGAGAAGGACAGAGGAGAGAGAAGTACAGAGGAGAGAGAGGACAGAGGAGAGAAAGGACACACAGAGAGAAGGACAGAGAGAGAGAAGGACAGAGAGAGAGGACAGAGAGAGAAGACAGAGGAGTGAGAAGGACAGAGGAGAGAGAGGACAGAAAGGACAGAGAGAGGAGGACAGAGAGAGGAGGACAGAGAGAGAGGAGGACAGAGAGAGGAGGACAGAGAGAGAGAGAGGACAGAGAGAGAGGAGGACAGAGAGAGGAGGACAGAGAGAGAGGAGGACAGAGAGAGGAGGACAGAGAGGAGGACAGAGAGAGGAGGACAGAGAGAGGACAGACTTCGGCTCCTCTTCCTGCTCCCTCCTTGCTGGATGGAGGCAAGGCGTGTTCACGTGCACGGGTCACCTTTCACACGGAGGCGTCTGTGTGTGGAGGAGCAGCCCGTGGGGCGCAGCCAAGCAGGGCTGGGGGCACCACCTCCGGTTCCCACGCACCTCCTCCCCGGGAGCCCTGATTGGCCCGTGTCCACGTCCGTCTCCCTGGCCGCAGGCCTGTGCCGGGGGCGGGAATGTGCTGCGCGTTGTCAGCTCACGTCCAGGGCGATCCCGCGGGCAGCGAGCGCCGGGCTCCTGGCACCGCGCCGGCCTGGCACCGCGGCGCCACCAGAACCGGGCGAGGCCTGCCTGTGACTCCCGGGCTGGCCTGGCTCGGCTCGGCCCGGGGGCAGGGCGGCCGCCAGCCTTCCCACGACAGCAGAGCAGGGTGTCTGGGGCAGAGCCACATCCCCTGGGGAAGGCTCGGACCCTCTCTCCTCTCCGAGGGCCGGGGCCTCACGCACGGGCATCTACAGACACGCCGGGCGGGCCGGCCTCATGGCTCTCCACGGGGAGCGGCAGAGAGAAGCTGGCGGCTCAGTGGAAAGGGGAGCAGGTCTCTGGAGGGAGGAAGGCAGGTTCACCTCTGATTGGACAGACCGGCGTGGGCGGCACGGGCCTCATTTGGGCCACGGCGTCGGGCCGAGTTCGTGGACTGTCCCAACAGAGCAGGCTCCTGGGTAAGGCGTCACGGGGCACGGCCCGGGATGATGTCATAAATACCCACGTGCCCTTGCAGGAAAGGCTGCCCACCCCTGGACAGAAGGCGGAGAAGCCCCCCGGGCCGGCTCTGAGGGCGGCACCGCCTCTGCTGGCTGCCTCCCCACGGGCGCTCCTGGGACCCAGAGGCCTTTCTGAAGTTAAACCTGAGGTGGCAGCTCGGCGCTGTCCCGGCGGCGAACAGGGCTCTGCGCCGGCGATCCGGCTCCGGGAAGGACAGGGGCCACGGGATCCCACACCGGGAAGGACAGGGGCCACGGGATCCCACACCGGGAAGGACAGGGGCCACGGGATCCGACTCCGGGAAGGACAGGGGCCACGGGATCCCACACCGGGAAGGACAGGGGCCACGGGATCCCACACCGGGAAGGACAGGGGCCACGGGATCCCACACCGGGAAGGACAGGGGCCACGGGATCCGACTCCGGGAAGGACAGCGGCCACGGGATCCGGGGACAGCAGCCACGGGATCTGGGAAGGACAGGGCCACGGGATCCCACACCGGGAAGGACAGGGGCCACGGGATCCGACTCCGGGAAGGACAGGGGCCACGGGATCCCACACCGGGAAGGACAGGGCCACGGGATCCAACACCGGGAAGGACAGGGGCCACGGGATCCCACACCGGGAAGGACAGTGGCCACGGGATCTCACTCTGGGAAGGACGGGGGCCACGGGATCCCACACCGGGAAGGACAGCGGCCACGGGATCTCACTCGGGAAGGACAGGGCCACGGGATCCGGGAAGGACAGGGCCACGGGATCTCACTCGGGAAGGACAGGGCCCACGGGATCCGGGAAGGACAGGGCCACGGGCCGGGCTCACCCTCAGACCCGCGCTGCACCCGGCTCGGGTAACGGTCCCGGTTGTGAGCTCTCCCTCTGCCGTGTCTCGGGCGTCAGCCCTGGCTTCCCGTCCCGTAAACCCCGTCGGCTTGTCGCCTCGCAGGCGGCAGTGCCGTCGCCTAGGAACCGACTGCCTCTCTGCCACGTGGGCCCGGGGCCTCACGGCTGACGGGGGGCGAGGTGGGTGTCTGTGGGGGGACGCGTGTGCGGGGGGACATGTGTGGGGGACGCGTGTGCGGGGGGACGCGTGTGCGGGGGGACGTGTGGAGGGGGGGATGTGTGCGGGGGTACGCGTGTGCAGGGGACGTGTGTGCGGGGGACGCGTGTGCCGGGGGACATGTGGAGGGGGGGACGCATGTGCGGGGGGACGTGTGTGCAGGGGGACATGTGTGCGGGGGATGTGTGTGCGGGGGGACATGTGTGGAGGACGCGTGTGCGGGGGGACATGTATGGGGGACACGTGTGCGGGGGGACATGTGTGGGGGACGTGTGTGCGGGGGACACATGTGGGGGGACATGTGTGTGGGGCATGTATGCGGGGGGACGCGTGTGCGGGGGACGCGTGTGCGGGGGACGCGTGTGCGGGGGGACGCGTGTGCGGGGGACGCGTGTGCGGGGGACGCGTGTGCGGGGGACGTGTGTGCGGGGGACGCGTGTGCGGGGGACGCGTGTGCGGGGGACGCGTGTGCGGGGGACGCGTGTGCGGGGGACGCGTGTGCGGGGGGACATGTATGGGGGACGCGTGTGCGGGGGGACATGTGTGGGGGACGTGTGTGCGGGGGACACATGTGGGGGGACATGTGTGTGGGGCATGTATGCGGGGGGACGCGTGTGCGGGCGACGCGTGTGCGGGGGACGCGTGTGCGGGGGGACGCGTGTGCGGGGGCCGCGTGTGCGGGGGACGTGTGTGCAGGGGGACGCGTGTGTGGGGGACGTGTGTGCGGGGGGACGTGTGTGTGGGGGGACACGTGTGCGGGGAACGCGTGTGCGGGGGGACGCGTGTGCGGGGGGACGCGTGTGCGGGGGACGCGTGTGCGGGGGCACGTGTGCGGGGGACGCGTGTGCGGGGGCACGTGTGCGGGGGGACGCGTGTGCGGAGGAGGCGTGTGTGGCGGGCAGGACCGCTCTGCCCGAGTTCCTTCCTGCCGGCTCTCCCCCTCGGCCGTGTCCGGGCCGCAGACGTCCCGGGTCTGGTTCAGGGTTCACAGGGGGAGCCTTAGCCTCCTGTGCTGACCGGGTTAAAGTAACATTCCAACAGCAGCATCAACAACAGACGCCAGACAGCTGTGCCCGCCGGGAGCGGGATTCGCGGAACCCGATTAATCATTACCCGCCCAGTGATTAACAGGCCTGTCCGCCTCCGGGGGGGGCACCCCGAGGACGGGCAGCAGCCCGGAGGGCGCCGGGCCGCCCGCACTGCAGCGGCTCACACCGTCCTGCTCCCGCACGCCGCCCTAACCTTCGCGGACGCGGCGCCGGCGCGAGGGCCTGGCCACGCCTTCTAGAACCTTCCAGCAACGCCGAGCGCTGCCGTGCTGCGCCGGGAGAACCCGCAGGGGCGGGTGGCCGCCGGGATGGCACAGGGGGCCCGGGCAGCCTGTCCTTCATTAAACGACAAACGCTCATCCCAGCCAGTTCCCAGGACACCGCCCCCGCCGGGGCCGCCCCTCCTCCGCCTCCCGCCGAGAGCGTCCGGGCGAACCCCGCGGTGAGCGCTCTGCGGCCGCCGGCGGGAACCAGAGGAAGCCGCCCGTCCGTCCGTCCGCCCGTCCGTCCTCATGAGCGCGAGGGCCTGAGCTGGCCCGGGCCGGGCGGGGGACGTGAGATTCATGCTGAGCGCGGGCCTGGCCGTACGGACGGCATTCAGACAGGGGCCACCAGAGCGTCTGCCGGCACGGGGCAGAGCAGCGGAGGGCCAGGCCTGGCAGTGGCCGGCGGGTGACACCGGAACCAGGAAGGCCTGGCGGGCTTCGGCGGGAACAGGTGGCCGAGGGACGGGCGGAGCCTTCGTTTCAGGCAGAAGGATGTCACCGTCCGGACCGCCGATATCGGAGCGAGATTCCCCCCCCCCGCCCCCCCGCAGAGCACGCCCGAATCCGGGGAAGGCGCGGTCCTCGCTCGCGGCAAACGCAGTGTGTCCGCCGCCCCGGGCACAGCCGGGCACAGCCGGGCACAGACGGCACAGCCGGGCACAGCCGGCACAGCCGGGCACAGCCGGGCACAGCCGGGCACAGACGGCACAGCCGGGCACAGACGGCACAGCCGGGCACAGCCGGGCACAGCCGGGCACAGACGGCACAGCCGGGCACAGACGGCACAACCGGGCACAGCCGGGCACAGCCGGGCACAGACGGCACAGCCGGGCACAGACGGCACAGCCGGGCACAGACGGCACAGCCGGGCACAGACAGGCACAGCCGGGGGGGGCCCACCACCGGCACATACCTGCCGGGGCTCACACCACAGCCCAGGCAGGGGTGCGGGAGACGGAGACAGGCGCAGAGGGAGACACGGCAGAGGGTGAGCCCGCCTGGGCCAGGCCTCAGGGGACCCCAGGGCCCACAGCCCGTCCGGAGCAATCGGACACTCGGACACGCATCGCAAAGTGTGCGGCGCCATTCACGGAGGCCAGAGCCCGGGAGAGGCCGGAGGCTGGGGACGGGACGGCCCATTGTGGGCGCCCTCGGCCACAAGGACAGACGAACAGCTGTCCACACGCCTCACCCCGGCCCGCCCTGGGTGACCTGGCCTCTCGGCTGCAGAGGGACAGGGTCGGGTCCTGCGGGTGGTCCGTTTGCTCTGAGAAATCTGCTTCCCTCCTAAGTCACTGCATCACCGCCTCCCCTGGCCCAGCATCACCGCCTCCCACCGGGATCCCCGCCCCTCCCACCTGGGCCCCCGCCCCCTCCCACCTGGGCCCCCCCCCCACCTGGCCCTCCACAGCCCCCCGCTCTCCCGCCAGCTCTCCGGGGCGGCCTGAAGGACAGTCAGTCCCCCTCCTTAGGGGCTGAGCACCTCAGTGCCAGTCCTGGCCCGCAGGTAAGGAGACAGACCGAGGGTGTCACCATCCGGGTCCCACGCAGGCCAGCTGGACCCAGCCAGTGCTGCCGTCAGCCTAGACGCCCTCCGCTCCGTCCGGCCCGACGGCGGCCAGAGGCTTCACAGCTAAATCCAGTGTGTCACATGTGTGTCACATGTGTGTCACATGTGTGTCACATGTGTGTCACGCCCACGGAGCGCTTAGAGGATGGCACCGCGCCGGCCCCCGGACCTCCTGTCCTCCCCTGGGACATTCCTCCGCCACGTGCCTGCCCCCAGCCGGCCGCTGCCCGCCTCTGCCGGGACACGCTCCAACCGGGACACGCACAGCCTCTCTCCCTCTCAGCCGCCACCTCCTGGAAGGCGCCCCGGAGCTGCCCCCACTGAGGGCCCCCTCACCAGCCCCCCTCTGGGTGCACCTCCCCCTCTGGTCCCCCCTCACCAGCCCCCCCTCCAGCTGCACCTCCCCCTCCGGGCCCCCCTCACCAACTCCTCCTCCAGGTGCACCTTCCCCTTCGGGCCACCCTCACCAGCCCCACCCCGGTGCACCTCCCCCTCTGGGCCCCTCTCACCAGCCCCACCTCTGGTGCACCTCCCCCTCGGGGCTCCCCTCACCAGCTCCCCACCCCCGAGGGGGCGTCTGTAACACCCGCTCGTCCTGGTCAGCAGGCTCCGTCTGCCCCCCCCCCCCCCCCCCCCGCCGTGGGAAGGGATGCCCTCTCAATGATGCCAACGGTTTTTTGAGTAGAGAGGTCTTTGGACTTATTCTGAGGCATATCATACATATACCTTAACTTTAACTTTTCACGATGAGGCTGTTATTTAGAGAACTTGCAGATTTCCAGAAAAGTGGAGTAGCAAGAACAGAAAGTTGCTGTGGCCCTCCCTCCTCCATCCGCTCCGAAGCTTTCCTATCAGTAACCACTTGGTTAGAGTCTGGGGCATTGGCTCCTATGGATGAGCCAATGTCAATATTGTTATTAACCGAAGTCCAGAGTCTGGATTAGGGTCACGCTCGGGGTTGCATATCCTGTGGGTGTGGACAAATGTATAATGACACGCACCCATCAAGCAACTGTCACGCCCAGCAGCTTCCCGGCCCTGAACCCCTGGTTCCCCGCTCCTCCCTCCACCTGACCCCCGGCCGCCACAGGTATCTCTGCGTCTCCGTCGTTCTGCCTTTTCCAGAATCTCCGAGCGGAATCATTCCGCGCAGCCTTTCCCGGTGGCTTCTTTCGGGGAGATGACACTTCTCATAACGACATCAGCGGTTCCATTCGCCAGAATGTTTCCCCAGAGGCTGTGCTTTTCCCGTTCCCGCCAACAGTGCGTGAGCGTTCCTGCCGCCACCTCCTCAGCCACGCTCGGTCGGTCGCCTCCATGTCGGCCGTTCCGGTCAGCGTGCCGCGGGCTCTCTGCCAGCTGTGACATCTGTGCCACTCGTGTGCGTTTTCCAGTGACCAGGCCTGGGGGCCTCTGCACAGGCCTCCTGGCAGCCCACGCCCTTCGGTGATAGTTCATCCCATTCCCCCCAGCCCTGCTTTCCTTCGCAATGGGGTCACCTCCTCCTATCGAATTCCAAGGGATCTCTATGCATCCCAGTGACAAGCTCTCGGTCAGACATGGTTTGCCAAGGTGTCCTCTAAGTCCGTGGCTTCCCTTTTATTTTCTCACGTGCCTTTGGATGAGCGGGTTTATAGTTTTGATGAAGCCCCACTGTCTTGTATGGTTCACACTTTCTGCGTGGTATAGAGTGATCTTTGCGGAACCCCACATCGCGACGGTTTCCGGGACAGCTTCAACTCACAACGCGGTGCGTGACCCTGCAAGTTATTGTTGTTCTTCTCCCCCTCCTCCTCCTCCTCCTCCTCCTCCTCCTTCTTTTCTTCTTCTTCTTCTTCTTCTTCTTCTAATTCTTCTTCTAATTCTTCTTCTTCTTCTAATTCTTCTTCTAATTCTAATTCTTCTAATTCTTCTTCTTCTAATTCTTCTTCTTCTAATTCTTCTTCTTCTTCTAATTCTTCTAATTCTTCTTCTTCTTCTTCTAATTCTAATTCTTCTTCTTCTTCTTCTTCTTCTTCTTCTAATTCTTCTTCTTCTCCTTCTTCTTCTTCTTCTTCTTGTTCTTCTTCTTCTTCTTCTTCTTCCTCCTCCTCCTCCTCCTCCTCCTCCTCCTCCTCCTCCTCCTCCTCCTCCTCAAGATGGTGTGCGAGGAGGACTGAGGTCCCTGTGGCATACTGCCATCCAGTGTGTTGAAAAGATTACCTTTTCCCACTTCTGTGGCTCGTCACTTTATAGAAAATCAACTGACCATACGTGCCAGGCCCACTTCTGGACTTGCTATTCTGTCCATTCATCTGCTTGACTACTTTCACACCTATACCACGCGGTCTTGGTTACTGCTGCTCTACAATATTTTTTAAATAGATATATATTTTTATTGATGTCAGAGAGAAAGGGAGAGAGAGATAGAAACATCCATGATGAGAGAGGATTATCGATCTGCTGCCTCCTGCACGCCTCACACTGGGGACCGGAGCCTGCAACCCGGGCCTGTGCCCTGACCGGGAATCAAAGTATGACCTCCTGATTCACAGGTCAGCGCTCCACCGCGGAGCCACCGGCAGGCTCTGCAGTCCTTCCTGAGACCAGGAAGTCTAAGTCCTCATCGGTGCTCTTTTCCAACACTGTTTTAGTCACACGAGAGCCTCCCGTGTCCATGTGACTTTAATTAGCTTGCAGAACGCTACAGGCAGGCAGACTGAGGCTGATCCTGATCGCATGCAACCCGTAAACCGACTTGGGAGGAACCGCCAAGACTCCCGAGCGTGTGCGGCCGCCTTTGATCTGCGTCTTTTCACGTTCGGAGGAGTCACCGTGCAGGCCTCGTGCTTTCTGTCCCAACGCGCGCGCCATGGACATTGCTGCTCCGTGACTCGCACACGCTGAGCGGACTCCGTCTTCCCGGGAGAAGCCCAGCCTCCAGCACGGGAGGCGGCCTCGCCTCCCCCTGCAGCTCCTGCGGCTCCGAACGGACGCTCCTGGGGAAGGCGCGGTGTTTGTTTTGTTCTCTACCTGGAGCTCCTTATAAGATTCTTCTGCCTTTACTTCACCCCCAAGCCCCGACCCCAGCAGCTTTAGAGCGATGTGTCTAGGCATGCTTCTAATTCTGCTGGGAGTTCTTTAGGTTTCTTTTTTTTTTTTTTTAAATATAATTTATTGACTTTTTACACAGAGGAAGAGAGAGGGACAGAAAGCTAGAAACATCGATCAGCTGCCTCTTGCACACCCCCTACTGGGAATGTGCCCGCAACCAAGGTACATGCCCTTGACCGGAATCGAACCTGGGACCTTTCAGTCCGCAGACGGACGCTCTACCACTGAGCCAAACCGGTTTCGGCTCTTTAAAATTCTTGAACTTGTGATCGGATGTCACCAATGTTGGAAAACCTCCAGCCACTCTCTCTCCAAACACCGCTCCTGCCGCGTGCTCGCTCTCTCGTGCCCTGGGCCTCCGGTCACACACACTAGAACCGCTCGCTGGCGGCTCCGTCCGCACTGTCCTGCCTTCGCCTCTGGGCATCATTTTATAACGTTCCTTCTGACCCGCCGTAGCGGCCAGTCCTCTCACAGTTATCTCTCTCTACAGAGTGCGTGATTCCAGCTGTGTTTTTTCAGCTTTATAACTCCTACTTGCTTTTCCAAATCCATGTCCTCTGTCAAAAATACCATTTCTCACACTCCAAATTCCCAACCTTATCGTTCCTCTCCTTGAGCATAGTAAGCTCGTTTCTTTTAAAGTTTGCATTTTGTGAGTCTTCTGTTGAAGTCGTGAGGGTCTGTTTCTATTGTCTGTTATTTCTGCTGGTTCTTTTTTTTTTTAATGTATTTTATTGATTCTTTACAGAGAGGAAGGGAGAGGGATAGAGAGCTACAAACATCGGTGAGAGAGAAACATCGACCAGCTGCCTCCTGCACACCCACTACCAGGGATGTGCCCGCAACCAACGTACATGCCCTTGACCGGAATCGAACCTGGGACCTTTCAGTCCGCAGACCGACGCTCTATCCACTGAGCCAAACCAGTTTCGGCTCTGCTGGTTCTTGAGGTCTTCTTGCCTTACATGTTTTGCCGGCTGTGTGGTGTGTCCTGCCGCACAGCCTGGATGTGAATGGCAGCACCAGGCCAGGCAGGAAAGGGGTCCCATTTCCCTGGTGGCTGTGGCTCAGTGGCTGGGCGTTGGCCCAGGCACCGAGAGAGGTGGGCGGAACCCGGTCAGGGCTCATGCCCGGCTGCAGGCTGGGTCCCCAGCGTGGGGCACCTCAGTGTTCCTTCGCTGGAAAGTGTTTTTTACTGGGTCCCCTCCTCCAGGACACTTTCATCTCTTCACGTCCCTCGTTGTACCAAGTTCCTCCGCGGTGGGTGCAGCGCCTCCCGCAGGCATGAGCGGCCACGTTCCCGGGGCAGCTGTTCTTTCCGCTTCACTTTGGTTAGAATTTTACTTCCAGCATCATCACGTCTCACCTTATGTTCCGCGTTTTCATCGTTGCTGGCCCGTTCCCCCTGCGCGCACCCATTTCTAGAAAACGTCGGTGGGTTTTTTACGGGGAGACCGGGAGGCCATGACGACCCCTGAATGGCGGATGCCCCGGGACCAGTCACACCTGACTCTGAGAGCAGCGACGGGATTGGTCACCGGTCGCCACGCACGCGCTCCTGGCACCTGCGCGGTGACGGCGGGCTGGAGAGTGGCCGGCTGTGCTGACACCGCTCTCACGGTCCCGGACGCAGTGTGCGGCGGGGCTGTTGTTGGCTGTTGGGAGCCGCCGCTGTCTTCACGGCGGAGAGGAGCTGGAGCGCTGGGGGACCTGAGCCCCGGCAGGGGCCAGAGCCGTGCACCGATCGTTCAGTGGAGACAAAGGTGGCTCAAGCAGCTTCCTGACCAAATAGCCTCCGAGTAAATCTTCACTGATATTTACTGCCTTTAAGGTTGTCTGTGACCGGAACTGCCTGCCTGCCTAAGGGCTATACGTGTGTCCAACAGTGAATAAAAGGTTGACAGGGCCTGGGCACCTGTGACGTCCTTCTCCTCGAGTCGGACTTTCGCCTGGCCCCCGACATTTCCAAATTACCATTTCTTGTCTCGTCTCTGTCATCTGCGCGATGTTCTTCTCCAGATCCTGGACCCTGAACCGCTCGGGACGTGGTTCACACAGTTTAACATTTCATGGCATTTAAACTCCGTGCGTGGCAGAGCTGAGCAGCGTGAGGGCTGCCATATGTGAGTTTGTTCGGACGCAGAGGCCGGTGGGGTGTGTGCCCGATGCGGGCGCTGCCTGGCCCCCACGGCCCCAGCCACGAGGACCGAGATGTCCGGGCTCCGGTCCCTGAGCAGCTGACCAGGTCCCAGGTCACCAGCCGTCCTCGGGGCGGCGTTTTGAGGTTCCAGTCCCAAGTCTGGGTGTTTCCCGCCCCCCCCCCCCGCCCCCCTCCTGAAGGCGTTCCCTCCCCGAGCCTGGCTCCGGGCCCTGCTCCGAGTCCTTAGGCTCCTGATGCTGCCTCCAGCGCTGTCTGAGCCGGACGCGGGCGGGACGCCCCGGCAGAGGAGGCGTCCCGGGACAGGTCACTGCATGTGCGAGCGCACTGCCACCTCCGACCCGGTTCTGCGGCCCCAAGTGGGTCAGAGGCTGCCCTGCACCGAGCGCCGGAGGTGAGCGCCGCGGGAACACAGGCCGCGGAACGTCTTGGGTAACGTCTGTCCGCTCTCCGGCTGGCTCCTTCCGTGGGAGGAAACGCTGGCAAACCCGAACCGAGCGCGTGTTCAGGTCACGGCGCCCGCTGCTTCCCACGGCTCCCCCGCCCTCAGCCCCGCCGCGGGCACAGCAGCTGCTCGGTGAGCCTGCAGGACACGCAGGCCTCGGGACAAGTGACCAGCGCTCAGGGAGAGTGGCCGCAGCGGAGGCGGGAGAACCAGACGAAAGTCTGCCTCCGGGTCAGGGCACGGTCACGGAGGCTTCCAGAAGGAGGTGGGGTTTCTGTGTGTGTTTTTACTCATCCTCATCGGAGGGCATTGTCTCCATCAGCTTTCAGAGAGAATGGGAGGGAGGGAAGGCAGGGGGGAGAGAGTGAAACACGGATATGAGAAAGACACGTGAGGCCTGACCTGGGCCGTGGACCGGGCCTGCCGTCCAGGCACATGCCCTGGCCTGGGAGGCGAACGTGCGGCCTTCGGTGACGGGCGGCGCTCTAACCACTGAGCTCACCGGCCGGGCAGGAGGTTGATGAAGCCTCGAAGGAATCTCAGACGGAGGGTGAGAAACAGCCATCTCAGACGGAGGGCAGGCTCACAGAGCCGGTCCCGGGGCACCTGCGGGCGGTGCGCTTGGGGATGAGGGACAGAAAAAGACCGCCCGCGCCCTGCTGCTCCGTCTCACGCACAGGCTGGGGGGCGCACAGACGGACGGGCCACGGGGCGCTGTCCACGTCCCCCTCCCGCCACCCGCCCTGCACCCGGCCGGTCCGTCCTTCCTGTCTCCTGGCCACAGCGACCACCTCTGAGCCCCTCCCCGCCGCCCCCCTCACTCCCCTCGCAGACGCCCGCTGCACCCGGGCTGCCGCACCCCTGCCTCCTCCTCCCGCTCCCAGGCCTCCCTCCGCGGGGGCCAGCACCCCGGGCGCCGCTGTCCGCCCGCTGCCCGCTCTCACCGGTCACACGGGCTCTCCCGACCTGTCTGTGCGGGCCTCCCGCTGCGGGCGCCCAGGGAGCCCGCGCTCGCCGCCCTGCCCGCCGCCGCCCCCGCCGCTCCTCCCTCCGCGCTGGCCCCGGCGGTCCTGTGCGGGCCTTGCACAACTGCCCTTCGCAGCCACTGCTGCCCCGGAGCCGGCCGAGCTCTGCGCGACCGGATCAGATGGGAGCGCGGGCACAGTCCGGGGGCGGCAGGGCCCCTCCCGCGGGGAGGGCTGCCTGCGGAGCCTCCCGCACGCCCCCTCCCCGGGGCAGAGCTGGCGACACACTCTCACACCGGGAAGAAGGCCGAAGGCCATGCTCAGACTCCAGCACAGCCCTCCCTCCGGCCCTGACGTCCAGGGGCCGCGCACGGCCCTCCGGCCACGTGTCTCTGCGGCAAGGGCTCTGCACAGCGAGCCGGCCTCTGGGGCGCGTGTCCCTGGAGAATCCCTGAGAACGTCCCCCTGGACCCCAGCCCGGGCCCTGGGGGAAGCCAGGGAGGGAGGACAGCGAGGGAGGGAGGACAGCGAGGGAGGGAGGACAACGAGCTGCTGTCACGTGAGCGAACGCAGGCGAACCTGGAGGATGGAAAACATCCCACCCCGCGTGTGGGTCACAGGACACGCCCCTCGGAGCCGCCCCGGCCCCGCCCGGGCCTGGCCGGCTGCAGCCCGCGGGGCCCACGCAGGGGGGCCTGTCCGCCCCCCCCACCTCTCAGTTGCCGGGCCCCTCGCTGGAGCGCGGCTGCGCGTCGCCCGGTGTGGTCACGGCATCGCCGCAGTGTCTTCCGCTACCGGCGGAACGGGGCGAGGGGCTGGGCATGCACTGACTCCGCCCAGCCCATCGGAGCGGCTTTGGGCCCAGAGGCAGGCGGCCGTCTGCGGTTGTGTGCCCGACCCTACGGGTCCAGGGGATGCTGGCTGGGAGGCTGATGTGGGGTCTCCGGGGTCAAAGTGCAAAGCAAGCTGCCGGGAAGGAAAGCAGCACCCCCGGATGGGCAGGCCCCCGAGACAGGGCGGAACGAGGCAGCCGGAGAGCGGGACACGGAGACGCCCCGTGTCCGACTTCTCCGTGCGGGCTCATCTCTGCCGGGGGTTCTGGGGGGGGGGGGGGCTCAGAGGCGTCGGCAGGACCCCGCACCGCGGCGCACAGCGCTCCCCAACTCCCGAAGGTTAGGACACACCCCGCCCCGCGCAGTCGGCCGCTGGACACTGGAAGCCAAGGCCTCACAGGGCGAGCGTGTTACTCCCTTCAGTCCTCAGGCCGCCTCACAGGAACCCACGGAACGCACACACCCCGGGCCTGGCCACCATCACGCACAGAATCATTTCCCTCCGCCCGGGCGACACGGACACGCCGGGACACGTGTGGACGCCCGGCCTGCTGCCCGGCACCGTATGACGGAGAAGGCGCCCCTCGCGCTCTGAGGTTACGGCACCTGCTCCGGCCGCGGGCAGGCTCCTCCCCGCCCCCAACAGAGGCCCCCACCATCACTCATCAAGCTATTCTGTCCTCCCTGGCCTGTCCTACGGACACTCCGGCCGTCAGAGGGGGGGCGCGCCCGCACTGAGCTCCAGTCCGTGCGGACGTGAGGGTGACAGGGACCCGGGCTCCCTGGGACCGGCCCCCGCCTGGGAGACGCACCGAGCCCGCGGCCCGGGCCCTCCCAGGACGGGACGGTCCCCCGCGCGGTCTGCGGGACCAGGGGCGCCGAGGAAGGGCCACGCCGGGCGTCGGGCCGCCAGAACCCACAGGCATGGCCACGCTCAGGAACACCACCAGCCACGCGTGCGGTTCGGTTCTGACTGGGGCAGGGCTCCTGTTTGCCTGGCCATTGGACAATGGACGCGTCCTGTGTGTCCACAGAGGCTGCTTCTCTCCGAGCTTCTGAGCGCGCGGAGGGGTCAGCGCCACCGCGGGGCGGCGTCTGCGGCCACGTGGGCGGCGGGCGGGCCGTCAGCCCGAGGGCTTTCGAATCTACAAGAATCTTCCTGTGGGACCAGCTCCCGAGCCTCCAGACCCTTCCGCTGGGGGAGGAGGGGAAGCCCTTTTTCTGACGTGGAAACGGCAGCCCAGAGCGGAGCCCGGAGCCAGGCCCGCCGGGGTGGCCGAGGGCGGGGACCCGGCCTCTGGGGAGTGGCCCGGCCTCTCCGTTCACAGCTGCTCCCCGGCGCACCCCGGGGCTCGCAGCCCTTTGGCTGGTGCTGGAGGCCGACCGCACAGCCAGCGCAGCCCGGCCCCGGAGAGCGGCCCGGCCCGGCGGCCGAGCAACTTCCTCTCCCGGCGCAGACCCCGGTCATCAAGGCCCCGCCACAGGCCGGTCACCGCACGCCGCGGGCACATCCCCGGCACACGCCGGCCGCGAGCACGGAGGCCCGTGTGGCCCAGCACGGGCGGAAGCCGCACGCACCGGTCCTTCCCGAGAACCGCGCCGCCCGCCAGCGACCGGAAGCCCGGGGAGGAGACGGTGCGTTCAGACAGCTGGGGGCCGCCGCTCGGCCCGCTGCATCTTACCTTCCAACGAGCCAGCGCCACGCTGGAAATGGCCATTCTCTGCCTCATCTTCCCCAGCAGCGTGGCCTAGAGGCGGGCCAGCATGCTCTTGTCATCGAGAAGGCCGGTGTAATCAATAAGGAGGTATAATCAGTAAGGAGGTGCAATCAATAAGGTGGTATAATCAATACGGAGGTGCAATCAATAAGGTGGTATAATCAGTAAGGAGGTGCAATCAATAAGGTGGTATAATCAATAGGGCAGGAACAGGAGATGGCAGACGCCCACCCTCCAGGCAGAAGCCGCGCCTTTAAAATGGAAAAACCTATGAAACATTTAAAATGGACTCCAGGCCGCGCCACCGAGAAACGAAAATAAAAACAGAGGCCGGACCTCCCGCAGGAGCCACACCGCACAGGCCGATCCTCGACCTGAGCCACCGACCGCACAAGCGCTCCACCAACCACCTCTGGAGTGGAGACCTCCCACCCCTTTGCCGTTAGGACAGGCCCTCGGTACGGGGCTGTGAGATAGGAGCCAGAGGGCGGAGCTGGGGGGCGGAGTTGACACTAAGCCCAGAGACCGTGTAATTACAATTGTTAGAAAGACTAGAGGCCGGTGCACGGAATCTGTGCACAGGTGGGTCCTCAGGCTGGGCTGGCAATCAGGGCCTGTAGGGGCTGTCCACCCAGTCCCGATCAGGCCTGTAGGGGCTGTCCACCCAGTCCCGATCAGGCCTGTAGGGGCTGTCCACCCAGTCCCGATCAGGCCTGTAGGGGCTGTCCACTCAGTCCCGATCAGAGCCTTATAGGGGCTGTCCACCCAGTCCCGATCAGGCCTGTAGGGGCTGTCCACCCAGTCCCGATCAGGCCTGTAGGGGCTGTCCACTCAGTCCCGATCAGAGCCTTATAGGGGCTGTCCACCCAGTCCCGATCAGGCCTGTAGGGGCTGTCCACCCAGTCCCGATCAGGCCTGTAGGGGCTGTCCACCCAGTCCCGATCAGGCCTGTAGGGGCTGTCCACCCAGTCCCGATCAGGCCTGTAGGGGCTGTCCACCCAGTCCCGATCAGGCCTGTAGGGGCTGTCCACTCAGTCCCGATCAGAGCCTTATAGGGGCTGTCCACCCAGTCCCGATCAGGTCTGTAGGGGCTGTCCACCCAGTCCCGATCAGGCCTGTAGGGGCTGTCCACCCAGTCCCGATCAGGCCTGTAGGGGCTGTCCACCCAGTCCCGATCAGGCCTGTAGGGGCTGTCCACCCAGTCCCGGTCAGGCCTGTAGGGGCTGTCCACCCAGTCCCAGTCAGAGCCTATAGGGGCTGCCAGCCAGGGGCTGCCATCTACCACCCGGCCTGCTGGGCAGGGGGAGGGACCTCAGGAGGTTTGCTGGCCAGAGGGAGGGACAGGGGGTGGGATGGAGGTTGGCTGGCCATGGGAGGTTGGCTGTGGGAGCGCACTGACCACCAGGGGGCAGCTCCTGCATTGAACATCTGCCCTCTGGTGGTCAGTGCGCATCATAGCGACTGGTCGACCAGTAGTTCCTGTTGTTCTGGTCATATGGCCATAAGGGCTGCTTAGGCCTTTATAAATGCAGATTACGTGAGCAATGTTATAAACACAGGCTCCTCCCCAGCAGGCCGGAAACAGCACGCCGCAGCCAGGCACCTGCCGCCAGCTCCCCTCGCCCCCCGCCGCACCGTTTAAGATGACGAAGACGAACTTTAACTCTCTTCTTACTGTAATTTCTTATTTACTTTAAATATTTTTATGGATTTCACAGAGGAGACGGGGAGAGAGAGAAAGAAACATCAGTGATGAGAGAGAATCGCTGATCGGCTGCCTCCTGTGCACCCACTCCCGGGATGGAGCCCAGACCCCGGGCTGTGCCCCAAGCGGGAATGGAGCCTTGGCCTCCTGGCTCATAGGTCAACGCCCACCGCTCAGCCGCACGGCCGGGCCGCCCTCTGTTCTGTATTCTGGGGCAAAAACTGGCTTCAGGAGCGGACCCAAGCCGCCTGGCTCCACGGCAGCCTCTCAGTAAATACGTGGGGGGGGGTTCCCCCAAACACGTACACACACTTGCACAGCCCATAGCTCCACTGTGAAAATTACGTGTATTTTAATGAGCACTGCCTTTATAATTACTCAAAGCACGTGTGTACTTGTTGGGGACACCCTATAGTCATAGAATAAATGAACTTAAAAACACACATTTTTTTATATTCATATATATGGATTGGCTAAATACTTAATCCAAACACAATGGAGTATCACGTAGGCATTTTTAATGGTGAAACAGCCACGCGTATTCAGGGGGAAATGTTTTCCGTAACTTCATCGTTAGCACAGATCACAAGGAAGTCTACGTAGAAGGAACATGTCTTTTTTCCTCCTGTCCTCTCTCCTGCACACATACAATATTTAAAGGTCCGCTTACAGCCCTGGCTGGTGTGGCTCAGTGGGTAGGGCATCAGCCTATGGACTGAAGGGTCCCAGGTTCGATTCTGGCCAAGGGCACACATGCCGGGCTGCGGGCTTGATCTCCAGCAGGGGGCTTGCAGGAGGCAGCCGATCCATGATTCTCTCTCAACGTTGATGTTTCTGCCTCTCTCTCTCTCCCTCTCCCTTCCTCTTTGAAATCAATAATATATATATATATATATATATATATATATATATATATATATATACATTTTAAAATTTGTTTACAAGCTTGACAAAGGACAGTTAGTAAAAAGAACTCTTACGATTCTGGAGTAACTTGCTATACGTCTACGATGTGAGCAAAGAGGAGCACTGCTTTCCGACCGCCCACTAATGCGCTTTTGCTTCAAAGTCGTCTGAGCGCTGCCAGGCTCGTGGCTGGGCCCCGGGGCAGTGGCCTGCAGGCCTGGCACCGCTGCCCGGGCGCCCGCAGCGCTCAGCGGGCCTCCTGTCCCCGGTCCCCGCCAGCCGTCCACGTGGGATTCAAACGGCAACGAAAACGGCTCTTCACCTGTCAGCTCTGTGCCCGCCGCCCGCCGCCGCCGCCCTGAGCACGCGGCTCCCTGACCCTCCGGGCGGTGAGAGCCGGGACTGCCCGCGGCACCAAGCAGAGTGCCAGCCGGTGTCCCGGCCTGGAGGGCCTCTGCCCGCACGTACCCTCCTGTCCCAGCCGGACAGTGCGGCCAGGCTGCAGCCATTAACCCCCGCCCGGCGGGCGCGGCCACGGAAGCCCGCACCCACACCCACACCCAGGCTGGACCGGGAGGGAAGCGAACCTGTCACCTGGAGGTGGCGTCCGCCCGGGCAGGTCCCTTCTCCGGAGGCCGGGCCGGCGGGGGCGAAGGAGGAAGTGGCTCCGATGTGTCCTCTGGAGTCTGCGGCCGCTCAGCACCTTGGGGGAGGAATGTCACCCTGACCGTCTTCAAAGGCAGCGGGCGGCGGGGTCCGGGTCCGCCCCTCCCTCCCACCCTCCCAGCGGCGGGATTGGAGCGCCCCGTGGGGAGGGGGCCGGGCTGGGTGCGCGCCAAGAAGCCCGGAGTGGAGTCTGGGGCACCCGTGAACCCACGACTCTGTCCAGCCACGGAGTTCCCTTTGCGGGGACCTTGGCATTGGCACTGGGGCCCTGGCATGGGGGCCTGGCACTGGGGCCTGGCATGGGGGCCCTCCCTCCCTGAAGTTCCGAGAGGCGAGGAGAGCGGGGGTGAGCTGTCCCTGTGGCTCGGGGTGGGCGCGGGGCAGCCGGACGCTCCCTCTGGCCAGACCACCTGCGCCCGGAGCGGCCAGCCGGGCGGGAGCCCTGGGCTCCGGGGGGGGGTCCCGCCGCCCGCCGTGCCCGCTGTGCCCGCTGTGCCCGCCGTGCCCGCCGCAGAGGGACGGCCCGGAGGCGCCCCGGCCACGCACCCGCCGCGCCGCTGGCTGCCCGGCCTCGGGCTCCGCGCTCCGCGCTCCGGGGACCGGGCCGGGGAACGCCCCTCCCGGCGGCCGCCCCGCCCCGCCCCGCCCGCCGCCGGCCTCCCCCGAGCGGCCAGGACGGTCGGCCCGGCCCCGCCCCCGCCCCGGGAGCCGGTGCCCCGGCGGCCGCGGGTCCGGGCGGAGGGGAGGCCCGCCCCCGCCCCCGCCCCCGCCCCGGGCCGCGCATGCGCCGCCGCCCGCCCGCCGCTGGGTCCCGGGTCCGGGGCCCGGCCGCTCCCCGCGCCCCGCACCTGGGCCGCCGCCGCCGTCTGCGGCCCCGAGGCCCGGCCCGGCGACCGCCCGCCCGCCCGCCCGCCGCGCCCCCGGGCACGCGCCGCCCCGGCCCCGCCCCCGGCCCGCCCCGGACACACCCCCGCGCGGCGGCGCCCCATTGGTCCGCGCGGCGGGCGGGGCGGGCCGCTCCCCCTCGTGGCCTCTGGCGGCGCCGGGGAAACTGAGGCCGGGCGGGGGTCACGGAGGGCGGGCGCCCCGGAGGGTCAGCGTGCAGCCCGGAGCGTCCCCCGCTCCCCCGCGTCCCCGCCCCGGGCTCAGCCCGGCTGCGGGGCCGCGCCCCGGGGGCCGGGCTGCCTTTGAGCTTAGGGGTTCGTGGGGTGCGGGCGGGCGGGACCCCAGGTTGGACACGTAGGAAAGGGAACCGAGCTGGGACCCCGGCAGCAGGCGGAGGAGGGGGAGGAGGGGGAGGAGGAGCGGGAGGAGGGGGAGGAGGAAGGGGAGGACGGGACGGTGGGGGGCAGAGGGGGGCGCAGGGCCGCCCGCACCAGGAGCAAAGGGAGCGGTGCCAGCCTGCCCGCCCCCCTCGCGGTTCTGTTTGTGGCGGCAGCTCCCCGGGAAGCGGGACTCGCAGGAAACGCCCCTCTGAAGGCCCTGCATCAGCGGGTCCCCGGCCAGCAGCCCCCCACCTACACCGCCCTCCCCGGGGTCTGAGACTCCGCCTGCGGACAGCACCCTCCTGTGGACTTTGCCCCACTCCCCCCGCAGACACCCCAGAGCCTGCCCACGCCCCCGGACAGGCCCAGGTTTATTGCGCTTGCCAATGTTTATATTGAGTCTCCGAGTTCACAAAGGGAGGTGGGCATGACATGTGGGCCTGGGCAGGTGGGGGGCCATGGGTGCTGGGCGGGGGGTTGGGGGGGGGCACGGGGTGCTGGGCGGGTGCCCAGAGCCAGGAAGGAGCTGCCTGTGACACCCAGGCCCAGGGTTGCTGACAGACTCCAGACTCTTGGCCTGTGGGGCCCGGAGCCCAACGCAGGGGGTGGGTGTCTTTTCCCAGAGGCACCCCGAGGGCCGTCCACCGGCTCAGCCGGCAGCGGGCTGACCTGGTGGACGCTGTGCTGATGGAGGACGGACCAGCTGGCCCGGCTCGGCAGGGCGGGGGGCCGGGCAGGGCGGGGGGCCGGCAGGGCGGGGGCCGGGCAGGGCGGGGGGCCGGCAGGGCGGGGGCTCGGCAGGGCGGGGGGCCGGCAGGGCGGGGGCTCGGCAGGGCGGGGGGCCGGCAGGGCGGGGCGGGGGGCCGGCAGGGCAGGGCGGGAGGCCGGCAGGGCGGGGGGCCGGCAGGGCAGGGCGGGGGGCCAGCAGGGCGGGGGGCCGGGCAGGGCGGGGGGCCGGCAGGGCAGGGCGGGGGGCCGGCAGGGCAGGGCGGGGGGCCGGCAGGGCAGGGCGGGGGGCCGGCAGGGCGGGGGGCCGGGCAGACCCAGGGGCGATGCTCCTGCGTGCCTGGCTGGCGTCGGGAGTGAGCGCTCGTTGAACTTTGTCACTTTTGGAGAAACGCTCAGCCTGCCCCGCCCGCCCCAGGTGGGAAGTGGAGGGAAGGGCGAGGGTTTCCCCGGGGGAGCGTCCTGGCCGGAAACCTCGTCCCTGCCCCCGGGGGCCGCGGCCCCGCTGGCCACCGAGCCCTGGCACTCAGTCTGCCCCGCGGAAGTGGCGCAAAGGGCGCCCCTCAGCCCCGCCCGCCGACCTCCCCGCGACGGCCGGGTGCGGCAGCTCACAGGGCAGCGCCGCCCCCCGTGCCGGCCCGGCGGTGTCCCTGTAACTTCCGGGACAAACGGGTGCCCTTGACGGCCTGTCTGCCAGCACCTGTTCCTGCCCGGCCGCTGAGCCCGGCTGCGGCTGGGCCCACGGGCCTTCGTCCGCGGGGTCCGCCCCCCTCCCCCGTCCGCGCGGTTTCAGGCCCCGTCTCCCGTCCCCTTCTTTCTCTTTTAATGTATTTTCACTGATTCAGAGACGGGGGGAGAGAGAGACTGAAACACCAGTGATGACAGAATCGTGGACCGGCTGCCTCCTGCAAGTCCGCCCCGGTGGGTCAGGCCGAGCCCGGGCCTGTGCCCCGACCGGGAGTCCGACTGTGCCCTCCCGGCTCCTCGGTGGACGCTCCAGGTTCTCTGACCCCAAGGATGTGCGGACAGACCCTCAGCCACATGCCTGCATTCTCGAGGGCGGCTGAGGCGGAGGCCCCGCTGCCAGGGGAGCGGGCAGGACTGGCGCCCCTGCCCTGTGAGCCCCCCGCACGGACCCACTGTCCGGTCCCACCACAGCAGCCGGGGCTCCTCTGGCACCCCCGCCCCGCCCCCAGGGAGAACAGGAAGCTGGACCCTCGGGGAGGGGAAGTGCCCGGGAGGGGGAGGGTCCAGTTGGGCAGTGGGTGAGACCCCCGGGGGCAGGAGGTGGTGGCGGCTGCCCGAGCTTGGGAGTGTGAACAGCTGCTGACCCCCAGCCTCCGGGGGCGGTGTCCCCGGGGTGCGGGAGCCCCGAAGCCGTCTGTGGGCCGGCGTGGGTCAGCCCGTTCCGGGAGTTCCCATGGCCTCCCCCGGCCACATGGACGCCCTCCGCCGAGCTGCAGCGCCGCCTGGTGCAGTGGAGGGTATGCCCCCGGGGTCACCGGCGGGCAGCGGCCTCTCTCCCCGGAGGCGTGCCCGGGGTGGAGGGCGGAAGACGGCAGCGGTGGGGGGCACGGCTGAAAAGGGCTGCGCACTGTGCGCAGGTCCGGAGCTGCCCCGGGCCACGCTGGGCCTCGGCGGGCCGAGCCTGGCACGTGTGCGGCGCCATCCTGGTTCTGAGGGCAGCACCTCCGGTCCGGGCACCGGGTCTGCCTCTCTCCATGACCTCAGCAGTCCCACCAGGCAGCTGGGTTTGTCCAGTTTCACCGGCCGAGAATCCAGGTCCTGGCGTGGGCTGAGGTGTGGCAGCGGGATCAGGACTGGACTCCGGATCCAGCCCCCCTACCCCATTTCTGCTGGCCACAGGGTACCCCCTGCCCCGGCCGAGCCCTGAGCCCCGAGGCCCAGCCTCTGGCAGACCGGGAGCTGTGCTGAGGTCAGTCCTGGCCACACCGCTGGGGGGGAGAGGGCAGCAGGTGCAGAGGCCTGTGACCTGAGGGAGGGCCCCGCTCCATGGCAGAGAGGGCTGGACAGGCCCGCCGGCCAGGCAGCAATGGTGGCCTGCGGGGGAGGGTGGCGCGGGGGGGAGGGTGGTGCGAGGGGGGGAGGGTGGCGGGGGCGGGGGGGGGGGTGGCGGGGCGGGGGGGTGGCGGGGCGGGGAGGGTGGCGGGGGGGGGGGGGAGGTGGCGCGGGGGGGGGGGTGGCGCGGGGGGGGGGGGGGGGGAGGTGGCGCGGGGGGGGGGTGGGGGGGGGGGGGAGGTGGCGCGGGGGGGGAGGGTGGCGCTGGGGGGGAGGGTGGCGGGGGGGGAGGGTGGCGCGGGGGGAGAGGGTGGCGCGGGGGGAGAGGGTGGCGCGGGGGGAGAGGGTGGCGGGGGGGGAGGGTGGCGCGGGGGGGGAGGGTGGCGGGGGGGGGGGGGCGGGGGGGAGGGTGGCGGGGGGGAGGGGGGTGGCGGGGGGGGGGGAGGGTGGCGCGGGGGGGAGGGTGGCGGGGGGGAGGGTGGCGCGGGGGGGGGTGGCGCGGGGGGGGGGGAGGGGGGGGGGGGGAGGGTGGCGCGGGGGGGGGGGAGGGTGGCCCGGGGGGGGGGGGAGGGTGGCGCGGGGGGGGGGGAGGGTGGCCCGGGGGGGGGGAAGGTGGCGCGGGGGGGGGAGGGTGGCGCGGGGTGGGGGGGAGGTGGCGTGGCTCGGTCAGATCGCTGCAGAGACCCAGCAAAGCCTCAGCGACACACGCTAACTAGTCACGACTGAAGCGGGTGGTTGTGGGGAGAGCTACCTGCTCACTCCGGGTCTGCGGGGTCTGGAACCTTCTGCAGGCCCAGCACCTGCTACTGTCATACACACACACACACACACACACACACACCCGCCGTTTAAAACATTGTCATTGATGTCAGAGAGGAAGGGAGGGGGAGAGAGAGGCAGAAACAGCAACGATGAGAGAGAGTCGTGGGTCGGCTGCCTCCCGCACGCCCCGCACTGGGGACCGAACCCACCCCGCGCCGGTGCCCTGACCTCCTGCCCACAGGTTGATGCCCAGCCCCGGAGCCGCCGGCCGCGGAGAGAATCCTGGGGGCGTTCTCGGTGAAGCTCCATGGAGGTGATTTCAAGAAACAGCCTTTCTCCCGCTGCGTCTTTTGTTGCTGAAAAGGCCTTTTCTTTTCTTTATTTTATTTTATTTTATTGATTAAGGTATCCCCCCATTCCCATCCCAAACCCCTCTCCACGTATGCTCCCCCCTGTTGTCTGTGACCACTGGTTCGGCTTATAAGCGTGCACACAAGTCCTTTGGTTGATCTCTCCCCTTCCCCTGCCTCCCCTACCTCCTCTCTGAGGGATGGAAGTGCCTTTTCTGAATGCAAATGCAGCAGCAGGAGTGCTGGTGACGGTTGTGGTGTCGGTGGCTTCGACTTGGGCTCCCCTGTCAGTGCTAAAGCCGCAGAGCAGCCCCGGCTGCGGAGCGCGGGCTGTGGGGGCTCCTGGCGGCCCCCAGCTCTGGGCCGGCTCGCCCTCCCCGTCTGCTCCCGCTGTTTACCTCCGGCGGCTCCCGCGTGCTGGGACCTGCGGCTCAGAGCTCAGACCCTGCCAGCCGGGGCCTGGCCGGCCTCCCTGCCAAGGCAGGAGCCAGTGTGGGCGCCGCCGGGGCCGCAGGGCCACACCCACGCGGGGTCCTGGCTCCCGGGCCCCTGGGCCCCTCGCAGCCTGGCCCGGGGAGGAAGTCCCTGGGCCCGGACCCGGGGCGGGCAGGGGAGGGAGCGGCGGGGCCCCCGGGTTCTGCGGGAAGGGGACCCACACAGGAGCACCCGCTGCTCCAGGGGAGGTGGGGGCGGAGGGGGCAGGTGGGGAAGACGGACAGGGGCCCGAGAGCTGTCCCTTCCCGTCCCCGGGTGGGGCATCAGGTACATGTTAGTGCCGAGGTTAATTTAATTTAATTTTTATTTTTTTTTATTGACTTCAGAGAGGAAGGAAAAGGGAGAGAGAGATAGAGACATCAATGATGGGAGAGAATCACTGACTGGCCGCCTCCTGCATGCCCCGCCCCCCCGCCCCCCTCACTGGGGATTGAGCCCTGACCAAGAATTAAACTGTGACTTCCTGGTTCAAGGTTAATGCCAACCACTGAGCCACACTGGCCAGGCCTGAGTTTAACTTTAAAGCACCCCCGCCCCCCCAAAAAAAACACCTCCAATCAAGCGATGGCTACGTCGATACCACGGACTGAGCTGGTGTTTTCCAGGCTCGACCCCCAGTGCGCCGCCCAGCCGGCCGCCCAGCGCTGACTCGTCCGGGACGGCAAGGCAGGCGCTGGCCTCCGCACCCCTGGTTCCCGCCTCCCTGGGGTGGCCTTCGGGGCCTCCAGCAGAGCCCCCCATAAACACCTCAGACCTTGACTTCTGTCCTCCCAAGCCTTCCCCTCCCCCCACCCCCCAGGCCAAGGCCTGGATAAGGCAGAGACCCTCCGGGCAGACACAGGCTCCTGCCACCGCCCTGGGAACCGGCCCACAGGTCCCCACGACACGGCGGCTCTTGGTGCTCTGCACAAGAGCCCTTGTTTGGAGCGGCCGGTCCGAGGACCAGCCCGCACTGCCGGGCGGAGCCGCGGGCCTGCCCTCCGTGCTCGGGTCCGGCCATTCTCTGCGCCCAGCCTGCGTCCCTCCCCGGCCATTCTCTGCGCCCGACTGAGGCCCAGGTGCAGAGGCGAAGCGGCTCAGCGTCCTACTCGGAGGGCCCCCTTGCCTGGCCCAGGGGCTCTGGAGCGCCCCCCCCCCCCCAAAGGAGAGGAAAGAGGTCCCTGCCTGCTTCCCGGGCAGAGGGCTGGTGCCCGGAGCTCCCGCTGGCGTGGTGCCTGAGTGGCGGCGGGCGTGTCCATGTGCCCGGGCACTGTGTGGGCACTGTCCAGCCCCGGGCAGCCTGCGGGCAGCCGCACCGCTCCCTGCTCCCAGCTGTGGAAACTGAGGCTGGAGGCTGGGCCGTGGCGCCGGGCCACACACCGGGAGCCACAGGCCCGGGCCCGGTGCCGACGGCCTGGCTCCGGCGTCCACCCTTCCTCCCCGGTGCCCCCCGCCCCCGGGCTCCGCGACCTTGGGCCACGCTGACCGCCCGTGTCCTTTCTGCCTGTAAGCTGAGAGCGGCTGGCCGGCCCCGGGCGGCCCCCTGCCAGCTCGCACTCTGAGTTGTGCCAGTGTGACTGTGACGCGGCCCAGAGCCGCCGCCAGGGCAGCAGACACGTGACTCCCGGCTGAGCTCCCGGCGGTGGCGCTCGGCGTCCCGTGCTCCTGTGCCGAGGGCGGCTGGGCTGGCATCGCCTCCCGCTCAGGCCTCAGGGCACCCGCGCGCTCTGGGTCAGCTGAAGGTCACCCACGGGCTCAGAGCGCGCGGCCGGCAGATGGCTCGGCATCTGGGGAGGAGACAAGCCGGCCTTCCCACGCTCCCGCTGGCTCCTCCAGCGGCCCGTCCCACCCCGGCTCTGGTCTAAAAATACCCGGCTCCTCCCTGGAAGCCGGCAGAGGTGACAGATCCGCCGTCGGAGGAGACGGATTCACGGAGCCTGGGACAGCTGCCCACGGGCCTTCTGGCCTCGGCGCTCTGGTCCCGGCAGGACCTGAGGTCCCACAGGCACTTTCTGGGCCGGGGTCCTGTAGGGCAGGCCCGGGGGGGTCCGCTCTGAGCCCGGGGCAGGCACAGGCCCTGCGACGGGGACCCCGGAGCCGGCATCGGACCGTGGGCCCCCCTCCCGGCCCCCACCCGGCCCCCAAGCCCCGGTGCCGGCTCTGCAGTGCACGTGGCCGGGGTCAGTACTTGTCCGTTCACAGCCTGTCACACAGAAACAGCCCCGTCAGCCCACATCTGTGGGCACAGGCCACACGTATGAGAGTGCGTGTAGCGTGCAGAGGAACATGTGTGTGACCTCTCGAGGCCAGGTTTCCTGGGAGGTTTGGAGCGGATCCTTTTCCTCCGTCCATGGAGACCACAGAGCCTCCCAGCGGAGTCGGGGGAGGAGGTTCAAGAGTGGTTTCAGCCCTAGCCGGTGTGGCTCAGTGGATAGAGCATTGGCCTGTGGACTCAAGGGTCACAGGTTCGATTCCGGTCAAAGGCATGTACCTTGGTTGCTGGCACATCCCCAGTAGGGGTGTGTGTGTGTGTGTGTGCAGGAGGCAGCTGATGGATGTTTCTCTCTTATGAATGTTTCTAACTCTCTATCCTTCTCCCTTCCTCTCTGTAAAAAAAAAAAAAAAAAAAAAAAAAAAAAATCAATAAAATTCATATATTCTTAAAAAGAGTGGTTTTGGGTCACGGCCCCCGAATTCAGCAGCTGGCTGCTCCCTTTCTCCTTGAGCACATGTTTTGCTGCCAGTGCTCCCTGAGCTAACGGTCACCTCTTAAAGGGCCCTCAGCCCTCTGCAGCCCGTCTCTCGTCATGGAGGCCTCCTGCTGCCAGCCCGGCTGCTCCTAGCGGTGCATCCCCCCCCCCCCTGAGCCACCATCTCCCACCCCGATCTGCGGGGGCTTCCTGAGGCCCGGGAGCCTCCTGGGGCGGCACGGACACAGCCCCCGGGGGGAGTCCCCAGCCCGGGGCCCAGCGGCTCCCCTCCCGCCTCCTGGCTCACCGCGGTCTCTGGAGCCCCTTCCGGCCACGGCCGAGGGCTGTGGCAGTGGCGATGCTTCTGGAACCCCCGCTGGCCGTGGCCGGTGAGCTGGGCAGGGATGACCCTGAGGTCAGTGGCTGGGTCCCAGCCGCCTGCCTGGCGCCCCTCGCTCGGAGGATGCCCAGCACACTGGGCGGCGGGCGGGGAGGGCAGAGGCGGCCCGGCCCCCCGGCCACACAGGCCTTCTCTGGCTGCCCTCGCTCACGAGAAAGGCTTTCCCTCGGCGCTGAGCCCGCCCACGTCGCCGGGGCGTGGCGGGCCTGAGGGCCGCGTGTGGGACAGCGCGCCACCGGTGGCCGGGCAGAGACAGAACCAGCATCCCCGTCGCGCTGCCCCCGGACACTGTGCGTGGCATTCATCTCCCAACAGCGAGAATGCTGGTCTCAGAGGCCATGACCCTGAGCGAGTCCCGCCCACGGTGAGGGTGGCACAGCCAGTGCCAGGGTGGGGGGCGGCCCTGCCGGGGCTCAGCCTGCGTCCCTCCCCAGGCACCGCCCCAGAGCCGGTCCCCGGCCGCAGCCCGGCCTTCGCGCGCACGAGAGCAGCTGGGCCGTCCCCCCCAGGTGCGGGTGGGGGCGGGCAGGGCGCCTGAGCAGGGCACCTCCTGACCTCTCTCCTGGGTGTGGCTTCCTCCCCCAGAGGCAGGGGGCGCCCCAGGCACCAACAGCCCATTGCATGGGGAGAGGAGGGCTGCACCTGCCTCCGTGGGCAGGTGTGTGTGTGTGTGTGCTGTGCATGCGTGTGCACGAGCAGGTATGCCTGTATGCATGCATGTGACTGTGTGCAGGCATGCCCATGTGCGTGCACAGCTGCACGAAAACATGCATGTGAGCACGTACATGTGTTTGTGCGTGCGTACATGTCTGTGTGCCTGTGTGAGCGTGGACCCACGTCTCTGTGTGTAAGTATGTGTTTGTCTCTGTGCTCATTTCTGTGCACACACGCGTGTGAGTTTGTGGAGTCCTTGGCAGCCGGAGGCCACGGGATGAGGCAGCAGGAGAGCGGGGAACAGCGGGGCCCGGACCTGCCTCCGCCGCCGCAGGCCCTGGGACCTGCACGCCCCGAGCTCCAGGTCGGCAGGCTGGGCTTCCTGGATGCCTGCCAGCGCCTCGGACCCTTTCCCTGCTGCTTCCCAACCTTCCCCTGCGGGGCGTCCCGCCGGGTGGTGGCGGAGCCTGACCTCTGACCTGAGAGCCCGCGGCAGCGCCGGCACCGGGAGCTCCTCGCACACGGACGCATCCCCACCCGAGGGTGACCGTGCGGTCTGCCAGGCCCACCACGGCCCGCCTGCTGCCGCCCAGACTCCTCCCTCCCGGCTGCGTGGGAGCGGCGTGGGCTCCGCGGGGAACAAAGGCAGGATTGTACCCGCTCGTGAGAACGGGCACCGAGGACTGCCCCCCCAGCCCTCTGACGGCCGCTGCCGGGGTCGGAAGCAGCCTCGGGGAGCTGGGCGGGGGGGAGGGAGGGGGCGGTCAGCACTGCCCGCATGGCTCCTGCTGTCCCCGAGGTGCCTCACTGTGCCCGCGGCCTCTCCTCTTCACCGGAACACGCCCTCGCCCGCCCTCGCCTGCCCTGGGAGGCGGCCTGAGGTCGCACCGGGGCCGGAGGCTCAGACACCCCAGCCTCCCACCGAGCCACCCAGGCCCGCAGTCTGGTCACCCCCCCCCCCCGCCCCCCAGGGAGCTGGGTGAAGCCAGCCATCCACACGCCGAGGCGGACGGCGGCCGCGGGCAGGCGCTCGGCCCGGCGCAGGGACCTGGCTCCGGCGGGTCCGACCGCGGGTGACCTTGGCCTGGCCTTCGGGGGTGGCCCTCTGGCCTGGTGGCTCCAGGGGGTGGCGCTGCCCGTGACCCTCTGCCTACCGGCGGGGCCCAGGCACCCGAGCGCCCAAGGGGCCCGGCACCCGTCGGGAGGCCGGTCCGGGGGGCAGCCCCAGGGACGGAGGGCGGGCCCCTCGGGGACAGTGGACGTGCCTCCGGCCTCGCCTGGCTGGCCGCCCTTGAGAAGGTCACGGCTTCCTGAGCTGACCCTCCTCGCGGCCCCGGCAGGCCGGCGGGCAGCGGGCTCGGGAGCTGGGCTCGGGAGCCGGCCGCGGCACCGGCTCCGGGCCAGGCGTGTCTGCAGGGAGCGGGCACCGCAGCGTGTGGAGCGGAAGGCGCTCCTCCTCCGGAGACCGGACAGGCACCAGCCCGGCCCCGGGCAGCGCCCGCCTGAACCTGCTCCGGTCTGGTTCTCAGCGTTGGTCTCAGGTTTGGGGCAGGGGACCCCCGACTGGACCCACCCCATTGCAAGGTCACTCTGGGTCACCCTGGCCCCCTCCCTGGCCTCAGTGTCCCCATCTGCCCAGTGGGTGCTGTCTGGCTGCTGTGGTCACATGGACTGGCAGGTGGGGGCAGGGTGGCCAGGGGAGGCTCCTGCTGGGAGAGGAGGGGACACGGGGGCAGGTTTAAGGCTGAGGAAGACTCGGGGTACCTGCAAGGCGGGGGGCAGGGGGCGGTGGACACTGGCCAGGGCCCACCTCTCCCCCTGACTGAGGGGTCTGCAGGAGGCCGTGTCCTCCACTTGGGGTGTGCCTCTCTGCTTCCCCTGGACAAACTCCTATCCATCCTTCAAAGCCCAGCTCCAACGTGGCCTCACTGTCCGTCTGACAGAGGCTCAGGCATCAGCTCTGCGCTGGACACAGGGCACAGCACAGGGCCCTCCTGAGCCCCCGTGGGCCTCGTCCTGCCGGCGGGTCCCAGCGGCTGCCATGGGGCTGCCCGGCACCGTGCGGGCCTCACAGTGGACGGCCCTCCTGGCCGCGCTGGGACGCTGTGGCTGCAGGTGCGGGTGGGGGCGGGGCGGGCGGGGCGGGCAGGGCGCCTGAGCAGGGCACCTCCTGACCTCTCTCCTGGGCGTGGCCAGGGTGTCTGAGCCCCAGAGCCCGCACTTCCTCTGGCCTGTGGGGCGGGGCAGGGCCCCACACCTGACTCAGCCCCTGCAGACGGGGGTCAGAGCTCTGAGGGGGGGAGTGGGCAGCAGCGAGCACCCCGCTGGGAGGTGGGCAGGCTGAGGCCAGGGACCCGCCTGGCCTGGGTGAGAGTCAGGGTGCTCGGCCCCCGCTCCCCCGGTTTGGGCCGGCCGCCTCCGCCTGGCACTCGGCCTGCTGGGGGAGGGTGGGGCGCCTGGTTCCCGACACGGACGGCGTGCGGAGCTGGCATCCTGCGTCCTTTGGCCCTGGGATGGGCACGGGGAGGTGTCCCCTTCCCGGAAGGGGCTGAGGAGGGGGCGGGGCAGCCCGGCGGGCCCGGGCCCAGGCCACACCGGGCAGCTGTCCTGCTGGCCAGTCCCAGCGCCCCCCCGGGCTGGTCACTGCACCCCCAGCCAGGCTCAGCGTGGGGACCAGTGGGGGCGGGAGAGGGAGTGTGTCGTCTCTGAGGCCCTGGGAGCCAGCCTGGGGGCGGGGCACAGGAGGAGAGCAGTCAGCAGGAATGGGGGCAGAGTCCGGAGGGCGCCTTTGATCCGGCCAGGCCTGGCGCCGGGCCCAGTGCTGAAATTTTTTGTTTTTGTTACATAAGCCGGTAAACTCCTGGCCTCGGCGGTGCGGCTGAGGTGTCTGTCACCTGCACAAAGCTTCCCCGTCTGCCCTGAGACTGACTCTGGAGTCGGCCTGCCCTTGTGGGCGGGAGCGGTCCCTGGCGGCCACACAGGCCTCTTGCCCTCCCACCCCATGTAGCAACCCCCCAGCACCCCCTGACACACACAGACATCACGGAGTGGGGATGTGGGAGTGCCTCATTCCTCTTCTCACTCTGTAGCTGGCAAACTCCTACTCATCCCACAAAACCCAACTCCGGCTTGTCCTCTGAAGCTCTCCATGAACTCCTCCCAGCCACCCTGCTGCGGGCGGGGCCCCTCCCCTGACCCCTGCCTCCAGCCCAGGCGGCCGGCCCCGCACCGCTGGGCACAGCCACTGCCCATCGGGCCGGCCCCCCGCTGGGACGTGTGGAGGGAGGAAGAGTCTGACCCCGCGGTGCTGGCCGTCCTGTCCCGGCCGGTCTGGAGGGGAGGCTGCTCGGGACTGCGTGCTGCCCCCTCCACACCAGCCGCCATAGTGCCCGAGGCCAGGACTCGGGGGCGGAGGACAGTGTGGGGTGAGAGGAAGGACCACGCGGAAGGAGGTGAGGCCGGGCGCCGTGTTTGTCCCAGTGCCTGGCCCCGGGCGCCCGACCGGCTCCTTCCAGGCTGAGGGCCGGGGCGGGTTTCTTCTCATTAATTTGGGGACAATGAAGTGACCCCACAGGAGGGTCGCGGGCATGACCTGCCCACACAGTGGTCCAGAGGAGCGGGTGCTGCCAGGGACAGGCCTGGGGGGAGGGGAGGGGGGAGGGACAGCAGGAGGCCCAGCAGAGGCGGGTGCCACGTGCTGGGGGTGGGGGGTGCCCTCCGGTGGCTGGAGGGGACCAGGGTGAGCTTCCCTGCAGGGGAGCCCGGGGTTGGGGAGGGAAGTCCAGGCTGTGAACAGGGGCAGGGGCCAGGGGCGCTGGCCCCGGTGCTCTGGGCAGTGGACCTGGACTGGGCCGGGCCCGGGCTGGCAGGACCGCGGCCTCGCTCAGGCCCAGGCCTCCCGGACACCCTGCCCCGCCGGGCCCGGAGCAGACGCACCCCCTGCTCCCCGCACGCCCACCGGCGCCCTCGGGGCCGCTGGCAGCCGCCCCCCCCACCGCAGCGGGCACTCACCCGCCGGGTGCCTGCCCCTCTCTGGGAGGTCTGTGGCTCCCAGGCCTGAGGGACCGGCTCTCATCAGCTGTCAGGGTGGCACCTGCCCTGGGCACCTCCTGACGTACAGATGGAGGAACAGAGGCTCAGGGAGGGAGGGGCCATCTGGCCAAACATGCATGAGGGCCGGACAGACAGGACCAGACAACCAGCGGGAGGGGCGAGGCCGGGCAGGCTTCCTGGGTGTCTGGAAGGCGGGCTGCCCCCGGCACCCCCACCCAGGTCACCCGGCACGGTCCCCGCCCGGGGTGCTGTGCGGGATGGAGGGGCTGCAGCCCAGCCTGCTGCTCCCTTTCAGCGAGCGCCAGGCGCCATCTGGTGGCCACGCCCGGCCTCGCCGCAGAGGCTGCCCGGAGCTGGGGCGCCCCTCCAGGGGGACCCCCTCGTTGCACGCAGAGGGGTGGCAGCTCCATCCTCGGGCGGCTTAGGGCAGGGGGGACCCAGCCCAGTGCGCTGTCCCCAAACCCGCCTCGGAGCCGCTGAGACCCTGCGGGAGACGGCCCCTCCCCCTGACCCCGAGCCCCGGGGACCAGGTTCCCACCAGAGCGGCGCTCCCCCCGAGGCCCGGCTCGCTCCGAGGTGCCGAGTGCTCCCACGCCAGGCCCGGGCCGCCCGGCACTCCTCGCCCTGAGAACCAGGCCGAGGGGCAGGCGCCGGGTGGCCGGGACGTCCCCCGGGCAGGGCTGCAGGCAGGGGGACCCGGTGCTGGGCTGGCTCCCTTCCCCGCAGGCCCCAGTGGTTCCCCTGGGGACACAGGCCCGGACTCCAGGCCGTGGGAGCCCCCAAATTCAGCCCCCGGCTCCCCTGCTTCAGTGGCTGCCCACCAGTCACCCCGCGAGGCCCTGGCTCCCTCGCCGCCCCCCCTGCTCCGGCCAGTCCCAGGCCCCCCAGTGTCACCTCCCAATGCTCTCCCCCGGCCACTGCACTGCCCTCCCGGCTCCCCCATGACCAGGCCGCCCACTTCGGCCCACGCGTGGCCATCGCCTCCGGCTCTCCGCCTCCGGGGGGCAGTCTCCCTCCTTCCTCCTTTTTGATATATTTTTATTGATCTCAGAGGGGAAGGGAGAGGGAGAGGGAGAAACATTGATCCACTGCCTCTTGCACGCCCCACACTGGGGATCGAGCCTGCAACCCGGGCCTGTGCTCTGACCAGGACCAAACCGGGGACCTTTCCGTCCACAGACGGATGCTCTATCCACTGAGCCGCCCCACCAGGCTGTGGTGTGACCTGAAGGGCCGCGTGGGCTCTGTCCCCGGCCCCGGCCCTTGCCCGCTCTGCCTGCCCGCCAGCTGTGCCCTCCAGGGGCCCACAGCACCAGGGCCCATCTTCTCGTCCTCAGCCTGGGAGGGACGGGCTCAGAGAGGCCAGGGGTGCCCCAGGCCACACAGCCCTTCCCGCGGGGCAGCCTCGGACCCTGTGCTCCCGCTGCCCCCAGGGAGCCCGAGGGCCCGCCCGGCTGCTGGCCTTCCTGTGCCACTCAGGCCCCGGTGCCTCAATCGCGGTGACCACAGCCACCTGCAGGCTCTCCCTCCATCCCGAGCCCCCGGGGTGGGGGCTACTCGGAGCCACAGCGCCCCCTGCAGGACGAGGGTGGGCCCACGGGGACCTCTGTGGATGTGGGTTTCCTCGCTCCTGGACCTGACCTTTCCCCACCACCACCACCCTGAGCCTGCTCCCCCCACCGCTCTGATGCCCAGGAGGGGGCTTGGCTTGGGGTCCAGGCCCCGGGGACAGACCGGCCTCTGAGCCCAGCCGGGCCAGTGGTGTGCGGGCGGCCGTGTCTCTCTGGCTGAGGGGCCCCTTGGAGCAGAGGAGGCGGCTCGGGCACCCAGGAGGCCGTGGGCCGCAGGAAGGGACCCCAGACTCCGCCTGGCCCTCCTCCGCAGCCCCACGCCCCCCTCCACCCCCCGGGCAGCCGGGGAGGCGGCAGCCAGAGGCCCAGGGACAGGCCGGCGCACGTCAGCTCTGCTGGCCTGGGCAGCCCGCCGCTCAAGGCCGCCGCCGCCCGCCGCCACCTGGTGTCGCGCGGGGAGCACCGTCCAACGGCGGCAGGCGGGGGGGGGGGGGGCCCGGCCTCCCTCTCGCCGGTGGAGAGTGGGGGCCGCGGGGGAGCAGGGCTGCCGTGCACCACCAGGCTGGGGGCCGGGGGGCGGGGCAGCGGGACCTTCTTCCATGAAACACCCACACGGATTTTGGGGTTGGGCGGGACAAAGGCGAGGACAGTGCAGGGGGAGCCGCTCTTACTAAGACACACGGGTCCCTCTCGGTTATGCGTGGACTCTGCCTCCGGTCTGTTCCCGTGGAGCTGTGTGTTCGCTATCACGCCGGGCCTTCGCCTCTGGGGTTTACGTGTGTGTGATCGTAGGGAGCGAGGCGCCAGCGGGAGGAGCGGCGATGTGAGAGGCGGCGGCCGGATGGACTCGAACCGGCCCCTGTCCGGGCCGCCCTGGCCGGCGCCCCGTGGCTCTGAAGGAATTTAGGTGGAGACGCTCCGTGGGCCCAGACTCGGTGTGGCCTTGGCTCCGTGCCCACGTGCTGACGGGTGGGCTGGTCCCCGTGGGTCCCAAGAGGGAGGGCACCTGTGATGCTGGGCTTGGCCACCCATCCGGCCCCGGCCCAGGGGACAGCAGGGCCGGTGGTGCCGCCTGGCCCTGGCTCAGCCGGGGCAGCAGGTCTGGCGTTGGCCAGCTCCTGAGGGGTCAGAGGTCAGAGGTGGCTCCTGTAGACCGTAGGGCCCACGGGACACCCCAGGAGCCCACTCTGGTCACCCCGGAAGCCTTGCTGGTCTCCCAGGAGGAGCGGGGCCGCAGCCTCTGAGCCCAGGAGCCACTCCCCGAACCGCCAGCAGGTGGCGCCAGGCCTCCAGCCGTGGAGAGGGCTCGGCCGCCCTGGGTCCTGCCTCTTCCTCCTCCCCTCCCCCCAGTCGAGAAGCTCTGACGGCCTCTCCTGGCTTCCCCGCAGCACCACGGAGGAGGTGGGGAAACTGAGGCTCGGGGGCAGAGCGGCTGCCCGTGGCCTCTGGCCCAGAAGCCAGGCGCTCCCTGCAGGCTCCCGGGGTGGGGAGGGCAAAAACGGCTGCTTGGCCACACTGCCGGCTCCATCCGGACTGCTGACGGCCAGAAGGCAGGGAGCCCCCGCCCCCCACCCCCCTCGCCCCTCACGCCCCCCACGCCCCCCACACCCCGCCCGCCCACCTCTGGGGAGCCCTCCCCCATCCCCAGCTCCAGGCACCAACGTTGGCCCTGGAGAGTCTGGGACTGGGTGGTGGACAGTAGGGACCAGAGAGCCAGGTGTCACCCCCTCCAGGAAGCCCCCCCTGACTGCAGGGCCGGCCCAGGCACTGAGTCCCTGCCTGGCCCCGCCATGCTCAGACCACATGGCTGCTGTGTCCCTGCTGTCCCGCCAGGCCATGAGCTCCGAGGGGCGGGCACCACAGAGGTGCCAGGAGGAAAAGCTAGTCTGGCTCCTCGGGGAATTCACGGGCAGGCACAGGCCCGGCTCAGACATGAACATGGCTGACAGGGCACGCTGACATGGGCACGGCTCAGACATGGGCACGGCTCAGACACGGGCACGGCTCAAACACAGGCCCGGCTCAGACACGGGCACGGTTCAGACATGGGCACAGCTCAGACACGGGCACAGCTGACATGGGCACGGCTCAGACACGGGCACAGCTCAGACACGGACATGGCTGACATGGGCACGGCTCAGACACGGGCACAGCTGACATGGGCACGGCTCAGACACGGGCACAGCTGACATGGGCACGGCTCAGACACGGGCACAGCTGACATGGGCACGGCTCAGACACGGGCACAGCTCAGACACGGACATGGCTGACATGGGCACGGCTCAGACACGGGCACAGCTCAGACACGGACATGGCTGACATGGGCACGGCTCAGACACGGACATGGCTGACCCGGGCCCAGCTCAGGCAGATGGGAGCTGTGCTGGTCCAAGGCAGCGCCGAGCCACAGCAGGAAGAGGAGGGGCTGTGCGTGAGGCCCGGATGAGGGTGCACAGGGGGCAGGGCTGCCTGGGGGCTGGGCGGTGCCCAGAGGAAGGGCAGAGGGGCCGCTCGGAGAGGATCGGAGCCTGGTGGTGGCCAGGGTGGAGAGGGGAGGGACAGAATGGGGTTCAGGGGTGAAGGGGCCGGACTGCCCAGCTGCGGAGGGATCGAAGGGGGCTGGGCAGTGCCCCAGTCTGCACCCTCCCTCCCCCCGCCCGAGCCCAGAGGGTGGTGAGGGGACGGACGAGGGGCCCGCTGGGAAGCCCTTCCCACAGCCGCTCCAAGATGGTGGCTCAGGGGCGTCCTCGTGGCGGTGGGAGAGGCCGGGGAGCTGGGAGGAGGGGCCAAGGCCTCAGGGTGCCTCTCGGGGGGGAGGGGGGGTCCCTTGCCTGGGTCCCTCCCCGGGCCACATCTGCGGACGGCGTCTGTCTGTCTTCCTGTGGGCGGAGCCTGGGGGGTGGTGTGTCCGGCTCTGTGCCCACTTGGTCAGCAAGCAGCAGCCCGATTGCCCAGTGTCTTCCGTGGAGGGAGTGGGGCAATCTGGGGGCTGGCCCTGCCTGGGGAAGGGTTTTGTTTTGTGTGTGTGTGTGTTTTTAACGTATTTTTATTGTTTTCAAAGAAGGAAGGAAACATCAATGGCGAGAATCATGGATCAGCTGCCCCCCGCACGCCCTCTACCTGGGGATGGAGCCCGCAACTTGGGCCTGTGTGCTGACCAGGAACGGAACCGTGACCCCTGGTTCATGGGGGTCTTACGGGGCCTGTGTCGGGCGCCACTGGCGCTCTCCGGCCCCTGGCCAGGCATGGCGGGTACGGTGGTGGGGCTGGGGCTCAGGGCACAGATGGGCGAGCCCGGCGACCCCACGGCTGGGAACGGCTCCTGCTGCGGCCATGCACCCCCCCACAAAGACACGCCCCGAGCCCGCCCCCGGGCCCCCCACCCCCGGCCTGGCTCAGAAAGAAAGGGCCAAGTCCAGACTCTCAGCAGAACAGTCTTTATTGAGAAGAGTACACGCAGGCAGCTCCCCCTCCTCCTCCCCGTGGCAGTCCTCCCACCCCCTCCTCCCAGCGGCTGAGTCCCGGGGGGTGAGGGGCGGGGCGGGCCCTCGGTGCCTCTGGGCTCCGCAGGGAAGGCAGTAGGTTGTATAGTTATCTTCACAGTGGCACCATCTCTGCCCTGAAACCACACAACCTACTACCTCACCGCGCGGCTCCCCGTGCTGCGGCCCGCCGCCGCTGCCCCCCGCCAGCCCCGCCCGGCCGTGGCCGTGGCCGAGCAGAAGGCTGGCGGTGTGGGGCAGGAGAATGGTGTGGGGCCTCCCCACCCGCCTCCCCCATCCCGCCCCCAGCGGCCCCTCCCGGCGCTGTCCATCGGCGATATCACAACCGCTTCAGGAAAGACAGTAGATTGTATAGTTATCCCAGAGCAGGGCAGAGCCCCAAACTATACAACCTACTACCTCACCCCAAAGGGCGCCGTCTCAGCAAGGCCCGAGCTTCTTCCTGGGGGGAGGAGGGGAGGGGGAGGGGGAGGGAGAAGAGGAGGAGAGAGGTGGAAGGGGAGAGGGAGATGCGGGAGGGGGAGGGAAGAAGGGAGAGGAGAGGAGGGGAGGGGTGGGCTGAGAGGAGAGTGCAGGGTGGTGGTCGGGAGACTCATGGTCACCCCATCAGGACGGAGCGCCCCCTGGCCTGAGCACAGGGAGGCCGACAGGGGCGAAGGCGTGCGGGTGGCTGGGTGGTCAGCGCCGTGCAGCAGGTTTTGGCTCCGTCCAGGCGGGGTGTGCAGGAGGCGCCGGTCGAAGTTCCTCCTTCTCCCTTCCTCTCTCTGAAAACCAGTAAACGGTGTGAGCCTCACACCTGCCCGCTCCCCCGGCTGGAACCCCAGGGCCCACGGGAGTGGAGGACTTCAGGCCTGGGGCGGTGGGCAGCTGAACCTCCCTTTTCTGGGGGACACGGGGTCCTGGGCCGGCCCCCCAGGCAGCCGGGGCCTCAGCAGGGCCGGCAGGCGGGGAAGGGGACTCGGCGGTGGCCGGGCGGGGGCTGGCGGCCGGGGAGGGGCTGCAGTGGGGGCTGGGGGCCGGGAGGGACCAGGCCGGGGACAGGTGTGCGGGCGGCTCGGTGGGCAGGTGGCGCTCCGAGGCGGGCGGATGTCTGGAGGGAGGAGGCAGACAGACAGTGTCACCCCACAGTCACCTCGGGCTTGGCTTGGGGCCACCGGGAGCCGGGCCCCACCGCTGTCACCGATTAGGTTTCTGCCCATAAAGAGCCAGTGTTCCCGCCAGTCAGGCCGACAATGGAGTCGGGAAAAGACACGGGACGGCCTCGGGCAGGCCAGCCAGGCACTCGATTACGGAGCCAAGTCAGTATCAACTCGAAGGAGGGACTTAAAAATTAACTCCAAAAAAATAAAATAAAATAAAGAGCAGCATCCTCATGAAAAAAAATATATATATATTAACTCCAAGTCAGCCTTAGAGGCGGCGTGGGCCGTGGTCGCGGCTCCTCCTGCCTCAGGCTCCAGCGCTGGGGGTGCAGGGCCCCAGGGGCCTGTCGCCCCAAGACCACACCCTGGGGACAGGGCAGAGTCCAGCGTGGCTCCGGGAGAGACCCAGCCCCCTCCCTGTGCAGGCCCGGAGCCCGGGTGGGAGGCGGTGCCCCTCCCACCGTCCAGAACATTCATTGCCCCTCCCACCGTCCAGAACATTCCCGTGTTCCCTCCTCAGCTCCGCCCCCAGGGCCCTGGACAGTCCCCCTCCCGTGGCCTCAGTCTTCCCGCCGGGGAATGGGGGCTCCGCCCAGCCTCCCTGCCGCCAGCCGGGGGCCAGGGCGGACCGCCTCGGGCAGGCTGGGCGGAGCGGAGCCGGGCAGGAATGCCAAGCCCCGACCTGCCCGCACTTGTCCTTGGAATGCCACGTGGCCCCTCTCCCAGGTCACATGGCGTCGAGGTACACCCTTCCCGCCACCGCCCGCAGCCCGCGGCCCGCAGCCCGCAGGGGGCCTGCTGACCGCTGAGGAATGCCAGGGGCGGGGCCCGCGGGCCATGCGGGCCCCACGGCCTCAGGCACCCAGGGCGGGCGCCGGCAGGGACTGGGGGCCGGTGTGGTCAGGGCGAGCTAAGTCCCCAGGGACAGGCACGGGCAGAGCTGCCAGAACCTTCCAGGCTGCGTGGCCCTGTCTGGTCTCTTAAAAGGAGCCACTCCCACCCAGGGAGAGGACGAGCAAAGGAGCCCAGGGGCCCGGCGGGCACCAGGCTCAGCACCGATTTGCCCCCTGAAAAGCAGGCCACCCCCCTCACCCCCCCGCCACGTGTCTGCACACCCACCTGGGTCCCCGGCGGACGGCTGATTCGGGAGCAGGCGGAGCTGGTCGGGCGGCGGTCTGCACTCTGTGAAGGAAAGTTCTGTCATTGCTGAGAAGCAGTCCTCACTGAGCCTCAGACGGCCCGGAGCACGAGGCCGCCTGGACTCCGTTCCCTAAGCCCACGGAATGTCCCCGGAGCCGCTGTGCCGGCCGGGGCGGAGGACTGGGGGCTGAGCGCGGGCGGCCGTAAATCACCGCCGGTGTAATTATCCGGGCACCAGCTCCTCTCTCCCTGCCCCTGGGAAATCCCTTCATTTCCTGCATTATCCCCTCCCCAACGTCTCCATCAGCGGCGCGGCCCACTCCTCCGGCTCCCTGCCAGCTGGGGGGCTGGGTGCAGGGTGGTGGGCGCGGGAGGTGAAGGCTCACCCCCACAGGCCTCTCCGGACCGGACAGAGAACTGCAGGCACCCTCACCTCCGCGGGGCTGGGGCCCCCGCTGCCTCTCCTCTCCGCCTGGGGCTGCGGAGCCGAGGGGGGACGGCTGCCCCTCTAGTTCCCACACACCCGGGTGGCGACCCTACTTCTCAGATGAGGAGACTGAGGCCCAGAGGAGAGCCGCCTGCCCGGCCACGTGGGGCCGCTCCCGGCGCCATGAGGCGGTCTGAGCGGGAGCCAGGGCGGGGCGGGCACCGCGGCATCTGGGACGTTTCGCAATCAGCCAGCGGGAGCTGAGTTTGCAGGGGGAGGAGCCGAGGGGCCCCTGGGCGGGTGGGACTTAAGTCCCCAAGGCCAGGCCCTCGCTGAGGGGAGGGGCCAGGCTGGGGGGTGGGCTGCTGCCCGCATGGACAGCGGCCGCCCAGGCCCCGGGCGGTGGGGGGAGGGGGGCCTACAGCGGGGTGTCCTGTTCTCCGGAGTTTCGGGGCCCCGGGGGTCCTCACAGGCACGTGTCGCCGGGCACCACAGACTCCCAGCAGAGCCTGGTGGGCACCGCTGCCCACAGCCGAGCTGTGGATCTGCACACTCTGACCGACTCAGCTCACCAGCCACCCTCTCTGGCCAAATTCTAGGACTCCTTCCCTCACCCGCACCCAGAACACACAAAGACCCCGAACTGAGGACCTAGCTCCTCACCCTCCGTCTCCCTCCTTCTCCCTCTCGCCGTGCAGTCGGTAAACTGAGGCGGGGAGCACGGGGCTGTGCCCCGCAGGGAGGGAGCGGCTTGCCTCTGTCCAGCTGCTGGCAGGCGGGAAAGGCCGCTGAGCCGGAGCCCAGAGCGGGGAGGGCCAGCTCCGGCTGGAGACCCTGGGGGAGCCTCGAACTCGGGGGCAGGGCTCGGGAAAGCAGGCTGGCTCCGAGGGAAGCCAGTCCGCGGCCGCGGCAGCAGGGGGCCCCCTGGTTTCCATGGGGACGGGCGGGAGGCAGAGCTCTGGCGAGGCCAGCAGATGTGGCCTGTGCGGGGCTGGCGTGGGGGTGGGGTGGGGAGGGGGAGGGGCGGTGCCGCCCGTGGCAGGCCCGGGGCTGGATGCAGGAGGCCCCCCCAGGAAGCTCCCCGGGTCCGGACCCTCCGGGCCACACGTCTGCTCCCCACGTGCTGGCCCAGCCCTGCCTGCGCCATCTTGGCCCGGGCCTCCTTGAGGACCCCGTTTGCCGAGGGGGCCCCTCCGCCTGAGTGTGGACAGACGGGCGTCCCGCCTCGGGCGCTGCAGCCCGGCCCTGGCCCCACAGGTCTGCTCGGCCCGGCCCTGCCATCTCCGCTCCCGCCAGGCCGCCCGAGGGCCCCGGAGAACCCGGGGACGCCGAGCGCCTCAGGCACAGGGCACTGGGGATCGGGACGTGAGCCTGCGTCTCAGTGAGGACAGGAGGGCTGGCTTCGCAGGAGCCCCTCACTCCGAGACCCCCGCCCTCCCCCAGAGGCGGAGGGCGGACCTCTGCAAGGAGACCCGGGAGAGCCCACAGGAGGAATCTGGAAGTCTCCTTCCTAACCCCCCCCCCCGCCCGCCCTTCCAGTGCAGGCTCCGAGGGTCCCGGGTCCGAGTCCTCACCTCTGGGGGTTCCTCTGCAGAGCGTCCGAGAGCAGCCGGGCACCACCGCCAGCTTCCCGCCTGGGCCCTGCGAGGGGAGCAGAGAGCAGTGAGCCCCTCCCCGCTTCCCGCCCTGCGGCCACACTGTGCGCTGTCCATGGTCCCGCCGCCGCCTCTGCCGCCGCCGCCGCGCTCAGAGGCACAAGGCGCCCCGCTCCCCCTCCCCGCCGCTGGATGCCGAGCCTTCCCGGTGTGCGCTCCCGCCCGCCGCCCCGCGTGGGGCCCGGGCCCGGGAGCCGAGGGCGACTCCTCTGGGGCAGAGCTCGCCTCGGGGCTGGAGCACCGGGGACTGAGGCCCGGCCGGGGGCCGTCCGTCCAGCCGGGGGCCTGGGCAGTTGGCGTCGGGCAGCTCGCTATTTGTGCACAAAAAGGGCTGGAGCCGAGGACACGGCTCCCGGCCGCCCCCCACCCCCGGCCCGGCCGCCGGCCGCGGCCGCTCACCTGGCCTCGCACATGGCGGGGAGGGAGTCCTCGTCTGGTCCGGAGTCGAAGTTGACCGTGGTGCGCAGCAGCAGGCTCTGGCGGCGGGCAGGGCGGGAAGAGCCTTTTGAGTCCTGGAGCCCGCCCCGTCCACGCCCCCACCGGAAGCCGGGCACACCCATCGCAGGAATCTGGGGGCTGGGCTGGGCTCCCAGGAAACTGGGCCAGAGGTGGCCCCACCCCCAACCCCCCTGGGGGTTTGCAAGCCCTGCCTCCACCTCCCATCCAGATCCCCTTCCCCCACCCCCTCCACCCCTCCACCCCTCCGCCCCTCCACCACCACCCCCAGCTCGCAGAGGCCAGAATTCCAGAGGCCAGAGGTCGGGGTCCTCCCAGCCCACCCACACGCTCCATCCGGGGTCACATGGCATTCCTGGGACCCGGGCTGCAATCTCTGCCTCCCTCCCCGGACGGGGGCCCAGGTGGGGACGGGCAGGCAGGTCAACGGCCAGCCAGGCCTCCCCCCGACGGAGGCCACAGGGAGGGAAGGCAGAGGGGCCCCCGCAGGCCTCCCGGCCACGGGGCCCTTCCCCAAGGCCGCGCCGGCGCCCCCGTGTCGGCGCAGACGTGCGCCTACGTGACGCGGGTGGCTCTTATCAGCCCGCTGTCCAAGGCCGCCGGGCAATCGGCGGGCTCATCGCCCTCCCCCCACCACCACGTCCCACCCCCCGCGCCCCCTCCCCTCCCCAGGGGCCCGGCACGTAGGCGCACGTGCACACACGCACAAGGCCTGCCCACCCAGGCGCTGGCCGCTCCCACCCGTCCGCCCGGCCGCCATTTCCTCTCCCGGGCCCCAGCCTCGCTCAAGTCTGCAAATGGCCGGCCCGGCACCGCCTGGCCCCGAGGGGACGGGCCCTGCCTGCCAGCGCCCAGAGCGCAGGGGGCGGGCGAGGGCCCTTCCTTCCCCCTCCGCAGCTCGGCTGTCCCCCCACGGGCTGTTGGGCGGCCCACGGCCAGCCCCAGGCAGACCTGTGGCCTCGGAGTGCCCATCCACCTCTGGAAGCCGTGACGGCACCCATCCACCCCGTCTCTCTCGCACCCAAGTTTCCCCACGTGCCCCGAGGACGGACACCTGTGTGTCCACGCACACGCGCTCCAACACGGGCCACGGTGCAGAGGGAGCATGCCACCACATCCAGCCGCCACGTGGACACCCGTGTGCACGCTCAGTGAACACAGAATGGACACGGGCTCTGGAGGACGCAGGCCAGCCCTCGCCTGAGCGTGGTGCCTCCGGGGAGCATGACGAGGGCAGCCCTGGTGCCCAGGCGTTCCTGTGCGAACCACGCATGTGCTCAGTGCCGACCACGTGTCCCTGTGAGGCAGGGACACGTGCCGTCCCATTGCACGGACGAGGAAGCAGAGGCACGGCGAGGCGAGGCGAGGCTCGCCCCTGGCGGGGGAGAGGCCCCCGTCGCTCTGAGACTGACCTGAATCTCTGAGAGTCCCGGCATCGATCAGAAATACGACTCAGATGCAGAGACGGGGCAGCCACAAGCCGAAGGGCCCCGTCGGAAAGGACAAAGGGTTTTTAAAAATCCCGGGAAGCTGTCTCCCCGACGGGGCTGGCAAACGCCATCAGCTTTTCCTTTCATTCCCCAACTTCCCCACCAGCAGGTACAGTTCTTAAAGCGGCGGAAAACAGCCGCAGCCCCGCTCGCTCGCTCCTCTGCAGGACGCAGCCGGGAAGAGCTCCCGCCTGCTGCAGGCACGGACAGCTGCCCGCCGCCACCTCCCCTACGAAGGGGGCTGGGGGCTGGGGGCTGGGGGCTGGGGGCTGGGGACGGGACAGGAGCGGGATCCAGGACTGGGAGATGCAGAAGCAAACCCTTAGAGAGGGGAGGGAAGCACCCTGGGCGCCGATTACAGCACCGTAATGTGAGCAAACTCACAGAATAAACAGTCCCGGGCGCTTGCGAATGAGGGTGGCTGTGAAAGCGCGCTGCTCTGCCCTCCCGGCGGCGCCGGGGACATTAAAGCCGCTCTTTATCTTGGCAAGATAAAATTTTTTTAAGTTTATGGCTGCTCTTCGTAGTTTACCTGTTGAGTTTTTGTTAATTTTTTTTTTTTTTTTAGTTTGGGTGTTAAAGTACCTTTAGACCGTGCCAAATGTTTAACCAGCTGGCTTTTTCCTAAGAGCCTCAAAATAGCCTCCCGGAGGCTGCAGGCGAGACACCGGCATCCACCGTCCATCCCACGCGCAGCACAGTCTGACGCTGCGCGTGGGTCTGGGCCAGGGCTGCCCGCCCTGCAGGACAGGACAGAAGCTGGTAACTCATTAGAACGTGGAAGGTCCTTTGACCGGGGTCATGTGCTGTCTCAGAAGGCCGGGATAAAGACCGAAATTTAAATTAAAATTTAATGAAGGGGATCGTGTTCCCCTGCGGAATTTTTCGGGGGCGGGAGGTCGCCGGGTCAGGCTGCGGCTCCGCGCGGGGCCACTTGTTTATTCTGACCTCCGTCCCGCAGAGCCGGCGGCGTGGCCGGGCGAGGGGAGAACGGGCGGCTTCCGTCTCCAGCGGAGCTCACACAGAAGCGAGGGCGTGAAAGCTGCTCTGCATGCCGCTTTCTTAAAAAAAAACCCACACACAAAACCCCACACACAAAAGCAAAAACCCTGCTGAGAAGCACTGGGTGCCACGGGGAAGGGTGAGATTTTTGCCTGATTTACAAAAATAAAATACATTTAAAAAAGAAAAAAAAAAGAAAAAGCCTGTGGAATTTTACGGATTGGGGGATGAGGTGCAGTTTGCTGATCTCGCCCAGGTTAAAGGCTGCGATGGTGGCGGACACGGGTGGGGGGCTCCCGTGTGCATGAACACCGGGAGGAGAGCCCAGCCTCCGAGGGAAATCCTGACGAGCCCCACAGCGCTCCTGCACGGGAATTAATTGATTTTGTGCTGCTACGTGCCCCACCTTGTCCAAAAGGAAGACGGGCGAGCACTCGGGATAGGGGCCTGCCGTTCCCTCCCGGACTCAGGGTTAAAAATCTCTCATCTGCGTTAATTGCACCGAGAAGAAAAATTTTTTAAGAGCAGAGCGGCGGGCAGCCAGGAAAAGTCTACGTGCTTTTAAACACGGTGAGCACCCTCCCCCCCCCCCCCAAACGCCTCCCTCTGCTCCCGCTCACTTGCCTCTGAGACGCATTGCCCTGTGTCTTCCTGCGGCTTTTATCCTGTCCGTGCCGCGCGGGGTGCTGGCTAAATATTTGGGTGGCACGCGCCTGCCGCTGCGGCCCTGAGCGGCCAGGCTGTCACCGCCCGGCGATGTTTTAATTTCTCCTGCTCCGGCGGCCGGCCGTCTGGCCTCAGAACAAAGCAGCCGCCCTGCTCCTGTGCGTGCGGGCTGCTGCTCCGTTCTCATATTCGGCGGCTGCTCCCCCTCGGCTCCGAATCAGGAAAAAAAAAAACAAAGACGCACACACAGGAGGGTCTGCCTGTGAGCTGCAGTCTGGAACTTTCTGGTCCTAGCTTTCTGTGTCCCGTAAGCCAAGACCCTGGCGGCCCCGAGCCGCGGGGAAGCGGCTGAGCCTGCAGTGCACTCCGGCCGCCTGCCCGAGGGCGGAGGGGAGCGGAGGCTGCACTCTGCAGAGCCCACCTTCTCAGGGAAAGGGGCCAACAAAGAGCCTCGGGTAGCCCGGCCCCAGCTCTCCAGGAGCCCCGGGGCCCCCCGGGGGCAGGCAGGTCCTTAAGGGATCCCCACCTCTGCCGGCCCCGGCTCTGCGGTCTGAACCAGGACAGACTGGGCTGCAAAGGGCCCCCCAGGGTCTGTGCAGTGGCAAAGCCCATGTGAACCCCACATGCAGGCGGAGGGCAGCGGCTGAGAGCCGGCCCCGCTCTGCTGGGGCTGGAGTGAGGGCCTCAGAGAGAAAAGCCCCAAACCTCACAGATTTCCCCACGCTGAGCCCAGAGCCCCGAACAGCCTTCTTTTCTCTTTTTTTTTTCAAAAAAAAAATAAAACAAAAAAAGGGAGAGAGCACGGGACCCCGCACTGCGGCCGCGGCCGCACAGAGGATGCCGGGCACATAAAGGGCCTCTGTTTCCGAGCGTCCACCTCCGAGTGCCGGCCGCGGGGCCGCCGGGAGGGGCTGGGGCCGCGGGGTCCGTCCCGCCGCTCAGCGGAGATTAGAATGCGGGCGGTCAGGGGGACTCCGGGAGGGAGCGGGGGGCGGCCGTGCCGGGAATGCCTCCTGCCCAGCCGCTCAGATGGCTGAGCGCGGCGGCCGGGCCGTTCCCCCCCCATTGTCAGCTCTGGGGCTTGGAGAGCCGGCTCGGCCTCTGCGTCTCCCTGCGTCTCTGACTTCGCCGGGGCTGGGGGTGGGGGGCCTGGGGGAGAATTTGAATTCCGGAGGACCAATTAGAGGGAGAGAACCTAACGGCACGAACACAAGATGGCAGAGGCTCGGCTCGGCTCCAGAAAGAGAAGGAAGAGGGACTTACCCAGGCGCGGGGACGAGCTCCCTGCAGCGTGAGGACTGAGCCACCGTGCCCGTGCCCGTGCCCGTGGGTCAGGCGGCGGCAGCTGAGCACGGGCCCCGCTGGCCAGGCCGAGCCCCGGCGCCAGCCCCGGCCAGACGGCCCTCGGGGCCCTGGTCTCTGGCCACCGGCTCTGTCCGTCCCCGGCCCAGCTGGCGTGGCTGGGCCTCGGCCCCCGGAGGCAGCGCTGCCAGGAGCCGAGTGGCGCTGGAGCCCGGCTGGCAGCGGAGGAGAAAATGCTACTTTTGTCTCCTCGCTCGCTGGCTCGTCTGGCACTGGCTGCGGCGGGGAGGGCGCCAGGCTGCGCTCGGCCCCGCCCACCGGGAATTTTGAAAGATGCTCATGGGTGTTACAGGCAGACGTGGCAGAGGCGGGGGGGCCGGACCCCCAAACGAGGCGGGAAGGGGGGGCTGGCCGGGGGGGGAGCAGGAGGAGAAAGCTGCAGCGCCTGGCCACTCAGCGGCCACCGAGGAGGACGCCGGAGCCCGCCCGCCGGCCCTCCCCGTGGCCAGGCTCGCGCCATGTTAGGGCGGCCTCGGGGCGGCTGCCCGGGAGCCCAGGCGGCCGCGGCCGGCATAGAGGCCGCATTGTTCCCACGCGCGCCCTGCAGAGCAGCGGGGCCGACGCTGGGTGCTGCCGGCCCCCCACAGCCCCCGGCCTCCACGGGAGCCCACCAACCACGAGTCTGGTTCTGGCTCCTGTCCCATCGGCCACCTAACGGGGCGAGCCCCCGCCTCCCCTCGCCTCAGTTTCCCCGCTGTGTGAGGCGGGAGGGGGCTCCCGCCCCGGCCGCTGCGACAGCAGCACAAACAATGCACACAGAGTGCCGAGGGGCAGCCCCGCTGGCCACACAGCCCCTCGGACACCCACCGCTCAGGGTCACCCAGACCAGCACTGGCCACGGCGGCGGGCCGTGACCTGGGGTTTCGGGGTGGGCACTCCTGTTGGAGATTTACCAGCCGTGGGCACCGAACAGCATCCTCAGGGCCCATCCTCCGGCCCTCCCGTGGCCAGGAGCCGAGGCGGGGCCGCTGGGGGCAGTGTGCGGGGCAGAGGGGTGGCGTGGAGGAACCGCGGCTGCCTCCCCTGACCCCGGCCTTCCTGTCTGTGGCAAACGGGGGACAGCCCAGGCCAGGCCAGGCCGGCGGGGAAGGTCTGAATGCGCCTTATGCCCGGGTGTGCCCGGAGTGCCAGCGGCGGGGAGAGGGTGAGCGAGGACTCTGCCCTCACGCGCAGCCACGTGACCCGCCCGCCAGCTGATGGCAGACAAAGCAGGAGGGCTCCCGTGCCTCGCGCCCTGCCAGGCACGCCGGGAATGCCGTTCCCGCCGGCCCTGCACACCGGGCGGCCATCCGGGGCCGCCCTGGCGGGAGAGGCAGAGCCCCCCTCCACCCGCCCGTCTCCCCCTGGCAGGGAAGGGCAGGGCGGTCCCGTGCACAGACCCGAACATACGCAGGACACACGTGTCCCCGCAGGCCCACACTGCGTGGCCGGGGCGGGGCGCTCGGAGCCAGGCGGTCTGGGTGACGGACGGACGTGCGGCCCCGGCCCTGAGCACAGGCTGCAGCCGGGCGCCCGTTTGTTATCACTGAAAACTAATTACCAACGGCTGCTCCGAAGGTGCGGACGGGGACGGAGAGCCCAGAGCCCCCCGGACGCCCGCCCTCCCGCCCCTGGAATCCCAGAACTGCGGGAAACCCAGCCCCAGCCCCGCACACAGCCGCCACATTCCTGATTAACCCTGAAGGGGAACTCTGCTATTCCTGGGGGAGATGGCCCTGTTCCCCGGGCGCCCCGCACGTGTTCCCGCCTCAGCGGCAAGCCTCGCTGAGACAGGAGTGGCCGCGCGGGTCACGGCTGGCTCCCAGCCTCTCCGGCCGCTGATTAACTGCCGCCGGCCGGCCACGCGGGTTCTGAGCCGCTCTCACGGCGGGTCCTAGTCTCCACTCCAGACTCTGAGTTTTACTTTTGAACTACCTCCCCCCCCTCAAAAAAAGGGGGGGGGATAAAAAGCTTGTCTTAGGGTTCCTCGGTCCCGTACCACGACATTTCAGTCTGGCAGATCCTGCCCCGGCCTCAGACCCCCACAAAGACACTCACTTCATGGTATCTGGGGGCTGGGGGGGGGGGGGCGGGCAGAAGGCGGAACATACCGCAGCTTAGCGGCTCCAGGATTTTTTTTTTAACGATGCAACCAGAGGTTTTTTGTTTTTTGTTTTTTGTTTTAAAATAAAACCTTGTTTCGAAGACAAATACTAGCATTTGCCAACAAAATCTTTTGGGGGGGAGAAAGAATCTTACAGAGAGGGGACTCCGACCCCGTCCCATCGGGCACTCTGAGCTGGCTGGGTCTGGCCCCATTGTCTACTGTGGCCTCCCCCGTTACCAGCCCCGTCTGGATGAATTCCTGCCAGAAGCCCTAACCTGAGCCAGCCCCCCTCGCCCCCGGGCGCCTTCCCGGACGGCTGCGCAGAGGCTGTGGACTTAGCAGGGACCTGGCCGAGCAGAGGGACTCCTGCTCACTGTGACTGCGGCAAACTGCCGTCCGCCCGGTGGACTCCGGCCAGGCTCCTCCGGGGCCGCAGCCTCTCCGGCAGGGCAGCGGGCCGGAGGGGCTGCGTGTGGCTTCACAGGGTCAGGCCAGACTCTCCGGGACCTGCAGGCTGCTCCCAAGGTCATCAGAGGAGGGTTCGGGGGAGGAGTAGAGAACGCCAGAGCACAAACGCGGCCCCACGCGTGCTCTCTGCTCACCCCCACCCAGGGACTGACCCTTTCTCCTCACTCCCCGTTTCCTCCCGTCCACTGGCGACCCCCACCCCCCGCAGACAAAGGCCCCTCCGGCTGCGGCCCCCACCCCGGCCACCTTGCCGGGGCCTCGTGCCCCGCGCCTTTCAGAGAAGCCGCAGAAGAAAGCAAAATAAACTTGTGAAAGTTCGAACTCGGCCAAACAAAGGAAGCCAGGGGTTCCCACCGAAACTTCCCGGACCCACGGCCCGGACCTCTGCTCCCCCTTTTCTATAAATCTCGTCCCTGACTGCGCTCCCGGGCCCTGAAAATAAATATTTCCCATGAAAGGTCCATTGTCTTCCCGCGGAGACAATTGTTGCTTTTTCCTCCTCTTTGGCCCCAGAACATCAGAAAGCACGGCCGGTCCCCGTTCCCACAGGGCCCGTGAAGGGGGCGTCTCTGCGGGGCGCCCTGGCCCGGAGACTATTCCTCCGCCCGTGCCCTGTGGCCCGCAGCCCTCCCTCCGCACCTCGGCGCTCAGAGGGCCACACCTGGGGTCCCCCGCCAGCTCCCCAGGGCGGCCCCCCTGAAAGCACGGCTGAGGCTCCCCGTCCTGCCACCTGTGGGGCGGGCGGGGGAGGACGGGGTCACTCCAGACGCCTCTGGAGGAGCCAGCACTGGCTCCCCGTGCCTCAGGAGCTCAGAAATATAATAACTGGCCATAAAAGCGCCGATCGCCGCTCCCCGCAATGACAATTACCACGGGCAGCCGTTTACGGCGCCCTGCCACGTGCCAGGACCTGCGCTTTGTGCGGCGGGAGCTGCCAGCCCTCGGCGCGACCCCCGGGGGTCGGCATTCCTGGTCCCGCGCTCCAGCTCAGGGCCCGGCCCCGGGGGCGATGGGACTTGTCTCGGGTCACACGCTGAGCCAGGGGTCAGGCTGGAGCTGCCCCGGTGTGAGCTATCCCCCCCAGACCCCTCCCAGCTCCCGGACCTTCTGCAAGAGAATGCTCCCTTTCCCCCAGGGTGTGAGCCCACCCCCAGCCCAACAATGGCCAGCGTGGCGGCTCCCAGATGTCTTCCCGCCCGGCCGGGAGGGGCCTCCGAGCTCCCAGGACTCTGGCCCTCAGTGGGGGCGCACGCTGCTACCTTACACGAGGTCCCCAGAGGCTGGGCGCCTGCCAGGCCGTCCGAGGGTGGAAGCACGTGAGGCGGGAGTGGACCACGCGGGCCCAGAGTGACCTTACTGCAGAGCTCCCCACTCTCCGGCCGCGCAGAGCAAACGCCGTGTGTGCCTGTCCACGTGGCGTGCTCCAGCCGAGCATGGCCGAGTCCCACCACCCACCCCAGCCCCTGTGAGCGCCCCGGGCGGCCCCTCGCCCAGCATCTGGGGCCGCGAGAGGCAGAGGCAGAGGCTGGGCATGGCGGGCCGCAGTGCAGGCTCGGAGCCGCCCTGGTTTTATTTCTTTTAAACACACACCGAGAGTGCGGGCCCTCTTCCCCGCAGCCCGCCAGCCGCCGGCGTGAGAACCTCTCCCCTGGCTCAGCACCGTCCATTGAATCCAGAGGTGATTAGGGAAAAAAAAAAGAAAGAAAGAAAAGACGGGCATAGTTTCGTTTTCGGGACCTGGCCTTTGTGTGCGCGTCATCAGAAATAAAACCCAGTGCGGCCCCTGGGGACCGGCCTCCGTGCAGAGCTGCCCGAGGGAGCAGGACAAAGGCAGGGCCTGCAGGCAGCCCTCGGCCTCCCCAGACTCAACCCCGTCCCGCTCCGCAGCGGGGGGCGCCCTCCGGGCCGGAGACGCCTGGGGGCTTTCCCAGGCAGCAGCCCCCCAACGCGGCCGGGGGTGCGGAGACCTGACCCTGTGCCTCCTGTGGCCCGTGGAGGAGCAGAGGGCGCCCTGTGTGTGGGTTTGGCTCTGCACAATGCCCCCGTCCCCCCCCCGCCCCCGCCCTGTCACAGGTCCTCTGTGACCAGAGAAAAGACGCCCCCGTTTTTCAGGGGAGCCCTCCCCGCCCCACACTTGAGCCTCCTGTGATCACCAACCTCGTCACCGCATTGCCCGCCGGGCACAGCTTTCGGCAGCGGCACCCGGCTCTGGGACCACTCCCCAACGTTCTACCCCGGGTTTCGTATCTGCTAGCTGCCTCGGACCCGGTCATAAATAAAAACCCAAAAGGAGCGGTGGGGGAGGGGCGGGGGCCAGGTCTCCCTGCGGCTCCCGCCAAACTCACAGCCTCCCAGGCCGGTGGGCAGACCTCGCCACCGGGTCCCTCCTGGGGCGGGGGAGCCAGGCAGCCCCCAGAGGGAGGCACGAGGCCGGCCGGGCCCCTCGGGCCTCCGGGGCCAGCTCACAGGTCCGGTGCAGGCGCCCCTCCCCGCAGGCCGCCGTCCGCGCCCCCAGGAAGGTCACCCGCGCCCTCGCGGGCTGGGCCGTGCGGGGGGTGGCACCTGTGATGTGAGCGTTACAGGGAGCGCGTCCTCCCTGCAGGTGCGGCTTTCACTCCCTGGGACTGCGGTTTTGGGGGGGTTTTCGGACATGCGTTTTTAAGTCCCCACGGACTGCGGGTTTTTTCGGACCTGCATTTTTAAGTCCCCAGGCGGGGAGGGCAGCGACCCTGGAGTGGAGCCAGGGCAGCGCGGCCTGCACCTGGGAAATCTAACTTTAGAGAAACGCATTCCACCGCCGCCTTAGACCCCGATCGCGCAGACCTGCATTCCTTCACCCCTTTTCTGACCCCCAGCTGGCCGGAGCGGGCAGGCTGAGTGTGCGCCCCTACAAAGGGGGGTTCACCACGCAAAGTTAGGAGTGTTTTTCCTTTTATGCGCCATAAACGACCGTCTCCGCGAGGGCCTTTCCCGCGGCCGGGCGGGACCAGGGCCCAGATCCGCTCCCCATCGCTCCGGGGAGCGCGGCGCCCGCTCCCCCTCCCGCACAGTAACCGCCGGGAGCTTCCTCTTCCCGCCGCGCCGGCTGTTGGGCGCCCCCGGGACCTTGCTGGGGCGAAGGGCCGCACGGAGGCCGGCCCAGCGCGGGGCTCCGGTTCTGGGCGCAGAGCCTCCGCGGCGGCGCCGGTGCGCGCGGCCCTCGCCCGCGGCCCTCCCGCGATCGCATTAATATTTAATCGTTAATATTCAATCACCGCCACCGGCCCGCGTGAGAAGGCACTTACCGTCCTCGGCGTCCCGGCCCGCGGCCCGCGGCGCAGCTCAGCCTCGCCCGGCCCGGCCCGCCGGGCGCCCCGCGCGCCTCCCGCCGCGCTGCCGGGGCCGGGCCGCCGCGGAGCCCGGGCTCCCGCTCCCCCGCCCCCCGCGCCCCCGGAGCGGGCGGCGCCGCCCAGGTCCCCGCGGGCGCCCAGGGCGCGGGACCGGCCAGGCCGCACTCCGGCCCGCGGCTGCGCTCCCTCCGCCCGCGCCCCGCGCGGAGCCCGGCCCCGCCGAGGGGCTCCCGCCCGCGCCCCGCGCCGCGGACCTTTGTCCGCCGGGAGCGAGCGCGCGGGCCGGGGGCGCCCACGCCCCGCGAGCTCGGGCCGCGCCGCGACTTTGCCCAAGTTCACGGGCGTCCGGGCGGCGCCGAGGCCCGAACTGGCGGCGCGGGCGGCGGGCGGGCGCGGGCACAATGGGCGGCGGGCGGGCGGGCGGGGACGGCGGGCTGCGCGGCGGCGGAGCGCGGCGGCGGCGCGGGCAGAGCCGGACATGCTAATGGCCGCGCCATGAATTATTCAGCGGCCCCGGCGGCCGGAGCCGGGCCGCTTCCCGCCGCCGCCGCGCGCCCCGAACTTCGCCGCCGGCCCCGGGGCCGAGCCCGCGGCCCTCCGTCCCCGCCCGAGCGCGCCGGCCGCGCTGCCCGCGCCTGTTTTATGTCTTTTGTCTCCGAGTTGGCACCTGTCCCGGAGCGCGTTCCCTGCCCACCCCGCCGCCGCCGGAGGGGGAGGGGGCCGGGAGGAGGGGGCCCGGAGGAGGGGAGGGGGCCCCGGAGGAGGGGGCCGGGAGGAGGGGGAGGGGGACCGGGAGGAGGAGGAGGGGGCCGGGAGGAGGGGAGGAGGAGGGGGTGCAGGGAGGAGGGGGAAGGGAGGGGGGGAGGAGACGGGCAGAGCGAGGCGCCCGGGCCCCTCGGCCCCGAGAGGCCGCCCGGGGGCGGCGGCCGTGCCCGCGAGCCCGGCGCCCGGCTGTGCCCAGAATGCCAACGAGGCCCCGGGGCCCCCGCCGTGCCCACCGCTCCCGCCGCCCCCCCCCGCCAGGCACCCCCTCCCCGGGCCGGGCGCGCGGGCGGGGCGGCGGCGCGAGCAGCGGATTCGCCGGGCCCCGCGCCTCGCCCGCAGCCCCGCGTGCGCGCCCCCGGCCCGCGGGCCGCCGCCCGGGCCCCCGCCTGCGCGCCGGGCCGGGCACCGCGTGCGGGACGGAGCCCGCGCCGGGGGCGGGGGCGGGGGAGGGGGAGGGTGCCGCCTGGCACGGGGGCGGCTCCGGGGCGCGCGCGGCGGCGCGGCGAGGCCGCTGCCATGACTGTGGGCGGGGGGCGCGCGCTCGGCCCGGCTTGGGGACCCCGGGCCCCGCGGTCTCCGGTCCGGCCGGGCCTGTGCGCGCCCGGGGCAGCCGGCAGGGTCGCCGGGCGGGCCCTCGCGGAGCTCCGGACGAGGCTCCAGCACCGAGTCCAGGGTCCCCGGCGGCACACTGTGTCCTCCGGGGCAGGGCGCGTGCCAGGGGGCTCCGTGGGGTCTTCGCGGGCCCGGCGGCGGAGGGAGCCGCGCCCGGTGCGCCCTGCAGAGTGAGAGGATCCTCCCCGTGCCCGTGCCCGGGAGGCGCTGCCCGCCCCGAGCTCACCCTCTTCCTTCCCCCCAGAAACACTTCCTGCTCTGCTGGGCGCACGGGCTGCGGGGAAGGTACAGGCCGCAGCTGCGCTCCCAGCCGGAGGAGACAGGCTGGGGCTCCTTCCCGCGCCCTGCAGGCCAGGCTCCGGGCAGAGGGTCCAGGCAGGGCAGGCCGCCTGCGAGGCCGCAGCAGCTTTTGTTGCCGGCTCTGCGGGGGCGCCTGAGTGTGTCCCCCCCAGGGGTCAGCTTGAGCTTATGGCACTAGGAGTCCACGACACGGGGTCACTGTGCTTGTAACCCCATCTTCCTGCCGGGGCAGCCCCTCAGAGCCAGATGGGCCTGGCTGTCCTCGAGCACCCATGACTGGCCCGCAGAGAGGCCTCCGGCCCCATCCCCATGGCCCTGTCCCCCCCCCCCACCGTACCACGGCCTTGGCATTCTCACCAGTGGCCCCTACGTCACATCTCGCCATTTCTGCGAACCAATGGAAACCTGCCTGCTGTCATAAATACATATACTTTTTATGCTATTGGTGAATTCAAACGTTCCTCGTGGGCCCCCCTCCCGGGAAACCCCGTCCAGGTTGGGCTGGACCGCCCCGGAAAGCGGGACAGGCCGCCCCGGCCAAGGCCGGGCGGGGGCTGCCTGAGCGGCGCCCCAAGGACCTCTGCTGCCCACTGCCCACCTCGGAGGCTCCCTGGCCCCGTGGCCTTGGCCTTGAGTTGTGCTCCCACTCTGTGCCGCTCACACGCTGGGGGAAGGAAGGGCGGAGGGAGTCGCCAGGCCGTGTCCAGCACTCCGGAGAGGGCTTTCCCGGGCGAGACTCCGCCTCGGCCTCTTCTTTCTGGGGATGAGCTTTCTCTCTTTCCGGAGAGAACAGGCGGCTTGAGGGGAACGGGACAGAAGTGTTTTCCAGTCCATCTTTTCATGGAGGTCCTGTCCGACTTTCACTTTCGACGGCTGCCAGGCCGCTGACAACCAGTGGTTTCGCTGCACCCCTCCCGGGCAGCGGGCGCAGGGCCTGGCGCCCCGTGAGGGCCGGGGTCGGGGCTGGGAGTGCAGGCGCCCTGCGCCCCTTCCTCCCAGAATCCCAGAATCCAGCTTTCCCGCCCAGACTCAGAGCCTCCAAACGCCGCTGTTCCAGCAGCACGGGGACACACGGCCTCCCGTGTCCGGCCCAGCCCTTTATCACGGCCTTCCCTCCCCTCACCCGCTGGACAGGGTGCGAGGAGTAAGGAAAAGGCTCCCCGGGCAGCTCCGAAGCCACAGGTCCCCGTGTGTCCCCTCCGGCTCCGGCCACACCCAGGCAGAACCCAACCCGCCGGCCCTCTCTTTCCTGGACAGTTCAACTACTTAAAAAACAAAACAAAACTCACAGATTAAAGACATTTTGTAGTTCAGCAACTTTGGGGGCTGCAGAGCCACAAAAAAAAATGCTTTAAAGAGCGGACTGGATACAGAGGTGGAAACGTCGTCGTAGATACCAGGCCTTTTAACACCGAATCTTGTTTTCCTGAAATAATGAGGCAGCAGGCTAACAGCCGAGCGGGGCTTTTACAGATAAATATACGGTGCCGTCCTCCCGCGAAGCCGTCCCCACGCGCAGAGCCTGGAAAAGCACTCACACACGCGCACTCCGCATCCAACCACCACACTGCAATCTATTTGTAATCACTCTGCCAGGCGCCCGGAATATTATAACTAATGTGATATATGTTTTGTGATTAAATGGGTGGATTAAAACATTGAATTAAAAAAGCCACCCAGAAAAAAAGAGATTATCCTCCATTATGCCACTTCCAACTTTCGCTCCGTGGGCGCACACACGCGCACACACGCACACACACTGTGTCATTACCGAAGGCCATGCCGAAGTGCGGCACCAGCGCGGTAATTTCCACCTGAAATCACCGCATAATGGGGCCCCGGCTAACCTTCCTATTAGCTCATTTTTCCCCCTCACGCTCACACAGCCCTACGTTAAGTTAATGCTATTTCTCTGCTCCCGATTATTGTCTGGTAAAACAACAAACGGGGTGAGTCTGAGCCGTGGTCAGGAACACAGGCTCCTTTTAAAAATAAAAATAAAAATCCCCTCTAGCTCTGCACGGACTGAGGGCGAACTTGGTGGCAGATTCGGAAATCAAACACCAGCACTCGGTGATTCTGTCCGGGGCGACCTGGGCTGGTTTTTAGAGTCTTTTCCTAACTCCCTATGGTTCCCATGATTTGGGGTCAGTGCCGGAGCGTGTGCCGGGCGGCCGGGAGGAGAAGGCGCAGAGCCGCTTACCGACGCGTGTTCTGCGTTAAGAGGAGCCGCCGTCCAGGCCGTGCAGACCGGAGGTCAGATATGTGAACGCCCGGTAACTGGGCTCCCACCAGACCAGGATGTTTACAGAACCAGCCGCACGCAGTTACTTTTTCCTGATTTCTCCCCAGACCTGTCTGTGGGGAATGCGGCCGCACTTCCTGCCGCCCCGAGCAGAGCGGAGCGGCCGGGCAGCTCAGCCCGCAGCCCCCGAAGGTGCGGGCGCTTCAGCTCGGTTTCCTTTTCCCGGGGCGCAGGGACCTCACCCGCTCTGTCCGTCCCGTGTGTGTCCGGGCATTCTCTCCCGGAGCGGGCGGACAGATGCATTTAATCTAAGCCAGGCGGCGTGAGTGGAAACTTACATTTTTCACTGGGGTTTTGGACGTGCAACCCGCACACCCCGGGAAAAGGCGGGTTTTCCAGCCGCCCCGATGCACGCCAGGCTGGCCTCTGGCTCAGAGCCGCTTCCTCCATGACCCCGTGTCCTCTGGCGGCTCCGAAGCCTGGGGCACGGTGCGGAGGCAAGCCGGGGCGCGGGGAATTCTGTCCTTCTGTGTCTGTCTGCAGGCCTGGGCTTCCTCTCCACCGGCCGGCTTTGAAATAACTCATCCTGCTCTGCGGGCGCTTCAGTTTGACTCCCAGTGATTTACACGCAAGCCGGTCCACACCGCGACTGGGGGCCGGGGTTCCACGCGTGGGGCGGCCGGCGGGGAGGTGGCGGGACGGCGCCTGCTAGTTTAGCCAGAAGCAAAACCTGAGGGGGCGCAGCCCTGTGCGGGGTCTCCTCCCAAGTGAGGGGACGTAGGAAGGGACTCTCCTTCGGAGCATAATGAAGCAATTTTCAGAATCTTTTGCTTTCGCTCACTCAGTTTTTTGTCAAACTTGGCGTGACAACTAGCAGCAGAAAGGAGACCCTGGCCCGGGAGCCAGCCTGTGTGGGGAACACAGCATCGCGCGGGGCTCTCCCCCCTACGCCCCAATAAAACCCAGCCGGCAGGCCGTTCCTGGACGTCCTTTCAGTTTTTTAAAAAAATATAAAGAACAGACTTTGCGGGCCGCAGCTGACAGTGATCAGCGGCACGTCCTGCGCTCTCCTGACCGAGGGACGGACAGCGCCCACCCCGCACCCGCACCCTGTGTGTTTGGAAACCTCCCGCAAGCAGCTGCTCTGTCGTAGCTCACACACCTTGGAGGGCCACGCACTCGCCTTCCACGATGTGCTGCCTCCGTGTGTGTATAAAAAAACCCCTAACGGTCCTGGGAGCATTCCTGAGAAGTTAATTATTATTTTTCAAATAAAAGAACATAAAACAACGAGCAGTCTCCATAAATGTGTGTTCAATCACACACATGTACGGATGTGGGAACAGGCCGCCGATGAAACACAGATGCTCGTGCGAAAATCCTCCCGCTCGGATGAGGAATTGCAATTAATATTTGCATTCCAGGGCAGTAACCGCACAGATCAGAAAGCAGGCGCCAAGGGTGCCGGGCCGATGTCCCCGTGAGAACACGCCGAGGGCCACGCCGGCCTCGGGTTTGTCTGGGAAACACAAATACAAAGAGCAGAAAGCACGTTTGAAAACTCAAAGTTACCTTTCAGAGAGAAGTGGGCGCCGGATTTATTTTAGTCTCTCCCCTCCTGCAATTTCTAAAACGGAGCGATGGCAAATTGGGAAATTAACATTCTTCTGAAGAATGCATTGTGCCACTTAGAGCCAGTGTTTATGAGCAATTAAAGATAAGTTAGCGTGCGGGGCTTGTGGTGGGGAGAAGGTACGGCTTTCCACAAAAGTGAAAGGACATCAGAGAGCGGGAGGAATTCCACCCCCGAATGTCTCAGGAATGCCTTTCTCTCTCCCGCAGTGGAAAGCCTTGATTTATTTGAAGTATTTTTAGATCTTATTAATCCTTTATAGGGGTCTGAAAGAGTCGTTATTTTAATGACCACATATGCTTTTTAAATCACATCTAAGGAGAATTTCGCATTAAAAACGTAAAGCAATTTTAAACTTTTAAAAACTGTCGAATGTTTATTTTTTTTTTTAAAAAAAATTTTAAACAATGCTGAAAGGCTGGTGAGCGGCAGCTACATTTTCTTTTTTCTTCTTCCCCACAAACGGGATGAGAATTTTAGGGTCCTTTCTTAGCCGCTCGGCTCTTCGGCGGCGATGTAGGTAAAGTCTGAGCCCTTGAGGGGGACGGAAAAGGGGGGGACAGGGAAAGAAAATAAACCCAGACGCTGAGCTCAAACGGCGCATTGTTAAATTGCAAGGGACAGCAAGAACTTAAAAAAAAAAAAAAAAAAAACACCCGGCTTCACAGGTCACTTCTTCAGAATGATTGCAGCAAGCCTCCGCCGCAGAAGGGCCCGGGCGGGCGGGCTGAGGGATGGGGGCGCCGGGGATAAGTTGTTTGAAATTTGACCACACGGGTCTTATTTATTTAAATACCCCCATTTTATTTTTTCTAATCTAATACAATTTCCAGACAGCACAGGTAAGCACTTTGCTTTCTACATAATGAGTTTCATTTTCCAGACGCGGTCTAAACAGCCCGGCTTTTAGGTCCTGAACAAAAAGGCGAGGTTAAGGTCAGAGTTTTCATACATTCCCTTTCCACAAAAAGTGAAGAATGTCTTAACTGAATTTATGGCTGCGAGACAGGATCCTGTTTAATGGCTGCAAAAAAAAAAAAAATGCTAAAAAAGCAAGCAGTGCTTTGTTCTGCCCCGTTCCTGGCTGTGCGCGGGCAGCTTGGGGTGGGACTCCTTGTTTTCAAAAAACTTCAAGTTTTGTGCTTTGTTTTCTCTCTTTAACCAAAAGACGGTGATAATATAAACAACCTGACGAAGGGGGCCGTTAATTTTGAAAGTAAGAAACCATCCAATGAGCAGGAAATAAAAACACGGGACGAACATGTCTTTTTAAAATGTTTTTTTTTTTTTTCAAAACCCTGAGCCCTTTCCCTCCCGGGCTTGCTGGGAGGATGCTCTCAGGCAGGAATTTTTTAAACTGGTGCTTTTGCTGATATCTTATCTGGTAACCAGTTTTTCAACTCTGCCTTCTAAATATCCGGCTTCCCTGCCCAGCCCCCTCGTCCCGGGGGGGAGGCCCTGGACCCAGAAACCGGCGCCTGTGTCCCACACTCATAACTCCTCTGAAATTAGCCGTCTCCTGCACGTAGGACTCCGGAAATTTCTCGGAGGCCTCTGAGCCTCACCGGGGAGCTCCCCGCGCTGGGAAAAACTCCGCGGCGCACACCTGGATCCACAGGCTCGGAAAAATTAACCAGCTGTAGCCAAAAAGCAAAACACCCCGCCACCCGACAGTCTGCGAGGAACACAGGGCCCTTTGACGTGCGTGACAAGAAGACAAATAAAACCGCTCTGAGGGAGACAGGCTGAATGAGCCTTTCAGGACGGCCCCTCGGTGCCTCCAGCTTCAATATTAGAGCATTAAACATTAGCGGCACCGAGACATCCCGGGGTGTGTGTGCGCGCGCACATGCGTGTGCATGCACATTCTGTGCTGTGTGTGCACACACGTGTGGCTGTGTGTGTGTCCACAAGTGCCTGTGTGTGCAGAAATAAAAGTTTTTGCCGCCCTTTTGGGTGTGGGGCCGACATGAGGTGCTGGGGAGCCCCAAGCCGGGTGCAGGGCAGGCCCTACCTGTGCTCTCGGGTCACCCCCGTTTTTCATCCCACACATGCAAACGCCCAGAGCCAGCAAACACGTAACCCGCTGGAGATAACAAGATGCGATCTCAGATAGAGCAAAGCTTTCCCCGCAAGACAAAAAAAAAGTGGTGTTTGCTGCGTGGCCAGCGTGCTGGCCTCCTTCCCCACCGTCAGGACAAAAGCTGGCCGGCCAGGGGGTGAGGCCAGGGGCTGAGGCCCCCTGCCCGCTGCGCTGGCTCTCCCGGGGGGATGGGGCTTGGATTTGGGCCCCACAGACCATGCCCCAAGCCGGTGGGCCCGCTGTGCACAGAGTCTGGCCTGGGACCTGGGCTCTCCGCATAACTGAGGGGGGCGGAGGTCTGCAACCATCAAACCCAGTCCCCCGAACGAACGGAGTCCATCTTGTGGTCCCGCTCAAAGGCCAAAGGCCGAGCCTCTGTATCTTGCAGTTTCTCACCAGGCAGGGCCCACACCCTCCCCACAGCCGCTCCGGAGGGGGTGTGGGGGAGTGTGACATAGTGCAGCTCAGCAGAAACACCCCACACGCCAGGAGGTGCCAGGTACCCCGGGAACTGCTGAGTCTGAGTCAGAAAACAGCCGCCCGGGGTGAGGGGGGGCTAGGTAATCAGGAGAGCACCTTGTGTGTGCACAGAGGGTTCTTCCCCAGCCCTCCCTCCCCCGGCTCCCTGGATCCCCACAGCCTGTGAGGAAGAGGGACAGCCTGGCCCCAGTAAGGGCCTTCCTTCAGGACCGGGGGAGGCCGGTGGAGGGAGCGGGGACTTGGCCGAGGCTGCCCAGACCTGGGGCCTCCAGCCGCCGCGGGCACACACAGCACTGTTATTTTTTATATTTGCTTTTTTTTAAAAAAAAGAAAGAAAAACATCACCATCCCCCTGGCCGCACTCCCTCACACATAGGCGTATTTTATAGGTGAGCGCCGTTCCCAAGAAAAACAGAGCCTCATTGAAATCTGGGCCCCAGCACGGCCGAGCCCGCCAGCTCCCGTGACCTCCCTCCCCCACAGCCGGCTTCGGTCATCCGAGGCGTCCCCCTTCCCCGCCAGGTGCATCCTGACCGCCCCTCCCGCCGGGAAGAATGGACCTCCGGTGTGAAATCGCAGACACAGCTCCCCGGGGGCCGGGCCTCCCCACAAAGCCGCTCACCTGAGCCGAGGGGTCACTGCCCGTCCGCCGCCCTCCCCTCCCCGCCAGCACCCGCACAGGCTGCCCGGCCAGCAGGCGGGCGGCTCGGGGACCCCGGGGCCCCTGCCCGTGCTCTCTGCTCCAAGGCCGAGCGCGTCACCAAACGGCCTGGGAAACCACAGCCTGGAGGGGAGCCTGGGCACCAGCATTCTGCAGGACAACCGTGTGCCCATCACATGGAGTTACTGAGCCTCAGGAAAGGGGAGGGAGGCGGGTGCCCGCTGCCAGGGGAGGAAGGATGAGAGGAAGGACGTGAGGGAGAGGGAGCGCGGTGGTTTGGGAACTGTTCTGCGCAGGGGGTCACAGCAGAGCCGGGCTCCAGCTTCCCCTGCAGCGGGCCTGCTCCCCGCCGAGCCCTGCCCCCACCGCAGCCCCCGCCGGCCCCCCGCCGCCCCCCCTGCAGCCCCATCCTCATTACCGCCCGCCTGGCCCCGCTTCCCCGGCCAGAACATTCCAGGCCACAAAGGACGGGCTCCGAAACAAACTTAACATTTTGAAAAGTCTCCCTGGAAAAGCGAGGGGAACAAAACTAAGAAAAAAAGCGAGGCGCGGAGCAGGGGCCGCTCTGTTCCCGGCCAAGGCCGGGCCTCCCAGGCGCTTTTCTCTGGCTCCGCTTTGAGCCTAATTATATGGGAAAGTGCTTTCGGGAAAGGAAGGGAAAGAAAAAAAAAAAAAAACAGACAAAAACCTTTAAAATTAAAAAAAAAAGTTACAAAAGCTAAGTCTCAAAAGCTTTCTAAAAAAGACAAAAACCTTTAAGAATTAAAAAAAAGTTACAAAAGCTAAGTCTCAAAAGCTTTCTAAAAAACAGACAAAACCTTTCAAGTAAATTAAAAGTTACACAAGCTAAGTCTCAAAAGCTTCTTGGGATAAAAAGCATAACTTTGTCCGGCATCTGAGGCTAAGGCGCAGAGCACAGGCCTGGAGTGGCCCGGCCGGAATTTGGGGCCCCCTGCCCCCACACCCCCGCACACCTGGGCGCCAGGACGCCGGGGATTCTGGGAAGATTGTGGTTCGGTCAAGAGCGGGGTGCGGGGCGAGAGCCCTGCAGAGCCTGGGGCCCCGGTGTCCTAACGGGGCCTATGGAGTCTCCGAGCTGGGTCCGCTCCCTTTGCCGTTTGCAGGTCCCGCGTTTAAATAAAGAACTTTATTTCCCGAGAACGAGCGGCGCGGCCCTGCAGCCCGGTCTCCGCGCCGCCACCGGCCGCGGGCGCCGGGTTCGCTCGGGCTCTGCGGCGGCGGCCTCCGGGCAGCCGGGCTCGCGGGGCGGCGGGCGAGCCCGCGGGCGGAGGCGGGAGGGGCGGCCGCGGCGGCGGCCGGGGCGGGGCTGGGGGCGGGGCCTGGGCGCCAGCGCGTGGCCGCACCACGTGGAACCGCGTCGGCATCGTGTCCGTGTCCGTGTCCGTGTCCGTGTCCGCCGCGCGGGGCCGAGTCCGGAGCGATCCCAGGCGAGCCCGCGGCGGTCCGGAGGGGCCGCGCCGCGCCAGGCTCTCCGCGTGCGCGAGGAGGCGGAGGCGCAGCTCCGCGGCCCCGTCCGCGGCCCCGTCCGCTTCGCGGTCCGAATCCGAGGTAGAGCCGGGGTCCGGGCTGGGGGTCCGGGTCCGGGTCCGGGTCCGGGTCCGAGCAGAGCCAGGCCCCGCGGCAGCGGGCGGCCGGGCCGCGCAGCCGGGAGGGCCGGGCGCGCAGAGGCAGAGGGTCGGAGGCCGGGCAGAGATCGGAGTTCCCCTCCAGGACCCGAGTTCGAACCCCGAGCCGAGCCTGGGGCCAGGGTCCGGGCCGGTCCGCGTCCGGAGGGGTATCCCAGTCCGTGTTCCGAGCGGAGCAGAGCCAGGTCCGAGCGCGGGCCGTGCGGGGGTCCGCGTCCTGCGAGGCGGTGGCGGCCGCGGCACGCGCCCCATCAGCCACGGCCTGACGCGGCCACGGGTCCGACAGCGCGGCCAGGGCAGAGCCGGATCCCGAACCAGGACGGCGGCGGCGGCGCGCCCCGTAGGCCGGTCCGGGCTCGCGGTCCGCCCGAGGTGGCGGGGTCCGGGTCCGGGGCGGGGTCCGCGGCGGCGGCGGTGGAGCCGCGGTCGGGGCCGCGGTCTCGGGTCCGACCTGTCCCGGAGCCAGAGCTGGGATCGCGGTCCGGGGCGGCCCGTGTCGGAGTCCCAGTTCGATTCCATACCCGTGTCCGGGCGGCCCGGGGCCTGGGATCCACGTCGGCTCGGCGTCCACGTCCGTGGCCGCGGCCGGACCGGGGTCTGTGTCCGCGTCCACGTCCCGGGCCCCGGCGGAGCCGCGGTCGGAGCCGCTGCCCGGATCCGGACCCCAGGCGGTGGGGACGGGGGCGGGGACGGGGGCGGGGACGGGGGCGGGGGCAGCGGCGGGGGCGCGCGCTGTGATCGCCCGCAGTTCGAGTCCGAGTCCCTGCCCGAGGGCGGGTCCGTGGTCCGTGGTCCGGGTCCGTGCCGAGGCCGGACCGGGGTTTGTATCCGGGTCCACGTCCCGGTCCCCGCAGCGCCTGGGTCGGAGCGGCTGTCCGTCTCCGTCTCCGTCTCCGTCTCCGTCTCTGATCCGCGGCGGCGGCGCTGGGGGCCGCGTGTGCGGTTCGGCCGCGTCCGGGTCCAGGTTCGGTTCCGCGGGTCCGGGCCCGTGTCCGGGTGGAGCTTCAGTCCGAGTCCGAGTCCGCGTCCGCAGCGGCGGCGCTGCGATTGGCCGCAGCCCGAGCTTCCGGGGCCGGGCCGGGCCGGGCGGGGCGGGGCGGGTCCGGTCTGACTCCGCGCTGCGTCCGGCCGGGCTGCGCGCGGGGCCGCCGCCGGGGTCCGAGGCCGCGTCCGCGGCGGGGCTCGCGCTGCGATCAGCCGCGTTCCGGGCGCGGAGTCCCCGCCGAGCCCGGGCTTGGGTCCGGGTCCGAGCCCGCGGTTGGGGTCCGCATCAGATTCCGGGGTTGGGCCCACGTGCGAGTTTGGAGGTGAGGCCGCGTCCGAGCCGGGGTGGGGTCCGGCCCGCGTCCGCCTGTGTCCGGTCCGCGTCCCTCTCAGCGGAGCCGCGGTCGGCGGCGCTCGGGGTCCGAGCTCGGGTCCGTGGCCGACTGTCCGCGTCCGAACCCGGGGCGGCGGGCCGCTTCCCGGAGCCCGCGGAGCCGCTGTCCGTCCGGCCGCGTTCGCCTCCGCGTCCGCGGCCGCACGCGGCGCACCGAGCCGCCGGCTGAGCTGGGGTCCGAGCCCGAGCCCGAGCCCGCGTCCGCGTCCGCGATTAGGATCCGCGTCCGAGTCCAAGTCCGAGCCCGCGTCCGCGCCCGCGATTGGGGTCCACGTCGGAGTCCGCATCCGCGTCCGTGTCCTTGTCCGAGCCCGAGCCCGAGCCCGCATCCGCGATTGGGGTCCACGTCCGAGTCCGCGTCCGCGTTCGTGTCCGCGTTCGCCTCCGAGTCCGCGGCCGCACACGCCGCACTGAGCCGCCGGCCGTGGTTGGGGACCGCGTCCGCGTCTGCGCCCGCGCCCGCGCCCGTGTCCGTGTCCGTGTCCGTGTCCGTGTCCGCGTCCGTTTCCGTGTCCGCGTCCGCGTCCGGGCAGCGCCGCGCTCCGCCTTCGGGCCCGGGTCGGAGTCGGAGCTGGGGTCGGAGCGGGGGTCGGAGCCGGGGTCGGGGTCGGAGCCGGGGTCGGGGTCGGAGCCAGAGCCGGGGTCGGAGCGGGGTCGGAGCGGGGGTCGGAGCGGGGTCGGAGCCGGGGTCGGAGCCGGGGTCGGAGCGGGGGTCGGAGCCGGGGTCGGGGTCGGAGCCGGGGTCGGAGCGGGGGTCGGAGCCGGGGTCGGAGCGGGGGTCGGAGCGGGGCCGGAGCCGGGGTCGGAGCCGGGGTCGGAGCCGGGGGTCGGAGCGGGGGTCGGAGCGGGGTCGGAGCGGGGGTCGGGGTCGGAGCCGGGGGTCGGAGCGGGGGTCGGAGCGGGGGTCGGAGCGGGGATCGGAGCGGGGATCGGAGCGGGGATCGGAGCGGGGATCGGAGCGGGGGTCGGAGCGGGGGTCGGAGCCGGGGGTCGGAGCCGGGGTCGGGGTCGGAGCCGGGGTCGGAGCCGGAGCCGGGGTCGGAGCGGGGGTCGGAGCCGGGGGTCGGAGCGGGGGTCGGAGCCGGGGTCGGAGCGGGGATCGGAGCGGGGGTCGGAGCCGGAGCCGGGGTCGGAGCGGGGATCGGAGCGGGGTCGGAGCGGGGGTCGGAGCCGGGGTCGGAGCGGGGATCGGAGCGGGGTCGGAGCGGGGGTCGGAGCCGGGGTCGGAGCGGGGGTCGGAGCCGGGGTCGGAGCGGGGGTCGGAGCGGGGTCGGAGCGGGGGTCGGAGCCGGAGCCGGGGTCGGAGCGGGGATCGGAGCGGGGTCGGAGCCGGAGCCGGGGTCGGAGCGGGGTCGGAGCCGGAGCCGGGGTCGGAGCGGGGATCGGAGCGGGGATCGGAGCGGGGTCGGAGCCGGGACCCGCCGGCGGCCCGGCCGAGCAGCACGCGCCCCATTAGCCGCGGGCGGGCGGCCGCATTGAGGGCGGACAAAGGGCGCCCCGGGGTCAGGGAGTCGGGGCCGCGCCCGCGCTTTGTCCCGCGCTGTTTGCTTTGCCGAACGAGGCGCACAACGTGGTGACTAAAGCGGATTAGAGGGTCGCGCCCTGGAGGCCCGGGGACCTCCCAGCCCGGCGCCTCCCGGGCGGCCGCCTGCCCTGCGGTGCGGACCCGGACCCCGAACCCCGAACCCCGGGCCGCGGGGAGCCGGCGCCGCTCAGGCCGCGCAGCTCGGAGCATCCCCGCCGGGCCTGGGAGCGCCGGGGCGATGGCATTTCCTGACTCCCCGTTTTTTAAAGATCGCACTCCCCGATCTGCCGGTCCCGGCTTTCTCTGACAGCGAAGCAAGGCCATTTGCTCGCAGGCTGACATTGCACACGGAAACAGATTTTTCCCATCACGAAACCCTGAGCGTCACGGTTAAAAAATGCTCACCTTTGTCTTGGCACCGCCAGGCGCCCTGTGCGTCAGCGAGCGACGGAAGGTGCGGGATGGGGAGTGCCGCTGGGGAAAATTGTTTTTGTTCTTTCTCTCTTTCTTTCTCTTTCTCTTTCTTTCTCTTTCTCTTTCTCTTTCTCTTTCTCTTTCTCTTTCTCTTTCTCTTTCTCTTTTCCTTTCCCTTTCTCTTTCTCTTTCTCTCTTTCTCTTTTTCTTTCTCTCTTTTTCTTTCTTTCTTTCTTTCTTTCCATCCTTCCTTCCTTCCTTTTAAGAAAGCAAAGGATGACCATATAAGTAAACCACTAGGATTTCCACCCGCAAACTCCATTTTATCATCTGGCGTTATGAACTCACGTTCTAGCTACTTCTCCAACGGGAAATGTTTAAATCGCCCCTAAAAACCGAGCAGCCGCAAGGAAAATGCAAACTCACATTCAAGCAAAGTCCTACCAAGAAACTAAGGAGCAGAGAGCCGTTTCCTTCCTTCCTTCCTTCCTTCCTTCCTTCCTTCCTTCCTTCCTTCCTTCCTTCCTTTTCCCCCCCTTTCTCGATGCTATTGTTTTGAGACTGTTTTTTACGCTGTGGCTGTGCACACACGTGTGTTTGGTTAGGGAATTCTTGTCGTGTGGATTAAGAAGCAGCTATATGCAGATCTTTTTCCGGGAACGTAGGGAAGTTACTTCCTATAACCTATTGTGGGCCCCAGAAATATCTGCTCAGGCCCGTCCAGCCGCAACTTCTGACGGAAAATATGCCATTTGTCTCTGTTTCTCCTCACCAGCCTTCAAAGCAGGACCCCCCCCCCTTATAAAAACACCCTGTGTTTAGAGGAGGCATAGCTAAGTCAAGTAGAAGTAATTTAGGAGTAAAATATAAAGATGGATATTTAAGACAGAGACTGTTTAAGCAGTGAGTGTAAAGTAAAAATAATTCCAGCGTGAAATACACGGAAAAAGAAAAATGCACCCACATGCCGTTATCCAGAAATAATATTCCTTTGTAACTCCTTCCCCGCAGTTGATCTGGGCATTCAATTACCTAATTCACACCTGCGTTTACAGCCTGGCCGTGTTGTGTCCCCATGTTGCTACAAATGCTTTGTCAATAGCATTTTAACAGCGACACAATATTCCATTCTTTTGTTACATGAAATGCACAGGCTTTCCCTATTCTTCAGGCTCCGTTTCGCGGAACTATTTCCCCCCACCGCTGCTACTAACGTGACAGCCACGGTTTGGCCCAAACTCTGGCCGAGCCGCTCTGGTGCCATTGCACTATTCTAAGGGGATAAGGCAGATCCCCGTAGGCTCCACTTATCCGACCACGGATGAACTTGGAAATTCTAGAATTCCCTTCGGATCGCACTCAGTCCAGGAAGCCGTATGGAAATCAGCTCTCTTCCCTCCGGCCCCCCCAGAGGCCGGGAACTTGCGCCTGACAGATTTGTGGGACCTGATTGCTGCGCACATCTGGGAACCGGTGCCGCCGGCCTCCGAGCCGCTCGGCACCGGCCCGGCTGGGTGGGTTTGGGTCGGGGCCTGGGGCCCAGCGCTCGGAAACAGAGATTCTCTCCGCGGTGCGGGTGAGATTTGCTCGCCTGCAAAGCGGTACTCTTGATTCAGTCCAGGCCTCTTTCTTTGCTGACACGGAAAACCTCAGGCCCGGCTCCCGCTCTGTCCTCCCCTCCCTGGCCCTGTCCTGCGGGGAGATGGCCTCGCCGTGTCTCCTCCACCTCCACGCGGGAGCCCGGGCACCTGGCGTGTGCAGCGTGCCCGTCGTCCACGCCCTGCTCAGCGCACGGGCCGGTCCGCCTCGGGGCCCCACACACACCGGGGCCTGGGGGCGGCGGAGGGCCTGAGAGGAGCCCTGGCAGGGGAGCACGGGAGCACAGAGGGCAGGGGGCACCGCGCAGAAAGCACCGCGGAGGCACCCGGAACCAGAGGCGGGGGCGCTGGGGCAGAGGGGAGGCCGCACCAGAACGCTCCCGAGAGGAGAAGTCTCCCCTCCGCGCCCCCCCTGCCTGTCCGAACATCCTCCCAGGAGCCGCACTGCCTTTGCAATTAGGAAACAATTGTACCGCTGATACAACTGTGTTTCTTACACGTCAGAGAGATGCAACCCATTCAGAGAATAGAGCGGATTGCTGTTAATGAGTTTACATAAATAATTACAACCCCGGGCTGCCAGGGAAGCTGTAAAGATGATTACGGGGGTTCTCGTGTCTCCAGTGCGTCCCCCTCTTCAGAGAAACACTTTCCAGACGGAAAGTGAAACTGGGCCACTCTGCCCGAAGTCCCTGTGGCGCCGGACAGACGCTCTCCTCCCCGCGGAATCGGGGAGTCTGAGTTCTGAGCCCGGACCTCGGGGGGCTTTGTGCCTGCGTGTCCCCGTGGCAGCTCCCGGACCGCCGTCCAGGCACCTCCCTGCAGGGCAGACACCAGCCCCGGGACCGAGTGTGCTTCCTGCATTCCAGAGCTTGTTTTCTTCCCCCGTCGCTGAGGTGGTGCCTGCAGCTGGGGAGGAATTGCCATTAGTGGGGTTTTTGTGGGGTTTGCTTTAAACGAGTGCTCTCTGTGCCGCTGGTCTCACGCGCGGGAAAGCATGGGAGGTGGCCGGCTGAGGGTGCGGCGCCTCTGCCCCGGGCGGGTCCGTCTGTTTTCCAGCCGACAGGAGAGCTGAATGCCAGGCAGGCAGGGGCCGGTGACTCACCATGCGGGCCTCAGCCGCACGTCCCCAGCAGGACAGCGTGGCCCCGAGCGAACATGTTTGCCTTATCTTATGTTTTTTTTTTTAAGCTGGCCGTTTACCGCCCCAGGAGAACAGCAGATGGGGAGAGATCTACAAATCACGTGCATTTGATCCCAGGCCTCTTTCTTCTAAAGTGAGTTATCAGGCGGCCTTCTACTCTAAAAGGCCATTTCTAAATCTGGGTTTCAGGAAGAAGAAAAAAAAAAGAACCCCCCCCCCGTTTGAGAACACCGGGGCTCACAGAATGCCAGCCGGAGGCACCCCTCTTTGTGCTGAAACCATCTTCGCTGGCAGATAAATCAGAGCAAAGCAGCGCCCGCTCAGCATATGCCTCCCATCACGCGCGTATGCAGACAGACCCACGCCGCCCCCCGGACGGCCGGGCCGGGATCCGGAGCGGGGAGGCACCGAGGTCCCCGGGGCACACAGACCGCGATTTTCAGATTCCAGAGACATCCCCGGTTTTAAGCCGGGATTAGATTATAAACGGGAGGATGATAAAGTGTAATCAACAGGTAAGACGGAGAAATAGGAGACGTTTATTTCCTCCCAGGAAAAATGTCTGGCATCTGGAGTTTCTAAGTTGTTAAGTAGATGGTCACATTAAAAGAAAAAAAAAGAAAGAAAAAAAAAAAGAAAAGAAAGAAAGAAAGAACCACCTCTATTTTCCCTGCCCTCCTCACACGGGGCACCGCCAACCGTCCCTGCCTGCTAAAATAAAAACACATGTCACTGATTCCGCAGAGGCAGGCCGAGCGCAGAATCCCGGCACAGACAATTTTTAAATTAAGGGGGCAGGCTGCACGCCGTGTTTTATACCTTTCGGGGGGCAGTTGCCTTCCCCACGTGTTAATAATTTAACTGTCACATCACAACAAACAGCTAATTCCGTCCCGAGACCCTGGGCCGGAGGAGATTTTAATTGCAGCTGCTAACTAGCAATCTCGGCAAAACCCTGCTCTCCCGTCCCGGCAGGGCCGGCCAGGGCCGGCACTAATTCGTCTTCTCTCCCCGTGCACCGGGCACGGGAGTCAGATGTTTATATCTGTCTGTCCCTTCACAGCGCGGGCGGCACCCTCGGCCCCTCCTGCGCCGCCGCAGGGTTCGGCTCCTCATTGTTTGCAGCCGCGCCGGGAGAGGGTGCGGAGCCCGCGCTCCTCCGAAATCCCTTCCCGGAGCCGCCCCAATCGCGCGGGGCGACCTGCCCCAGAGCCGCCCTCCCCGGGGGCTGGGGCACCCGCAGGCCCAGGAGCCTGCCTCTCCCCGGCCGGCCTGCCCAGGGCGGCCGCCCCAGAGGGTGCCCCGGCCCCAGGGAGGGCCAGGTAGGCGGTGGGCAGCAGGGGGTTAACGGGCAGCGGGGAGGGTGCAGACAAAAGGCCGGCCGGGGAGGAGAAGCGCCGCTGGGGAAGCGGCCGCAGGGCCCAGCTGGCCGGGCGCAGACACAGGGAGCTCTGTCTGCCGGCCGCGGCCGCACTGTGACTAACCGCCCGCTATTGTGCCCCGGAGCCGGCCCTTTGTGCCCGTCCCCGGCGTCTGGGAGCCCCGCACAGAGCCCCCTGCGGCCGCCCAACACCCACCAGTCACTGCGGGGGGCGGGCCACAGCCCGGGAGGCATCCTTTCCCGGCCCCGCAGGCCACCAGCACAAATAAATAAAATACACATGAGTAAAAGAGCAGGAAAAGCAGTCTCCCAGCTCGGGGCCGTGGGGACCGGCTGAACCCGCTCAGCCCGGGGCCAGCCCCCCGGGCGGCCGAGGCGGCTGCTCAGAAATGCGGTGAGAGGCCGCTGGACCGGGTGTGGGTGTAAATGCACCCCGGCTTTCAAAGCCGTGACATGAAGAAAAAAAGTCAACCGCCTCACCGACAATTTGGTATTAATTACACGCCGAAATGCGCTCTTTGGGACGTGCATTGGGCTAACTAGATGGCAGTAGGATGGTGCGTTTCACCTATCTTCACTGTTTTAAAAGGCAGCATCTGGCACATGGAATCGGGCGGCTGTGCTCGCGGCTCACGTTGCTGCCATTAAAGCGCAGGGTGCAGGGGTGGGGACGGCCCGCCGCCTGCTGTCCCCCGGGGGACCCGGCTGGAAGCCGTCCCCCTGTCTCCCCACTCGGTGCGGCCCTCACCCTGCGCCAGGCGCCCTGGGCCAAATCGGCCGGCCGGGCAGCCCACAGCCTCCTTTCGGGAAACGGGTCTCGCACGCATGTGTCAGGGGAGCTTTGGAAAACACACGTGTGCACAGAAACACGCACAGGGGAGGGCCCTGTGTCCGCCTGGCCTGGCCGGCGTTCGGAGAGGCCACATGCACGGTCCCAGATCTGACCCCTGGTCCCGGGACCGCCCGGACCCGCCCGGGGCCCCATCGGGACTTCCGCAGACTCAGCATTCGTCCGTCCGTCCCACCCTCCGCTGCGCTAACACCCACGGCCGCGCTACCACACAGAGGGGGTGACCGGGCAGGATTCACCCTGTGCGCTTGTTATGGTTACAGTCCGTGTTCCCTTCTGACGCGAAGAGGCATTAAAATGGAAGCATATTTGTGAGCCCCGGGTGCTGTGCCTCCCGGGACCGTCCTGCGGGCCCGCACCCCCGCCTGCCTGCACCCTGACCCAGGGAGGCCCGCACCCCTGTATTTGGGGCTCGTCCACCTTCCCTCCGGTGACCCGGTGGCCTCCCTCTGCCTGGAGCTCATCTCGTGAGCCCTGCCCGGAGGACATAACACAGAGCCTCCGCCGGACCCGCACCACTGCCCACACGGTTGCTGAGACGCCAAACGGGTCACGAGAAAGGCCCAGGGTCCCGGTACGGCTGAGGCCCCGAGTCAGCGGCAGTGGGGCCCTCCAGGCACAGCGCTGGACGCCCCGCACCGGACGCCCCGCACCACCGACAACACCGGGAGACCCAACGGTCAGGCAGGCCTGAAGGCGACACGCCCGGGCCCACCACATGGCAGCTCTGTCGGGCCTGGGCTCCCGACCCGGCCCTCAGCCCCGCAGCCGGCCTGCCTCTGGACAGGGCAGCGCTGGGCTCGGCTCTGCAGGCCTCGGGCCCCGGAGTGAGGGGTAGCGGCCTCGGCCGGGCCCACCGTGTGCCACAGGCCAGGCCCAGGCCCGCGCGGGGAAGGCCTGTGCAGGAGATGGTTAACATTCGGCATCCTTTTTGCATCCGCCTCCAGAGGAAGCGCTGTTTTTTTTTCCCTCCCAAGCAGGAGGAGTTTAAAAAAAAAAAAAAAAAAAAAAGAGCTGAGAGCAGCAATTTGCAGGCCTTGGGATGTTTTTCTCCTTGACAGCCCGGGGCCCCGCCTCGCCAGGCCTTCCTCTGCCCGCGGCCACAGCTCCGGGCCCTCCTGCCTGGGCCCCATGCACGCCCGCCGGCCTCCCCTCGGACCCGGGGGGCCCGGGGCGGGGGGCGGGAGGGAGGCCGGCTGGGAGGCAGCAGCCAGGCCTGGCACTGACCTGCTTTGTGCCCGGCGCTCCCGGCGCTCTCCCCTGGCAGGCCTGCCCAGCCCGCCTCGCCGCCTGCCGCCGGCCCGGCGCCCACCCTGTGCCCACCCAGGTGCCCGCTGGGTGCCCTCACCTTCTGGGCCCCGGCCTCCCGGCTGGGGTGCTGCTCAAGCCCAGGGCGCCCGGCCACGTCCTCCGCTGCCGCCGCTTGCCCCACCCTGCTGCCCGCGCGGCGAGCCTGGCACCCTGCCAGCCGCCTGGGCGCCCAGCCCGGGCAGGAGGGAGGGGTGCGGCGGTGCCAGCGGAGGGAGAGGCCCAGATGCCCGGCCGGCCCCCGGGGCCTCCCCCGTCTCCCGAGCCCCATGCAGACGGGCAGCACGGGCGGGGAGTGGAAACAGGCCTGTGCGGAGCCCAGCCCCAACAAAGCCCGTGTTTATTATTTGGCTCGCACCCGGGGAACGGCCGCCTTTGTGCACGCATTTCACACACGGAGCACAGGCGGTGCCAGGACGCCCCCGCCCCGCGCCCGCGTCTCCGGCCGCGCGCATCCACGTTCCACGGCCGCGCGATGATTGATTAAGGAGGGAAGCAGCGGAGAGGAAGGGCGGTGGGGGCGGGAGCGGATGTGCTGGGCAGCGCCGGGTGCCAAGGTGCCCGCCAGCCGCCAGCTTAACTCCTGCCCTGCCGGCCGGGGGGGGCAGGGCTGCGTGGGGCAGCCCGGGGGGAGCCCTAGCCCTGCCCCCGCCTCGGGGTGCACACCCTCACCCGCTGTGGTGTATCGAGGGCCGCCCCAGCTTCAAACGCTGCCCCAAGCACGCTGGCAGCCTTGTTTCTTACAGGCCTGAGGGTGCCAGGCCGGTGCGGGGAGAGACACCCCGAAGTTCTCACTGGAGGGGCTGGGCCGGGGAGAGCCACTGCCGCTCCGGCGGGCACAGACTGGCGCTCGCAGCCATCCCTCCACACACCCCTGGTGCAGGCTGCAGGCAGGCCCTGCCCCGGGGCGCGGGGAGCCGTGGGTTTGGGGTCCAGCTATCGCCAAGGCTCAGCCCTGCCCCTTGCCAGCTGGGTGGACTTAAGCAAAGGACCGGGCCTTCCTGGGCCTCGGTTTGCCCACCTGTGGGATGGGGATAACGGCGCCCGCCGTGCCTACCCCCTGGGGCTGAGGTGAAGAGAGCAGCTCCGGGTGAGCAGGACCTGCCTGAGGTCCCACAGCCTCGGTTCTTAAGGGGGGGGGGGGGGGCGCGGCAGGAAGTTCCTCAGAACAGGGCTCCTCCATCTGCAGGCGGATGGAGCTAAGGGCCTGGAGCTGTGAGAGCATCGGGCTTTACAGGTGGGCCCCATCTCATCACTCAAATCTTTAAAAGGGGAGACCTCTCCCAGCTGTGGTCGGAGGCGGAGACACAGAACCCTCTCCGAGGATGGAGGAGGGGGCCGCGAGCCAAGGAATGCGGGCGCCTCTGGCCACGGAAAAGGCCGGAAAGCGGATCCCACCCCGGAGCCTCCAGAGGGAATCGGCCAACACCTCGATTTCAGCCACAGGCGCTTCAGGCGCCCAACCTCCGAACGCATGCTCGTAAACTCGCACCTTTGAGGCTCTAAATCAGCGGCCTTTGTTATGGCAGCAGCTGCAAACCAGCACTCCACCTCCCCAGCCCAAGACCCCAGCCCCCAGCCCCAGCCCCAGCCCCAGCCCAGCCCCAGCTCAGCCCCAGCTCAGTCCCAACCCCAGCCCCAGCCCCAGCCCAGCCCAGCCCAGCCCCAGCTCAGCCCCTGCCCCAGCCCCTGCCCCAGCTCAGCCCCAGCTCAGTCCCAACCCCAGCCCCAGCCCCAGCCCCAGCCCCAGCCCCAGCCCCTGCCCCAGCCCCTGCCCCAGCCCCAGCCCCTGCCCCTGCCCCAGCCCCAGCTCAGCCCAGCCCAGCCCCAGCCCCTGCCCCAGCCCCTGCCCCAGCCCCAGCCCCAGCCCCTGCCCAGCCCCAGCCCAGCCCAGCCCCAGCCCCTGCCCCAGCCCCTGCCCCAGCCCCTGCCCCAGCCCCAGCCCCAGCCCCGCCCCAGCTCAGCCCAGCCCAGCCCCAGCCCCTGCCCCAGCCCCTGCCCCAGCCCCAGCCCCAGCCCCTGCCCAGCCCCAGCTCAGCCCAGCCCAGCCCCAGCCCCTGCCCCAGCCCCTGCCCCAGCCCCAGCCCCAGCCCAGCCCCAGCCCCAGCCCCAGCCCCTGCCCCAGCCCCAGCCCCAGCTCAGCCTAGCCCAGCCCAGCCCCAGCCCCTGCTCCAGCCCCAGCCACAGCCCCAGCCACAGCCCCAGGCCCAGCCCCTGCCCCAGCCCCAGCCCCAGCCCCAGCCCAGCCCCAGCCCCAGCCCCTGCCCCAGCCCCAGCCCCTGCCCCAGCCCCTGCCCCAGCCCCAGCCCCAGCCCCAGCTCAGCCCAGCCCAGCCCCAGCCCCAGCCCCAGCCCCAGCCCCAGCCCAGCCCAGCCCCAGCCCCTGCCCCAGCCCCTGCCCCAGCCCCAGCCCCAGCTCAGCCCAGCCCAGCCCCAGCCCCAGCCCCTGCCCCAGCCCCAGCCCCAGCTCAGCCCAGCCCAGCCCCAGCCCCTGCCCCAGTGTGCTGGAGGCCTCTGAGGGTGACAGTGGGACTCGGCCTGCCACCGCTTGGCCCCACACACCCTGCTCGTGTGTCCGCCGTGGGTGGCACTGAGCTGGGGGCAGCAGCCCTCGTCCCTGCCGGCCGGGAGCCTGCGACCAGGTGGCCGGATGCCCTGCCACACCCCCCTCTCCACGGGGGCTGATCCTCACCTCCCCCCGGCTGACCCTCCTCCTCCCCTTCCTGTTCGCCGCCACTGCGTGTCCCCACGAGGGGCACCCGCTGAGCACGTCTCATCCCGTCCCCAGCCTGGCGGGCGAGGCGGCCGGTCCCCACCCTGCCCCGTTTGGGGGGCTGGGGGCCGCCGTCTGCTTCGTCGTCACGAGTGTGTCCTTCCCACAGCAGGACCGGTGGGGGCCCTGGGCCGGGTCTCCTGGCGTGTGAGGGGGCGGGACCCCCACGGGCGGCTGTGGGCGGCGGCAGGAGGTGCTCGGTGGTGAGGACTCGCTACTCCCCAGCTCAGCCAGCTCGGGGAGGGTGCTCGGTGGTGAGGACTCGCTACTCCCCAGCTCAGCCAGCTCGGGGAGGGTGCTCGGTGGTGAGGACTCGCTACTCCCCAGCTCAGCCAGCTCGGGGAGGGTGGTTTCCTCTAAAGCAGAGGACGCCAGGCGGGGGGTTCGCTCAGCACCGCGGCTGCAGGGGGGCTGGGGCTGAGCCGCTGGCCCAGGTGGAATTCAGAACCAATCCGGAAGCTTCTGGAACCCACAGGCCTCCCTCCCGGAGGAAAGAAGCAGAAACGTGTACACGTGTTCTTCCAGTGCGGTTTATGACGGGAGAACCAGCCGGAAGCCGCTGGGGTAGCCCGGGCCCCACAGCAGGGGGAGTTAGGGAAGTCCGTCCGATGGGACCCTGAAGAGTCATTACAAATGGAAGCCTCGGACAGTGTCTCCGCTCAGGGAGCGGCGGTGGGAAGCACCTAGTGGGACCAGCAGGAGACAGAAGGGCGCGTATGAGAAGACGCTAAGATGCTCATCTGGTTTCAAACCCTGCTCTTCCTGGGAAGAGGGAAAGGCTGGCAGCGGTGATTGGAAACCTTCGCCCCTCTTTTATGAGGATCGAGAATGTTCTAAAATTAGCATGTGACACCAGTGATGGGGGGAGGGAGAAAGCAGGGCTCCCGACCCACAGCCACCGGCCCGCACGCAACATGGCTCTGCACTCCGGGCCCGAGCGGGCTCCGCGCTCCGCTGTGACCGTCTGAAATGCCTGATCATCTCTGATGAAGAACCAGAGGTTATGTAGCTGGTCCAGCGCAGAGCTGGGCTCTGTGTGCCATGGCCTTGCCTCCCAGCTCCCTGTGGGCACCGCCAGCTCCCCCTGACACCGGCCCGCCCGGTCCCCCTGACACCGGCCCCGCCCGGTCCCCCTGACACCGGCCCCGCCCGGTCCCCCTGACACCGGCCCCGCCCGGTCCCCCTGACACCGGCCCCGCCCGGTCCCCCTGACACCGGCCCCGCCCGGTCCCCCTGACACCGGCCCGCCCGGTCCCCCTGACACCGGCCCGCCTGGTCCCCCTGACACCGGCCCGCCCGGGCCCCCTGACACCGGCCCGCCCGGTCCCCCTGACACCGGCCCGCCCGGTCCCCCTGACACCGGCCCGCCCGGTCCCCCTGACCCGGCCCTCTGACCAGGCGTGCGGTGCCCGGGAGAACCAGGTGCTTCGGACCCAGTGTGGACCCGTGTGTCCCAGCTCTGGGCCCTCCAGTGAGACCGGGGCACACCCGGGGGCGTCCTCCTTCGGCTTCCGCACTGAGTGCCCACTGGGTGCCAGTGCCACACTGAGTGTCCACTGGGTGCCAGTGCCACACTGACTGAGCGCCCACTGGGTGCCAGTGCCACACTGACTGAGCGCCCACTGGGTGCCAGTGCCACACTGAGCGCCCACTGGGTGCCAGTGCCACACTGAGCGCCCACTGGGTGCCAGTGCCACACTGAGCGCCCACTGGGTGCCAGTGCCACACTGAGCGCCCACTGGGTGCCAGTGCCACACTGAGCGCCCACTGGGTGCCAGTGCCACACTGACTGAGAGCCTTACTGGGTGCCAGTGCCACACTGACTGAGCGCCTTACTGGGTGCCAGTGCCACACTGACTGAGCGCCCACTGGGTGCCAGTGCCACACTGACTGAGAGCCTTACTGGGTGCCAGTGCCACACTGACTGAGCGCCCACTGGGTGCCAGTGCCACACTGACTGAGCGCCCACTGGGTGCCAGTGCCACACTGACTGAGCGCCTACTGGGTGCCAGTGCCACACTGACTGAGCGCCTATTGGGTGCCAGTGCCACACTACTGAGCGCCCACTGGGTGCCAGTGCCACACTGACTGAGCGCCTACTGGGTGCCAGTGCCACACTGAGCGCCCACTGGGTGCCAGTGCCACACTGACTGAGCGCCCACTGGGTGCCAGTGCCACACTGACTGAGCGCCTACTGGGTGCCAGTGCCACACTGAGCGCCCACTGGGTGCCAGTGCCACACGAGGGCTCACACAGGCCTCACATCAGTGCCTGGGTCAGAGCTCTCCTTCAGCCGTTTGGTGAGTGAGGCAGGGGAGGGCTCTCCGGGCCGCGGCAGGAGGCGTGGGCGTGGGCACGGGGCTGGCTCCCTGCAGAGTGGCCTTTGGGCAGCAGTCCATGACCAGGGCACTCACTCCGCTTCCTGGGCTCCCGGGGGTTTGAGACGGAGCTTCGGGCCCCTCAGCCAGGGAGCTCCAAGGCCCAGTCAGCTTAGTTAATGGGCCGGTCTGAGAGGCTGCCGGCCCCCGCCCCCACCCCCCTCCACGGGCTTCCTTCTCAGAGCCGGAGCAGGGTCACCCCGAAGCCTGCCTCTCTCTCCACACTGACCCGTGTACTGGGTGAACCGGCGGCCACGGGCTGGGTCCACCCGGGATGTGTCTCCCCAGTGGCTGCGGGGCTGTGGGTTCAGGGACATCCGGACACAAACCCGGACTTCCCTCTGGAGCCGAGCTCTGGGACCCAGGCCCTCACCTGCTGGCCGCAGCTGGCACAGCAGGAGTGCAGCCGCCCCGCAGGGCCTGGCGCTCTGTCCCGCAGGCCGCCCCCCACGCGGCCCACGGCTGCCCGCAAGGCCCTGCCGGAGCGGCAGGGACAGAGGTGGTGCCCTGCCCGGCCCCCGGCCCAGGCCTTCCCCCTCCGCGGGGCCTGCACCCCGCCCCACAGCCGGACGCGGAGCCTCTGGGCACGAGGGTTAGGCATGGCGGTGGCGAGGCTGGGGCGGTCCCTGCCCAGTTACACCCAGATGTCCGGCCCCGGGCGGCCTCCTCTGGGAGCTCCGGGCTCTGCCCCAGCTGGTGGGGAGCCCCCTGGGGTCAGGCACACACGGGCAGAGGCCTTGTCTCAGGCAGAGGGGCTGAGGCAGACACTCCCAGGAGACAGAGCAGCACCCAGGTCCCCCGGGCTGCTCCCCCGGACAAGGCCCTCCGCCCAGGCCCTGACCACAGCCGTGCTGTGTCCCCGGGCACCCTCCGGGGGCCGGGCACGCCCGCCCGGCAGTGATGGGGTCGCCCAGGGCGCCTCGGGGAGCCCGGCAGGCAGGTGGGCAGGAGGCCCAGGACCCTGTGTGTGTGGGTCGGAAGGTCCCCTCTCCCGCCGGCGCCCCAGGCCTCCGGGGCCACACCGGAAAGCCCGTCGGCACGGGCGCCCCTCCTCCCTGCAGCCCAAGGGGGCGCCAGGCAGAGGCGGGAAGAGGCTCCGGCCCCTTTAAGAGCCGAGGCCGCCGCCCAGCCGCCGGCGGGAAAGCGCGGGCGACTCCCCCGACTTCCCGGTCTTTGTTCGCGGCGGGGCGGGCTCAGCGCCTCCACGCGGCCGCGGCCCGGGCGCCCCCTCCCGGCGGAGCCCGCCCGCCCGCCCGCGGCCCGGGCGAGGGGGAGAGCCTTACCGGTCCTCCCGAGGGTCAAGGTCACGGCCGTCCGCCCCGCCGTCCCGGCCGCGGCCCCAGCTTCGGCCCCGCGGGGCGGGCGGCCCGGGGCGCGGGGTGCCTGTCGGCGGCGCCGGCTGAGCTTTTGGCAACAAAGAGGAGCAGGAGCGGGGGAGACAGACGGGCCGGGCGCCCGGTGGCCCCGAACTGGAAATTCCACCCGGAGCGGCGGCTGGCGTTCAGGGAGCGAACCGCCACCCGCTCCGGCCCGCGCCGCCCGCTCTGCCCGCGGGCCGCCCTCGGCCCACGCAGGCTCGGGGCAGTACGGGGGGAGGAGGGCACAGGATGCGCCCTGAGAGGTGGCTGGCACGCAGGGTGGCAGCGGGCCCGGGCCGCCCCCTCCATCCCCGCTGCACACAAGGGGCTCCGTCACACTTAGAGGAGGGACTGGCTACCCAGTGTTCCTGTCCGAGGGCAGACGAGGGGCAGCGGGACTCCTGGGTCCCTCCTGGGTCCCCCTGGGTCCTCGGCCAGGCCCACCTGCCCCAGCCGCATGGGCCCGGGGATGGCCATGGCCGAGGCAGGAGGGCTCGCAGCCTGGCCGGGCCTGGACGCTCCCTGGCTGCTGTCCTCTGGCTGCCCCGGTCCCAAGCCCCCGCCCGGGGCACATTCCCGGGGACAGGTCTCGGGGGACAGCCCAGCTCAGGACTGACTGAGGACCCTGGGGGCTCCAGACCCCGAGCTGAGGGCACAGGGCGCCTGCACGGCGGGCCTGTGTGTCCCTCTGTCTGTCCGTCCTTCCCGGCACCATACGTTCACGTAGAGAACACGGGAGCCAGGCCTGCCTCGGGCTGTTTCAGACCGGCTGGGAGGCCGGGTGGGGGCTGGGTGGGGGACATGTCGCTTCTTGTCCCAAAAAGGTGGGTGAAGCCTCCAATGGCTGAAGGGAAACGAATGTTCTCTGCAAATGACTTCCCGAACGGGACCCCTTCTGGGGCCGGCGCTCACCAGGCTGGAAACTTCTGGAACGTGGCCTGGGGCTGAGGGCGTGGAGACGGGCTGGCTGGCGCGGCCTGTGGAGCTGGTTTGTGGGCCTCAGATACCGGTCAGCTTACCGCATGCACAGCCAGCAGCGCCCGGGGCTAGTGGACACACCTGGGGCCCAGCTGCGGCCGCGGCCCCGTGCGCTCCCGGGGCGTGGCTGTGGCTGCACAGGAGCTTCCGCAGGAGAAGGCCTGTGCAGCTCCTCTCCTCCCCCCGGGGCCGGGGCCGGGGCCGGGCACGGGGTGAGTGTTCCTCGGGTACCGGGAGCTCGTCCCCTGGGCCTGGCCTTTCCCGGAAGGAGGCTGTCTGCTCCCCAGCACCTTCTCCCCGGCTCCCCTCCTGAGCTGTGACCGCTCCCGGGGCTGGAAGGTACACTGCACCTCCTCCCACAACTCGAACCCGGGTGCTTTCTGGTCCCTGGTCACCGGTGCTCAGTCGGTCCCAGAGCGGGTGCCACCCTCACTTGATCAAAAATCACAAGAGCCAAAACCGGTGTTGCTCAGTGGATAGAGCGTCGGCCTGCGAACTGAAAGGTCCCGGGTTCGATTCCGGTCAAGGGCATGTACCTTGGTTGCGGGCACATCCCAGTAGGAGGTGTGCAGGAGGCAGCTGGTCGATGATCCTCTCTCATCGATGTTTCTAACTCTCTATCCCTCTCTCTTCCTCTCTCTAAAAAATCAATAATATATATATATATTTTTTTAAAAATCACAAGACCCTGTCCAGCCGGGGGGCCCTGCTGGTCTTGGCTTAAAACATCTACCTTCCCTTACCAAGCGAGGAAATTATTAAATCCTGAACCTGAACCTGACTTTGGCCATTGGCTAACGGGGTCACAACCTGGGTTCTATGTAAATAAGATAAACGCCTTTTAATCAAAGATGGGCACTTCTAGGAAGGGTTCACCTCTTCAAGGGGGGGTGTTGTTGTGGAAATAGCACAGTTCTGAGTCGGAACCCCCAGCGCCGTCCCCAGCCACGTGCCCACTCAGGACCTGGGCTCCAGGGCGGGCGCAGCTCCCGCCTGGGGTCCTCGGAGGAGCGGCTGGAGGCAGTTAGCGGGTCTGGCTCACCCAGGGGCTCAGCAAGAAGCGCCGTGACTGCCATGGTGATGGTGATGGTGGAGGTGGAGGCTCGGAGCAGGGAACCACTCAGGGTCAGTGGCCGGGTCTCTTCTCATGGTGGGAGCCGTACACACCGCCACGCCGTTAGTGCATCGCGAGGGAGGGAGGGAGGGAGCGAGCGTTTCCCTTCTCCCTGCCCTCCGAGGCCGTCCACCAGCGTGGTTCTACAGCCAGAGAAATAGGCCTGCAAACACGTTTTAAAACTGTTTTCTTTTACATCATTGGCTTATTTTAAGCCAATTTTTTAAAATATATATATATTTTTATTGATTTCAGAGAGGAAAGGAGAGGGAGAGAGAGAGAATCATCAATGATGAGAGAAAAATCACCGATCAGCTGCCTCCTGCACACCCCTCCCTGGGGATGGAGCCCACAACCAGGGCCTGTGCCCTGACCGGGAACGGAACCCTGACCTCGTGGTTCCTGGGCAGATGCTCAGCCACGGAGCCGCACGGGCTGGGCTCGTCGACGTGGTTTGAAATGGAAACTCGGTGAGGCCCGCAGGAGCCTCTGGGGACTGAGACCAGGGTGGGGGGCTGGTCCCCAGGACCGATCAGCACGAAGCGCCAGTGACGCCAGCTCTCCATCGCATGCCGCTGCCCGTCTTCCCGTTTGTGTCTCAGTTTATGAAACAGGTTCTGACCGTGTGGAGCTCCTGTGCTTAATGCCCGAATTCTGTAGCAGAATCTGCTCAGCCAGGAGGGGAATGCAAGCATCCCCTCAGGTCACCTGCGGGGCACCCTGTCCAGGCCAGCCCCGGTGGGAGGGGCTGCTGGTGGGGCCACAGCTCCGGGCACAGGCCAGGCCCTGCTCTCAGAGGCCCTGCTTTCCCCGCTGAGCCCCGAGACCAGTCAGAACGTGCTGTGCGATGCCGGGGACATCGCACCAGGACCCCCGCAGGCAGCAGGCAGCCCCGCAGCTCAGCCTGGACCGTCATTCCGCATGTATCAGTGCGCTGTGTGGGCCCGGAAGCCAGGAACCAAAGCTCAGGAGGAGGATCCGGGCCTGGAGTGGAGTCTGAGCTGCCCCGGCTCCCAGCCACGTGGCTGAGCAAGGCACTCCTCTCAGCTCCCCCCGCCCATGTGGACAGCATGGCGGTGGCAACAGTGGCCGCCCCTCCCGGGACCACGGTGGGTGGGGGATGCACGATAGCTCAGCCGTGGCCCAGGTCTGTCCGCCCCCGCCAGGGCCTGCCGGTCTCCCCGCCGAGCAGGAGGCCTCCTCCGGCAGGGAGCGATGCCCCACCCGCCCTGGCCCAGGCGCGCGGAGACTGGCATGCGGGTCCCAGCACTCCACGCGGGGCCACCGAGCTGGCCCAGGGGGGGCTCCTGGGCCCAGTGGGCACAGCGGCCATGAGACTCCCTCTGCACAGAAAGCACAGGCCCAAGGGCCGGGGCGGGAGCCCACCCCTCGCACCCACGGCCCTCGGCCGGCCCTGCCTGCGAGGCGGCTGGCCCTCGTGGGGCGGGCGTCCTGGAGCGCAGCCCGCCGCCGCTGGCCCGCCGGGAGGAAGGAAGAGCGCTGTTTGTCCTTGTTTATGGAAGGAGAAGCGTTTGTTACAAACATTGGGAAATGCAGGAGAGCCTACCCGAGAAACAGTCGCCCGGGAGATAATTACTGGATCCATTTTGTTGAAAGTCCTTCTGGTATAATTTCCACACCACGTGGGTGTAGGTACTGTGTATGCGTGTGCGTGTGTGTGTGCGTGTGTGTGTGTGATCGTTCTCTAGGTTATTTCAGAATCTTTCTGTTTAATATGCTGGGAGAATTTTATGTCATTAAATATTATTCTCCGTAGGGTTTGAAAAATAAAATTTAAATACTAATGAATTTTTATAATCAGCTTTATTGAGGAATCATTTCCACGCAGTGAGATCCCTCCTTGCACTGCCGTCCGGTGAGTTCTGACGGATGAACCGCTCCACTCAGGAAAGAAAACACCCGGCTCCCCACGGCCCCCGGGGCTGCAGGCAGCGCCCGCCCGGGCCCGGGCGGCTCGGCCAGCGGGGCCTCCCGGCTCCGCCTCCGTTTCATGCCCTCCACGCGGGGTCCCCGAGCACGAACTCCTGCTGGGGTGGGACGCTCGTCCCCGTGGCCGCATCACTGCCAGGTCCCTTTGCGTCGCATGTGGGAGACCCTGGCGTGCCCATCCCGGTCTGCCTGCCCGTCTGTTGGCAGACAACTGGGTGGTTTCTGGTGTTTGGCTCCTGTGAGCAGAGGTTTGTGGAAGCTAATTTAAAAATATATATTTAACCAGCGATGTCATTGGCCAAGGTCGGGGGCAGCCAGCCGTGGGCACGGCCTGTGTGCTTCCTGCGGGGGCAGCCGGGAGCTGTGAGCAGGCCGTCCGGGGGCCGGGTAGAACTGGCCACGCCGGTGGGACAGGCCGTCTCCAGGTTCTGCTGTGACAGGACGCCTGCACTGCTCTGCGTGGCTGGGCGCTTCCTGAGGGACCCCGAGTGCAGGCGTCCGTGTTCCTAAGGCGCTTCTCCTCGAGGGGAGGCTGTTGGGGAACTCACACCCCTTTTCGGTATTTGCTTCCCTGCTAGGGACCAGGGCCGCACAGCTGCGGGGCCGTGAGGAGCCCCTCTCCGTCCTTCTCCCAGGCCTGCTTCCTGCCTGTCCCCAGCCGCCGAGGCAGAACTGCTCGGCTTCCCCCACAAAGGCCTCCATTAAGGAATCCGCTGTGGCTGCCAGCCGGAAAGCAGCCTCGTGCTCATGAGCCTGGCTCCCTCTGTTCGCCCACCACCTGGGCTCCACACACGCACAGCACCCTGGCTCGCACCCCTGCCGACGCCGGCCGAGGCCAGTCCTGACCATCCGGGCCACGTTTGCCCTCCAAACGCCCCTCGGAGCTGATCCAGGAGCCCGGGGTGGGATTGGGGGACCTTACACGCCCACCACAGTTTGGTGGAGAGGAGAGGCAGGAGCCTCCGTGTGGCTGGAGTTGGGGGGGGGACAGGAGGACAGCTTGGCTCTCACACACTGACTCTGCAGGCTTGGCCCGAAGGCCGTCTTATTTCCCCAAACCCAGTCTCCCCTCGAGGACAAAGACCAGGCTGCTGGGTGACACGCAAGATGGCCTGTCCAGAGACAGCTGCTCTCAAAGGGATGGCTGACCCTCGGGGCGGCTGACCTGGCGCGTGTCCAGTGCCCCGAGGGCGGGGAGCAGGGGCGCTGCTTGGATTCTGGGGGGCCTGGGTGTTCGCAGCAGCCTCTCCGGGCTGCAGACGCAGCTCAGCATGGAAACCGAGCCAAGGTCGGACTGCGTTCGCTTATTAATCGGCTCCTGTGTGTCTGACAGGCCCACGCCCGTCACCTTATTAATCCTCCACCAGCAAACATCGGGGTTCCCATTTTCACAGACGAGACGCCGAAGGCTCAGAGAGGTTAGGAAACTTCCTGAGGTCACACAGCAGCGGGCACTCGCTCAGTCTCAGCGTGCCTGCTCTTTGCAGGCATCCGGCCCAGCCTCTCCTCCCAGTTAGAGGTCTCTGCCCCGTGGGTGGCCAGCGGGCCCCAAGGAGGCTAGCTCAGCGAGAACTCAAGTGCTTGGAAGACAAAAGCAGTCCCGACCTCCCTCCCGCCCAAACGCTGCCAGGTCCCTGAGGGCCTCCTTCCTGGGACCGGCCCCAGGCCCACCCACTGCTGAGCGGGCCTAGCAGTCCCTTGTTCCTGCATTTGAGAAGGCGGTGCCCCCCCCCCCCCAGGGTCTGAGCTGGAAGAACCACCCCCCAGCCCCGGGTCGGGGCCTCCTTCTCGAAGCCAGGCGGCCTTTGTCCGCGGGAGAGGGAGCGGGGAAGGAAGAGCCCCTCTCACAGGAACATGTGTTTTCTGTTTGCGGAGGGCCTCCCAGCCCGCGCTTTGTTCTTTTATATGGAGCCAAGAAAAAAGCCCGCGAACGGCTTCCTCCCCGGGCCTGTGGAGGCTGGAAAATGTGGGCTGTGGTGGGCACACCGCACTGGGCCTCGAGCCGGCCCAGGCCCCAGCCCTGCCTGCTGCCCACAGCCAGCATCCCCGGCCTCCGTACCCCAACCTCGGGAGCCACGTGGACGGCAGCCATGCCCCCTCCGTGCCTCCTAGGGAGGGAGTGGGTGTGGATGGGAGGCGAGGAGCCTCAGGGTTCTCAACGCCGAGCCTGTGTGTATCCTGGGGGCTCACTTCCTGGCCTGGCGTCCCTGGCCTGGCCGATGTGGTCAGCTCGCCCCCTGGCCCTCCGGGAATGACCACATTCCCTCCTGTCGGGGATGCACAGAGGGCACCTTTCCCATCGCTGCGGCAAAGGGACCCTGTGCACGCGCAGGCGGGTGCTAACCGGGCACAGATCTCCAGGCTCTGGGGGTAGAGCTCCTGGCGCTGGCACCCTCAGTGAGGAGAGGGGTTCAGCCCTGCGGAGAAGAAAGCATGAGCGAAGGGCACAGGCTGGCAGCCAGCTGTGCCCACTGAGAGGAAACCATTACCACGCAGCCAGGCTAGCGCTGAGCGTGCAAGCTGAGACGCAGACCTGGGGGTGCGGGTCCAAGTGCAGGCTGCGCCCCTTCTCCTAGATGGCCTTGGACGAGCTGGTTGTGATCTCAGCCCCTCCCCTGTCAAAGGAGGGGACAGAGCTGCTCTGAGTAATGAGATAGCACAGGGCATGCGTCCCAGGCCTGCCTGGCACTGGTTTTCAATAAACGGCAGCTGCTATTATGATTTCTGGGACTTCAAACTTCTGTGAAACGGGGCTGACTCCAGGCCCCAGGCCCAGCCAGCAGCAATGGGCGCAGAGCCTGGGGCAGAGGAGCCCCCGGGGCCCAGCCTCCTCCCTGCGGAGTGGGTGACAGCAGACAGACATGATGCTCAAAGCGGAGCCTCGCGTCCTGCCCAAGGGCGCCGCGTCCGGGCAGCCGCGGGGAAGGCCGTCCCTCAGGCGCGCTTTGATCCGCCCCCGGGCTGGCGGGCGGGGCGGGCCCACGGCGGGGGGGGGGGCGCCCCCTTTGATCTCTGCCCCCGGCGGTGAGGTCTCCACTGCGCCCCGCGCACCTGGGGGCGGCGGGACGGGGACGAGGGGGACCCGGGGAAGTGCGCGCAGGACCCCGCGGTGGCCGCGCCCTCCGGCTGCAACACTCGGCAGCCTTGACCTTGCAGGCCGCCCGCCCTTCCGTCCCGCTCCGGAAGCCGGGCCGCGCGGACGCTGCGTGGCAACCGGGGGCGGAGCCTGCGGGCCTTACGTGCCCGGGGCGGGGCCTCTGCGATGCCCGCTCCGGAAGCCTATGGGTGGGCGGGTAGAACGCGGCTGCGCATTTTAGGGGGCGTGGCTTCTGTCGGGGCGTGGTCTCCGCGCGCTGGGGGCGGGACCTATGGCGGCCGTGTCCAATCGCCAGGGCGGCGGGCCGTGCGGACGTAGTGGCGCAGTGCAGGGGGCGGGGCCTCCGCGCAGGTGGCTCCGAAGCCTCTGGAAGGCGCCACGGCGGCGGCGGCGCCGGGAGCGGGTCCCGCGGGGGGTCTGGGCGGGGCCTCGGTGCTCCGGCTCCCGCCCTCCCGGCCTCCCGCCCTTTGCTTGCGAACCGGAGATATTTGAGCTAAATGTAATCTGGTGCAAATGTTCACTAAACGGTCGTGCTTTAAGGTTTGATCATTTTATTTCTTCCTCCTTCCAAACCAGCTAGCCAGACAGGAGGCCATTTGGAGAACCTAGGAAGGGACGAATAGAAATGAGAAATCTTTCAGGATCTCACAGCAAGTGCAGGCCGGCAGCTCAGCATGGCTCTGGCCTGGAGTCTTTTTTTTCTTGGTAACTCTATAGTTTGTTTTTTCCCCCTTTTTCACACGGTTATGCAGATCTTTGGAACAGATTGGCCTGGTGCTGTGCATGCTGTTACACAGCATCCTCCTTTCGTGCACGGCTGTATTCTAAGTGCTCCCACGTCACCGGTGCCCACCCAACGCCATTTGCTGTCACACAGCCCTGCGCTGGTTGGTCCATGTTTTATTCCACATATTGGCTGTGATTGGTCATTGAGGTTCACCGCTTCCATCTCGTCCATCCTTCTTTTATGACGAATATTCTGGTAGCTAAATCCCTGTCCGTGTTCGTGAACATTCCTTATGCATCTGTAGGCGTGGAATTGCTGGGTCAAAGACTATAATCACGGATGCTCCCTGTACCCCTCTTTTTTATGTTTTCCAAATTTAAAAAGTAACAAATGTCTTAACAAGTGATATGACCCAAGAATACTATATGTTTTTTTTTAAGTATCTCTCATATGCAAAATATATAAAGGATTCCTACAACATAACAAACCCAGTTAAAAAGTGGGCGATAGACATTGCTCCAAAGAGGGTATACAACTAGCCAATAAGCACACGAAAAAATGCTCAGCATCATTAATCACTAGGAAATGCAAATCAAAACCAACATCAAAATCACACTAAAACCAAATCACACACAAAACCAAATCAAAATCACACTAAAGAGGAAATCACACACAAAACCAACATCAAAATCACACTAAAACCAAAATCACACACAAAACCAAATCAAAATCACACTAAAGATGAAATAAAGAGGGTAGCCGGAGACTGGGATGGCAGGACACAGGCTTTATTGGAGGGAAGGGTACCCCTGCAGGCTGCTTCCAGGGAGAGGGGCTGAAGAGAGAGAGGTGCAGGGTCCAAGCACCTTTAAGGGGAGGATAGGGGACGGGGCTCAGGGCACTCAGCACATTCCTAGGGACTGAGGAATGGGGGGGCTTAGGGTATTGGGCAGGTGCTGATTGGTGGTTTGGTGCTCAGGTATGTCTGGTCGCAGGTGGGGTTTACGTCTGTCCATCAACTGGAGGAAGAGAAGATCTATCACACACCTATTAAGAAGACTATTAATAAACAAAATAAGATGCAGTGGTGAGCATGTAAAGGAATCAGAACCCTCATGCATTGCTCATGGGCATGGGAAAGGGTGCAGCTGCTGTGGAGAGAGACATCACGGCAGTTCCCTGAAAATTAAACATAGAATTATCGCATGACTCAACAATTTCACTCCATGCTGTGTATCCAAAAGCAATGGAAGCAGGAACTTTTTCTCTTAAATACATTGTTGTTGGAAGGGAGAGGGAGAGAGAGAGAAACATCCATGATGAGAGAGAATCATGGATCAGCTGCCTCCTGCACGCTTCCCCCCCCCCCCCCACTGGGGATGGAGCCTGCACGCCAGGCATGTGCCCTTGACTGGAATTGAACCCAGGACCCTTCAGTCCCCAAGCTGATGCTCTATCCACTGAACCAACCCAGTTAAGGCAGGAACTTTAACAGGTAGGTTATGCATCTATGTTCGTAGCAGAATTATTCACAATAGACAGCTCAAATGTCCATCAACAGGTGAGGAGATCAACAAAACGTGGTTTATACATAAAATGGGGTATTATTCAGTCTTTTGAATAATAGGAATGAAATTCTGATACATGCTACAACACGGATGAATCCTGGGAACATTATGCTCAGTGAAATGAGCCAGACACAAAAGGATGGATGTCACATGATCCCACTTACATGAAGGACCGAGATCAGTTTAATTCACTTCATAGAGACGGAAAGTGGATGTGGTTGTCAGGGGCGGGCGGGAGGGGGAGGGGGAGCCAGTGCTGAATGGGTACAGAGCTCTGTCTGAGATGATGGGAACGTTGGGGGGATATTGGTGATAAATATGAGAATGTATTTAAATGTATTCAGTGCTGCTGAAATGGTGAATTTCATGATGTACATTTTGCCACTCTCACAAAAAGACATTTCTGTGGGGGGAAGATCTCTTAGATGCCTTTTCCCAAAATGCCTGGGTGGGACAAGGCCTGCACGTAGCAAGCTGGGAGGGGCGGGGGGGGGGTGACCTACCCAGGCGGTCAAGGCCCCTTCCAAGCGGGGCCTGGAAAAGGAGGGCTGGGCTAGACCTTATATATCCAGTGTTTTCCATAATAATTCCCAAGCTGCAAGAGAGAAACCCGCCTTGAGAAAGCAGTGAGTCTCTATGGGTCTTTTATCTGAACTCGGTCTTTTCTTTCTGGGCCATAGACACACACACGCACACACACACACACACACGCACACACAGGTGCATGCACACGCACACACGCACGCACACACGCACACACGGGTGCATGCACACGCACACACACATACACACACGCGTGCGTGCGCACACACAAACACTTGACTCTCTTCTTCTTAATTGCAAACATAACACACGCTCCCTGTTAAGAATGGTGCAGACACAGAAAGGCACCCAGGAGGACACACAGAGGGTCCCCGCTCTTGGTTGCCATGGGGGACAGATTGGTCCCGCCTTCCTTCTGTGCGACACTTCCTTAGACCTGTGGCCTCCGCCTGCCGTCACTGCATTCTCACCAACATGCAGCCAACGGCTCACCCTGCCTCTGAATATGTTTCTGAATATCCTTACCTGAGGATAGTTTTCCCTTAATTTTTGGTGAGAGGAGAAGAGGGAGGGAGAGACAGAGAGAAACATCGAGGTGAGAGAAATGCACTGATTGGTTGGCTCCTGGGCCGGGGACGAGCCTGCCGCCGAGGCACAGCAAACCGGCTAGGCTCTACAGCCTACATTTTCGTTTGTTTGTTTTGTTAATCCTCAGCCGGAGGTATTTTTCCATTGATTTTTAGAGAGAGCGGAAGGGAGAGGGAGGAGGAGAGGGAGAGAAACATCAATGTGAGAGAGATACATCCAAGGGCTGCCCCTTGCACACACCCAGACCAGGGCCAGGGAACCTGCAACGATGGCGTGTGCCCTTGACCGGAATCGAACCCGGGACACAGGCTGAGGCGCTGTGAGCTGGCCCGCCAGGCTGGTGGCCGCTCTCGGATAACGGCAGGAGAACGCGGCCCAGCTGCTCCCTCTGTGATCCGCTCCCCGCGCTTCCTGCTGGCTTCCAGGCGCCAACGCGCGGCTGTGAGCACCCGCCATCGAGTCATCCCCGGCGCTGGGGGAGGGCCGCGAGGCGGAGCGCGCTTCTAGCCGGCGCGGGACGCGGTGGCCAGCCGGCCCTCCCGGAGGGGCTATGCCGCTCAGCCGCCGCACGGGCGTGAGGCACGTGTGCCTTTACACGGAGGGTCTGACTCCACCGCAGGAGGCCTGGCGCGGCAGGGCCCACCCTCCCCGGAGCCCCACCGCCCCAGAGGGACCCCTGTTTTCACCTTTGCTCGGCTCCCCAGGGAGGGCGGGCAGGGAGGCCCGGCTCTGAGCTCTCCAGGGCAATGCCCCTGGGGGAGGCTGACCCCTGCCTGCCCCGGAGGCCGCCAGTACCTCCCACTGTCCGTCAGCCGGCGCTGTCGGGGCTGCCGGGCCCATTTCGCAGGGGCAGGGTGTGCAAGGCCCCCCAGCTTCCCACCGGGTGCCCCGGCTCGGAGGGCGGGCAGTTCACCCCTGCGGGCTCACGTGGCTGTGAAGCAGGACTCCTGCAGCACGCAGTCACCCCAGCACCCCCACCACACGCCTCCCCCATGCAGCCCCGCCCCCACCGCAGCACAGGGTGCCGTGTGACCCCCAGGGGCCACAGCCTTGGGCCCAGGCATATGGGAGCTCAACCCAACCCCGGGGCCGGCGTGGGCCCCCTCTCCACACCCGTCCGTCCTGGCTTCTGGCAAGGCCGCCAGGGACACCGAGACACAAACCTCTGGCCACTTCCTGGAAGGCCCAGCTCCTAGCAGCTCTCCTCCTTCCCTGGGCCTCAGCCGCCCCTCCTCCGCTAGCCACCCCCAATGCTGCCTGCCCGCTTCTTCAAACCTGAGGCTCCATCGCAGGGGGTCCCCTGCTACCCTCTGAGCCCACCCCAGCCTTTCCCCTCAGGCCTCCCATTTCTCCGAGCACATGCTGTTCCTCCCGCCCACAATGCCCCCCAGGTCCTCCCTCTACTCCTCCCGTCTGTCACAGCAGCAGCTGATGCCCCTGAGCGAGGGCTGAGCAGTGATAGAGCCTCCCTCCCCCGCCTGGTGGATGGAGGATGACTTAACCTGCCCCTGGGGCCTGGACATTCCTGAGCACCTGACCAGGCGCCTTATATGGCCTGGACACTGAGCCGCCAATCAGCACCTGCCACATACCCTAAGCCCCTGATTCCTGAGTCCCTAAATGCCTTATCATGTGCCTTACAGGAAGCCACCAATCAGCGTGTGCCGAGTGCCCTAAGCCCCATCCCTTCCCATTCCTCCCCTCAAAACGCGTGTTCAGCCCTAACTGGTTTGGCTCAGTGGATAGAGTGTCGGCCTTCGAACTCAAGTCTCCCAGGTTCCATTCCGGTCAAGGGCATGTACCTTGGTTGTGGGCACATCCCCAGTAGGGGGTGTGCAGGAGGCTGCTGATGGATGTTTCTCTCTCATTGATGTTCTAGCTCTCTCTCCCTCTCCCTTCCTCTCTGTAAAAAAATCAATAAAATATATATTTTTAAAATCGTGTTCACCCCTACACATGTGCTCCCTTCCTTCGGGAGGCGGCCCGGCAGGTCCTTCCCCTCTAATAAAACCGTGTCCTGGCCTCTGGCCTCTCTCACCTTCTAAGCAAGGTTAGGCTCAGCTGCCGCCTCCTCCAGGAAGCTCTCCTGGATTGATCCTGTGCCTAAGCCAAGCCACCCCTGCAGGGCCTGGCCCTTCCCGCCAGGGTGACAAGCCTCGCCTTGGAGCCCCGCTGGGCTGGTTTCCGGAGAGCAAGCATCTGAGTCTTCAGAGCTCTCGGAGCCCGGCCCAGGGCCTGCTGCCAGGTCAAGTCACATCCTGTTTGGGGAGCGAGTCCAGCCCAGCGCCGCCCAGCCCAGCGCCGCCCGGTTAGGCAGCACCAGAGCCCTCACAGGAGGCGGAGCGCTGGCCGGAAGTTAACTCAAACCGCCCAGGCTCAAACACGCACTCCTCCGAAAAGAGAAAAGCTCGGAATTCTCTCTTGACGGAAAGGGAGTAAAAGCAAATGAAAACTAAAAACCACGTCCACCTTTCTGTTCCTCAGAGAGCCGTCTCTCTCCAGCGTGGCCGGGCTGTGTGAGCTCAGACGAGAGGCCTCTCTCTGGGCCCCAGCGCCCAGCTGCGCAGGGCCCGCCGGCGCCTCCCGGCTCTGAGGCTGGGACGGGATTCCACGCCATTACCCACGATGCCGGCCGTCCGCGGGCAATGAGGGTGCGCTCCTTCTGGGGCTCTCCATAAGGCCCCGCCCCCCAGGGTGGAGCTGATGGCCGGTGCCAGGGGGGCCACGGCCCTGTGCACCTTCCGCACACCCGCACCGCCCTGCCTCACACCCGGACGGACGGACGGACGGACGGCCTCTGTGCTTTGTCCCCATTTCTGTCCTCACGGACATCCTCCCGTCTTAGCGGCCCAGAGGCCTGTGCCACGGCTGCCGGCCATGCCGGGCGCTCCTCACAGCTCACTGCGGCCCGGTCCCCGGGGGGCCTCTGGAGCCGCCAGCGTAGGGCCCCCTGGAGGGTCGCCCAGCGGCCCAGGGACGCTGGTGCCTGTCCCCGGAAGGCCTGGCCGTGGCCACATCGGCCTCCGCTCGGGTGAAGTGACAAACAGGCGGCCACGGCAGGCGATGTCTGCGGCCACGCCGGTGCCAGGGAGAGGCGCTTTGTCTGCAGGCTCTCCAGAAGGCGTTTAAAAATACCCTTCGGAAAGGACATTATCATCCCTCCACAGGCTCCGACCAGGAAAAGCAGAAAGCCAGCCGCCTTCTGGGGCCTGTGAAAGGCGACCCGTCTGTGGACCCCGATGTCCGGGGCCCCTGCCCGCAGCCCGGAGCCTCTTCCCGCACACCCGGGCCCAGGCAGAGCCGCATCCGCCGCTCAGAGCCTGCGGTGCCAGCTCAGCCCGGTGCCTCCAGGAGGCCAGGGGAGAGGGAAGGAGGGTCAAGGGCTGCTTCCTGGAGGAGGTGGGTCTGCACCCAGCCCAAGGCTGGGGGAGAAGCAGGTCTGAGGCCCCTCCCGCCCCCCATGGCCTTGCCTTTCTCAAGGAGCGGGCTCCTGGCGGGAGGGGTGGGGAGTGTGTGTGTGTGTGTGTGTGTGTGTGTGGTGTGTGTGTTGGGGGGGGGGCTGGCAGGGCCTTGGGGCCTCGCGGCCGCAGGGGGACATGGGGGGCTCCTGGCAGGGACGTGGGGGACGCGCTGCCAGGCTGATTAGCATGGGCGAGGGGCGCTGGTGGGGCCGCCGGCCGGGCTGGCACGGCCCCCGCGGGCCCAGCTGGCCGGGCCGAGACACAAAGCGCCTCAGACGGCGGGCGGCGGGCCGCATTCACGCGGGGGCGGCGAGCGCGGGGACCGGGCTCGGCCGCCGGGCGGGGCGGCCGCGCTCCTGACCTTGACCCTTTGTGACTGGAGCGCATGCAAATGGGCCGCCGCCCTGCGACAATGCGCCGCTGTCCGCGCCGCCGGCGCACGGGGCGCGAATGCCAATGCGGCCGGGACCGGCTCCGGGCCTCCCCGCCCGCGCCCGGCCTCTCCTTTATCCGCTTTATTTCATTAAACCCTCCAAATGGCCGGTAACTAGATGAAGGTCGCCCTAGTAACAGCCGCCCCCGGGAACGTGCTCCAGGCGCCCGCTCCGCCGGCCTGTCCCCGGGGCGGCTCCCGCCTTTGTTGCCGGGCACCTGCTCAGGCTGCCGGCCTGGCCCTGGCCCCCCCACCGCGGCGGGCGTGGCTCTCGGCCGCGCTGGGCGCTGCGTGCCCGTGGGTCCCAGGACCTCCTTGCCGCCTGCCCGGGAGGAAGGATAGGGAGGGTCCCCCACCTCCGCCGCTAAGCTGAGCCCAGAAAGGGGGTGGCAGGCCAGACCACGGGCGTCAGAGGCCCGGCCTTCCCCTCACCCGGCCTTTATGTGCGGCTCCGGGGCCAGAGCAGCAGCCAGCAAGCCCACGTGCCGGTCGGAAGCCTGCCCGGTACCAGGCGCACTCGGGGACCCAGGGTTCCAGCGCCTCCCGTGAACTTGACCTGGACACATTGGAAGCAGAAGGCAGAGTCCCAGCGCGGTCAGAGGTCCGGAGGGCGACCGGCCACTCGTCCTTGGGGACTCAGTGTCCTCACCGGACAGGGGCCTGGCACCTGCTTGCCCCCGGCAGAGGCCGGGGCACCGGGCTGGGTCTCAGTGTGCGGGGCCCTGTGCGCCCACGGGTGGGGAGTGGCACACGGCGCTGGGTGCTCAGGCTGCCACAGGAGCAAGGGGCTCAGAGGAGTGACCGTGGCCAGAGCCTCCCTCCGTGGGCCTCAGTCTCCCCGGCTGTACGTGAGGGGGTGTGGCGGGTCGCTGAGGATTCTTCCCCTCCACTTAGACAGAAATGGATCAGCAGAACCACTGTTTAAGACAATATGTATTTCTACTAATTTCCGAGAGGGAGAGTAACATCAATGACGGGAGAATCATAGACCCGCTGCCTCCTGCACGCCCCCACCAGGGACTGAGCCCACAGCCCGGGCCTGTGCCCTGACCTGGAATCGAATCCCCGAAGGCTGGGGTGCCTGGCAGGCTCCTGGGTGGGGCTTGGGGTCGGGGTGGGGGGGGCTTTCTGGAGGAAGGCACGGCGACGGGCGATCTGGCTCTGTTAGTGAATGGCCATGGCAAGGCGTCCAGCTCCCTGTGCGGACGGTGAGACGCTGAGCATGGCGAGCCTGGGCCAGAGGCGCCCTCCTCCCATCCTCTCGCTCAACACCTGGCTGCTCCGGGGACCGGCCTGGCCGTCGGAGTCCAGAGGGTGGCTGGGGGAGGGGAGGGCCACGCTGGAATTCTCAAGTTCTTTGTGCTGAGAGCGAAGTCAGCTTCTGCCGTGGACGTGCTAGGCCACGGCCGGCTGGTCTTCCCTTCCGTGGACACGCTTCCCACACAGACGGCGCTCAGCGAGTACGGGAGCCCCCGGGGTCCCCGCCGCCACCCTTTCCCCTCCATGGACCCCCCCCCGCCCCCCGCTGCCGATCCACCTCCCGAAGAGGAGCCGAGGCCCCGGAGGCCCTCGGCTTGGGCCTCGACCGCGGCCAAGCAGGCCTCCGCCTCCTGGCGTTTCCACTACTTCACCGGATTCCTCCGGAATTAGCAATGGAAACGCGATCCCACGCTGGGGAGGGCGCGTCATAGTTTCCATCCTGGCTCCCCACGAGCGAGCACCTGGGACTTGGTGGGCCCCTCTCCCCCCGCCCCCCCCCATCCTGCGGAGGAGCCGGGCCCTCTCCGGGCGGGGGGGACAGCTGGGGAAGACGGCTTGGCTGAGCTAGCCTCGTGGAGGGGCTCCGCTCTGAAGCCCGCCTGGAGGCCCCGCTGGCGGCAGTCCCCTCCCCTCCTCCGGGCGGCCGGGCCCTGGGGCAGAGGGCACTGGCGGAGGCCATGGCCAGGCCTCAGGGCCTCGGTGCCGGAGGGAGGAAGGGAGCGGTGCTGGCCCCTGGTCCCGGGCGTGGTCTGCTCAGGTCCCCGTGGAAGCCAGCATGGAGCTGCCTGCCTGGGCCTGGCCCTGGCTCGCCCCTCGTGGTCCCGGGCCCCTAGACAGGCCGCGTCCCCTCCGCTGCCTCCACCGTGAAATCAGTTTGCAGCCCTACGTGGTGCCTGGCGCACAGTGGGTGCTCAGTCGATGTCAGCATTTCCTCGCTGCTCCCCCTGGACTCCCTCTCCCTCGGTCATGCCTTAATGGAACCCTTTCATCCCTACTTCTTCCAGTCCCCGAGGACTGGGGTACCACACAGCTCAAGGCGGGGCGGGGCGGGGCGGGGCGGGGGGCGGGGTAAGAGGTGGGGGGGGCGCGGAGAGCTGGAGGGAAGGGGCCCGCTGTGGAATCGGGCAGGAGTTGCTGCCAGGGCTGTTCTGCCCGCCCCGTGGGCACCAGAGGACTCAGGCGCTGAAGCCACAGCCTCAGGAGCGGTGTGAGGCCTGAGGGAGGCGGCAGAGAGGGCCCTGGTCCCCGAGGCTGTGGTGATCTCAGCCGCGAGAACTCACCCTCTGTATCTGGCTAAGCTGGACCCCTCCGTCCCTCCCTCCCTCCCTCCGTCCCTCTATTCCTCCCCCTCCCTCTCTCCCTTCCCTCTCGCCTCTCTCTCTAAACTCCATTAGTATCTGCTGCTGGGTTAGCGGCTGCAAAAAGCAGACCAGCCACGTTGCCGGCCGTTCTCATGTCGACGGGAACAGCGTGAAGCAGCAGGCAGCAAGCCGGAGCCCGGAGCCCACGGCCGCAGAGCGTCGGCCTGCGGACTGAAGGGTCCCGGGTTCGATTCCGGTCAAGGGCATGCACCTTGGTTGCGGGCACATCCCCGGTGGGGAGTGTGTAGGAGGCAGCTGATCGATGTTTCTCTCTCATGCATGTTTCTAACTCTATCCCTCTCCCTCCCTCTCTGTGAAAAATCAATAAAATATATTTAAAGAATCATAAGGTAAAATCTGAGGCCGTGAGCACACCTGGAGGAGACACAGCTGCCGACTTCTGAGGTGAATGAAGTCCGCCTGAGCAACGCCACCCACACCAGAGGCCGCGAGGAAAATGGGGGAGGTTTGTGCTCAGTACGAAGAAGACTCCCCACGGGAGAAACGGCGGGAGCAGAGCGGACGGCGGGTGGCCAGAGGGGAACATGTGTAACTGACAGCACAGTGGACCCCTGAGCAGCGCGGGTTCGAGCCCACGGCCCTCCGACACGTGGGCTTTTGTCAGTAAACGCCTCTGTCTTCGCTCCGGGGCCGGGCGTGGTGGGTCCGAGGGCCGGCTTGAGGCGCTGCTTTCCGCCAGGTCGTGTAGAGGATGCGCGTGCCCTTGGATTTTGGTAGCTGTGGGGGTCCTGGGGCCAGTTCCCCATGGAGGGCATCAGACAGCAAAATTTTAGGGGAGTTGAAAGTGATATGTGTGTGGGATTGGTGCCCTGAATCCCCACGTTATTCAAGGGCCAAATGTAGTTATTTTTTTAAAAATATATATTTTATTGATTTTTTTTTTAAAGAGAGGAAGGGAGAGGGATAGAATTAGAAACATTAATGCGAGAGAAACATTGATCAGCTGCCTCCTGCACACCTCCTACTGGGGATGTGCCCGCAACCAACGTACATGCCCTTGACCAGAATCAAACCTGGGACCCTCCAGTCCGCAGGCCGATGCTCTATCCACTGAGCCACACTGGTCAGGGCTGTAGTTCTACCCCAATATGCCAAAACCCCAAAACGACAAGCCAACGTATTTGCAGAGGAAACTTACAGAAGAGAAAGCTCACGTGTCCAGTGTGGCTGGAGGAGGGCTTACAGGATGCTCAGGACTCAGCGGTGACATGTTAAACGATCAGGCTGGGAGCGCGCGCACACACAGAGGAAAGGGGGTGCTCTAAGAGGTTATAGTGCCCGGGGAGGAGCGCGTGGGCAAGGTTCACTCATTAAGCAAATATTTACCGGGCGCTGCCGTGTGCCAGGCACGCGGGCGCCCACACGGCTCGCCCTGGCTCCTCCCTCCCGGGCAGCCGGGGAGACAGACATGAAAGACGAAAGTGTACAAACAAGCGTGTAATTACCGCGGCTGTAGAGAGCTCTTATAAAGGTGTTTAACGAGGGGTCCCCGCCTGGTCAGGATTATTGGGGAGACTTCCCTAAGGGGGTGATTCTGGAGCCAAGTCTAGCGTGATGAGAAGGAATGAGGAAGGAGCACCATGAGGAACACCCTCTGGGCAGAGCAAATGGCAAGACGAGAGATCTGCAGGATGCTGGGCCTGTCCCCTCCCCTCCTCTGCCTGTCACTCCTGCTAGGTTCTGGCCCCTGCTCGTCTTCCTTGACTCAGCGTCTGATCTCAGACCTGCTACCATGTATGCTTCAACAGCCGGTGTTTGCACAAAAAGCATCAGACCATCAACAGAACAAGAATTTGGCTCCACAAAGGAAGTGAACAGATAGGGGCTCAGAATCGGCCTGGGTCCCAGAGACAGCAGCTGCACACTTCACAGCCGCCGCCGTAAATACGTTCAGAGAACTAAAGAAAGTCGCGTTCAGAGGAAACTAGGTCAAAGGAGTTAAATGAAAACATGATACCAAGGAGCACACAGACAGGGAATCTCCACGGACAAGTGGGAACGATTGATGGGTATCCCAGAATCTGAAAAGGACCATCCCCCAAAATGTGAAAGTTCACGAGATGGCCTCACGTCTGGGGATGACAGAAGAAAGGACGAGTGAACCTGAAGACAAGTCAGCAGGAAGTTTCAACCCAAAGCGGGGGGCCTAAGGCTAAGGATAAAAGGACAGAACTTTGGAGGCCTGTGGGGCAATACTACGTGGTCCAAATTCATGGAGCTAGAGTCCCAGAAGGAGAGAAGAGAGGTGGATCCAGGGGTAGAAAAATGTGAGGACGCAGTTGAGAACCTCCCCCTATTCACAGAAACCATTAACTTACAGACCCAAGAAGCTCCACAACCCCCAAGGAGGGTGCCAGTAAGCACAGGTTACAACCGCTTCCAGGTCAATCACAGCTAAACTTCTGAAGCCGGAGGAAAGGAAGCTTTGGGAGGTTTGGAGGGGAAACCCCCCCACACACTCACAACAGAAACATTTGTGTTGTGAAGAGGAATGATGACCTGATTAACACCTGACTTCTCATCAAGGACCAAAGATAAATCCAGAGGTTTCCTAGAGTCCCCACGAGCAGAAATTGGGGAGAAGAGGGAATTAGTCATTTGTTTTCCAGGAAACAGGGATTCCCTCGGCCTAAGGGGATACGTAAATGCTCCCATTGGAAACGCCCGAGTGCAAAGCAGAATAAAATGGAGGACGAGAAGAAAAATGGTGCCCTGCCTGGTGTGGCTCAGTGGATAGAGCACAGCCTGCAGACTGGAAAGGTCCTGGGTCCAATTCCAGTCAAGGGTTGCGGGCTCGATCCCTCGTGTGGGCTGTGCAGAAGGCAGCCAGTCAATGATTCTCTCTCATCATTGATGTTTCTATCTCTCTCTCTCTTTCTTCTTCTCTGAAATCAATAAAAAGATATTTTAAGAAAAGAAAAATGGCAACACTCCCCACCAAGGCCCGGAGAACGGGACTTCCGGACATCCAGGAGAGAGAGCACCTTCTGAAGCTGTAAGTTCCTCCTCATATAAAGGGCTGCCAGGGGTGTGTGTGCTACAGAGAGGACGGATGAGTGTTTCCTTGAGCGACAGCTCTGCCAGGGGAGAGGTGAAGCTGCAGAAAGCTGGTGGGGAGGCCGGGTGTCCTCCACAGCAACACTGACGAACTTGGTGCAGCAGACGGCGGATTGGGTCTGCCTCAGAGTGCAGCTTGCCCCGAGAGGACCCTGTGCGGCCCAGAGGAGATTCGCCGGTTCTGGGCCATTCCGCAGACTCCTTTCCATCTTCCTGCTGCCCACACGCATCTTCCTTCGATTCTCCTTCGACCTGGCTTTCACATCTTATTGGTTCCCTTAGCACTGAGTTCGGTAAAATGGTAGGTGGCCTCATTTTCTATGTGCATGAGAATTAGGATTTAACACGAAGATCCATGCAAGAATGGGCCTTCCTTGCCCTGGCTGCTGGCAGTGCCTTCGCTCTGCCCAGAGGTCCAGAGTGGCTGGGGTGGGGCGGAGCACCTGTGTCGTCACCATAGCCTGTGTATGCAAATTAACCTGCCAGTTTTTGCTGGATTAATTTGCATACTCACTCCTGGTTGGCTGGTGGGCGTTGTGGAGGTACAGTCAATTAGCATGTTACTATTTTATTAGGTAGAGATCTCTTTCAAAACATGTTATTTTTCTACAAGACTTTGAATTCATAATAGATGACATATACGTACAAGAGAGGCTCCTGGGTATAAGGAAAAACCCCCAAAGGCAAACACCTAATTAAAAACGAGTGAAGTTTTTAAACCGAGAAGTCACCTCGCTAGGAACCAGAGGAAGTAACATGAAAACACCCGCTTACCATGTGTCACTCAGCACGGTTTCCACTGACCTGAGCGCGTAGCTGCCTGGGGAGCAGGCGGGGCTGGCCGGGACAGAGGCGCTCCGGCTGCAGAGTGGGCTGTGGGAGGGGGCGGGGGCTGGGTGAGGACCTCTGGGGAGGCATCAGAGGTCCAGTAGGGTCTGTAGGATTCTCTCCAGTGGAGATGAATGGGACCAGGGCAGGCTGGAGGAGGGGAGGCCAGCCCAGAGTGGCCGCCATGGATAGCCATGAGTGACGCCCCATGCAGGCATTAGAGAGCTCCTGGCCAGGCCCCCGTGGCCCACTCAGCCCTGCCCCTCCGCTAGCCCTCGGCCCCCCTCCTCTGCAGCCGGCATTGCAATAACACTGGGGGGTCATGGGGTTCAGGGCTGGGGTAAGGCTGAAGGCAGGCGGAATCCTCAGTGGGTTTGGTCTTTGAAATCTGGGCGTGGTTGAGGGTAAGCAGGAGGGCAGCCACCGCACAAAGGAGCACCCAGCAAGGGGGGGCCCAGCCAGGGGGAGGCCCAGGGCGGCCAGGGCCTAGGGAAGTGGGGGCCCAGGGAGGCAGGGCCCAGGGAGGTGGGGTCCAGGGAGGTGGGGGGCCCAGCCAGGGGGAGGCCCAGTGAGGCCAGGGCCTAGGGAAGTGGGGGCCCAGGGAGGTGGGGGGCCCAGCCAGGGGGAGGCCCAGTGAGGCCAGGGCCTAGGGAAGTGGGGGCCCAGGGAGGCAGGGCCCAGGGAGGTGGGGTACAGGGAGGTGGGGGGCCCAGCCAGGGGGAGGCCCAGTGAGGCCAGGGCCTAGGGAAGTGGGGGCCCAGGGAGGTGGGGGGCCCAGCCAGGGGGAGGCCCAGTGAGGCCAGGGCCTAGGGAAGTGGGGGCCCAGGGAGGCAGGGTCTGGGGAGGCAGGGTCCCGGGAGGCAGGGTCCAGGGAAGTGGGGAGCACCCAGGCCCAGGAGCTTCGGGCAGCACACACTGGGGTGGAGTCAGAGGTGACCTTGGCTTTGGCAAGATGGGGCTCATCATAGCCCAATAAGGGCCATCTCAGTGGAGGCGACAGCACCCCACTAAGGGGTCTGAGAAGTGCACGGGGGTGAAGGGGCTGGTCCTGTCCTTAGGGGCAGGTGGGGGGGGGCAGGTGGGCAGGTGAGGGAGGGGCAGGTGAGGGGAGGGGCAGGTGGTGGGAGGGGCAGGTGGGAGGAGGGGCAGGTGGGGGGAGGGGCAGGTGGGGGGGCAGGTGGGAGGGCAGGTGGGAGGGGCAGGTGGGGGGGCAGGTGGGGGCAGGTGGTGGGAGGGGCAGGTGGTGGGAGGGGTAGGTGGGGCAGGTGGGGGGGCAGGTGGCGGTGCTGAGGTAGGTGTGGTGTGGGGTTTTCTCTGAAGAGAAGAGGCAGGAACGTGCTGGGTGCTGGGCCAGAGGGAAGGGAGCGGCGGCAGATGCCGCAGAGAGCGGGGCCGGGAGGCAGGGAGCGGGGTGGCTGAGCAGGTGGGGACGCGGAGGAGGGTGTGACTCCTGCAGGCTGGGTTTGGCGGCGGGAAGGTGGGGGAATCCACCGAGAACAGGTGGGTGAGGCAGACTTGCCCTGAGGTCAAGGGCCCGCCTTTTACCCCGCTCCCTGCCCCCCGCCCCGCACCTGGACGGATGATTTATCGGTGAGACGATCTGATGGCTGTGGCAGCCGTGGGAAGGCGGCTGGAAGGACATCTGAGCTCAGAACCTGCAGGTCCCAGCACAGAGCTCGGGGCGCCCGGGGCTGCGTGCGGGGCCCAGGGAGGCAGGTCCCAGGAGGCAGGTGGGGTGGGAGCCGACACAGGCGCTGGCTCAGCCAACATGGCCACGGGGAGCAGAGGGCGCACTCAGGCCTGCCCCGGGAATGTCCCGATGCCCCTCGTCCCGAGTGAAGGGCGGCTTCGTTCCTCCTCCCCAAGTTCAAAGACGCTCCCACGGCCTCCAAGTCAGGCCCACGTGGGCGGGCGGGCGGGCGCTGAAGGGGATCCTGCACCTTCTCCACTGCTGCAGACCTTGTTCACGGTCCCTCTGCAGCCCCTCTGCCCGCGTTCACACACTCCTGGCCTCACTCACACATCCATTCACCGGCTCACTCTCTTCTTCCCTCACTGGGCCCGGTGAGGCCAGAGCCCAGAGAAGCCAGGGCCCAGCGACCTGGGGGCCCCGTGACGGAATGAGAGGGTGTATGCAAATTAACCACCCACATTTGTTGAGTTAATTTGCATACTCACTCCTGATTGGCTGGTGGGCATCACGAAGGTATGGCCAATTAGCATGTTACTCTTTTATTAGGGAGAGATCTCTTTAATGTACACATTCCTTCACTCGCTCACCCCTTCACTCACACATTCACTCATTCACAGGTCCATTCACTCATTCATCTCTCATTCACACATCCACACATCCACACATCCATCCATTTATTCATCACTCATTCATCCGTTCCTTCATACACGTGTTCATTCTTCCCATGTGTTCTGTGGGGGTTTAGGTGGCGAAGGTGGGGGAGTGGAGCGCCCAGCCAGGGCTCCAGGCTGGGTGGGCACGGGGAGCGGTGTAACAGGCAGGGACTGTGCTTGGAATGGTGGCTCCGGGGAGGCAGGGAGGACAGGCCTGTGGGGTCAGGCCACAGGGAGGGGCGGGGCTGGCAGGACACCCAGGGGCAGCTGGACAAGGCAGAGCCCAGGGCCTGCCCCCTCCCCCCCCCCCGCCCCCGGTTGCTGGGCCTCTCAGCTCTCGAGCCCTCAGGGTAGAACCTGCAGAGACTGGCCTGGCCCAAGGTCATGGCCTCTGGTCCGGCCACATCAGTGACGGAGGCAGACAGGCGCCTCAGCTCTGGCGCCTGGTCCCAGAGCCTCCGGCCTGTCCCTCCGGGACGCCCCCTCCCGCAGCGGCTGCTGGGCGGGGGGGCCGGGAGCTCGGGCCCACAGGGAGCGGGCGGCGGGCCCATAGGGGGCAGAGCACGCAGCCCTGCTCAGCGACGGGACCGAGGCCGGGTGGGCAGGGGCCCAGCCCAGTGGAGACACAGACGAGGAGTTCGGGGCTCTGGGGCCCAGCTGCTGTGTGGGCCACTCCCTATGCCCACAGCCCAGCGCCCCTCGGTCTCCGCCTCCCTGGTCCTCTGCCTCAGGCGCCCAGGTCACAGCTCCTGGGACATCCAGGAGGCAGGGCCCCTCTGGGGCCCCTCTGGTCCCCCGGGTTCCAGAGCGACTGGTTTTGGCCGAGAGGCTGGTGGGAGGGACAGCTGATACCGCAGGCTGGACCCCGGTGAGTGCTGGGCACCCCGCCACACCCTGGGGCTGCTCAGCATCTGTCCCCAGAGGAGCAAGAACAGCTGGGCCAGGCCTGGGTCTGGCCACTCTCGGGTGCCCCTGGGCGAGGAGGCCCATCTGGCATGTACACACCCCCCCCAGCCGGAGAGAGAAAGCCCGGCTTTACCAGGAGCCCCTGCTGCCACCCCCCCCCGCCCCCCGGGCCCAGGGAGCTGCGGGCGGGTGCAGAGCTGAGCCCAGCCCCCCTTTCCCTCCCCCTCCCCCCAGTTCCCGGGCCTGTCCACAGCCTTGGGGCCTGGCAGGCCGTCCCCCGGCCCCGGCTAAACCGCTGCTCCGCCCGGCGGCGGCCATGAGGCCTGAACAGCCGCCTTTGTCCGCCGGCCGCTGGGCCCGCTCAGGGCCCGCTCAGCTCCCTCCAGGCCCCGCTTGTTCCCAGGCCAGGCGGGCGGCAGAGCCGGGAGCCACGGAGACCGCACAGACCACTGCCCCGCCCACTCTCCCCTGCCCGGGCCTTTCTCTCCGCAGACCTCCTGGCGCTGCCCCTGCCCCAGCCCTGCCTGCCCTCCCCCACCGGGACCTCACCTGCCCGGCCTCACCAGATGCAGCCCCTGAGGGCCACGGGGACGAGGGCCCTCCTCCTTCTCCAGACACGCCCCCCCATGGCGCCGGGGAGCAGGCCGCGGGAAAGGCGCTCTGCTGGCTGCAGCCCGTGGGGCAGGCCTGAGGGTGCTGAGCTCCCGCCCTGGGAGCCAGGCAGCAGGGGGCTCTGGAGCGGCTGTGAGGGGCCTTGTCTGCGTGTTCCCGGACTCCTTCATTCATTCATTCATTCATTCGCTCCCCAGACACCGCAGGCATCCATCTGTCCACCTCTGGGCTCGGCCAGTGCCGGTGCTGAGCGCACGGCCGTGAGATGGCGGTGCTGGGCTGCCTTCCCGGCCGCCGAGTCTTGTGGGCAAGGGGAGGTGGGGAGGCGGGGAGCCCCCACAGGAGCAAGTGCTCCCCCATCGGGCAGGTCAGGAGCCAGGAGGGGCCACAGGCGTAGGCATTTGGTGCACATCCCTGGGCGGGGACACGGGATACGGCACGGGGACGACAGCCACACAGAACCGCGTAACTTCCTGTCTCGGGGGGAGGCAGCTGCAGAGCCCACGGGGTGCTAAGGGGGCCCCTCCAGCAGCGAGGAGGGGCCTGGGAACAGCTCGGGAATGAGGTGCTCAGAGCCCTCCGAGCACTGGCCGCCGAGCGCGGGGTGGGCTTCTCGCTGGTTCTCATGAGCAAGTGCTGAGCAAACCGCCCCCAATGGGGATGCAAACCCACCCTCATGTCCCTGCGCTCTCTGCCCGGCAGCCCGGCATCCTGCAGGGACGCCCGTCTGCTCTGCGGTGGCTGGTGCCCGCCTGGGGCCACGGCCACAGCCACGGCCGGGCTGGTGCCCGAGCTGGCGGAGTGCTTCTGAGACGGCTTCTCCTTGCTCCCGCCTGGAGCCTGGGCCAGGCTGACCCCGAGGCTGGAGCTGCCAGCCAGCAGCCCCTGAGGCCTCCACAGGCCGGCTGGACTGCCTTCCTCGCAGAGACTCAGGGCCTGGACTGCCTTCCTCGCAGAGGCTCAGGGCCTGGACTGCCTTCCTCGCAGAGACTCAGGGCCTGGACTGCCTTCCTCGCAGAGACTCAGGGCCTGGACTGCCTTCCTCGCAGAGACTCAGGGCCTGGACTGCCTTCCTCGCAGAGACTCAGGGCCTGGACTGCCTTCCTCGCAGAGGCTCAGGGCCTGGACTGCCTTCCTCGCAGAGGCTCAGGGCCTGGACTGCCTTCCTCGCAGAGGCTCAGGGCCTGGACTGCCTTCCTCGCAGAGGCTCAGGGCCTGGACTGCCTTCCTCGCAGAGGCTCAGGGCCTGGACTGCCTTCCTCGCAGAGACTCAGGCTCCAGGCAGAGGCAGGTGGCCTGGGGTGACTGGCCTGGGCGCTGCCCACGGCGCTGCGGTCACACCCTGCCGGGCGCCGGGGCCACAAACCTGCCCCTATGCCAGCGGAGAGGACACAGGGCCCGGTCGCCTCCACACCCTCCTGCCTCTGAACGGGCGGAGGACCAGGGACCTGCAGCCATATTTACACGAATGCACGCCTGACAACTCCCTGCTCTCCTCTCCTGGGGTTCTACCGTCTGCCTGGGCCGGCTCCAGTCCTGAGCCAGAACGCCTTCCTGCTAGCTCCCGTCCCCAGCACCGCTCCCTCCTCACCCCGTGCCCTTGGCTGTGACCTCTTTCCAGGAATAAGGACGACCGTGCGCACGGCATGCCTCACATGGGGACTGTGCCCATGTGTTTACACCTGTATGTTCTTTTGGGGCCTCAGAGCAGCCCTGTGAGACTCTTCTGAGGAAGGGGCATGGAGCCCGGGGTTCTGCAGGGTGAGTAGGAGTCCTCCGGATGGACCATTTGACAGAAGGCAGGTGAGCGGGGCCATGTGCCCTCAGGTGTGGCTGGAAGTTTCCCCCGCCCTGGGCAAGGGTGGTTCAGTAGGAAGTGCGCCCAATGAACACGGTCATGGAGGGGCCCCTGTGGCCTGAGGGTGGGGAACCTGAAGCTGGCCCAGGGGGAGCTGGTGTTGGAGCCTGGGGGACCCCCAACCCCCGCCAGAGCCTGTCTGCCTCTACCCCCACCCCCGCCCGTGCCTCCTCTTCTCATTCTTCCTTTTATTTTTTGTTAATCCTCACCCGAGGATACTTTTCCCATTGATTTTTAGAGAGTGTGGAAGGGAGGGAGGAAGAAAGAGAAACATTTATGTGAGAGAGACACATTGATGGGTTGCCTCCCACTCGCACCCCAACCGGGGCTGGGGATTGAACCTTCAACCCAGGTATGTGCCCTTGACTGGGAATCCAACCTCCTACCCCTCCGTGCGTGGGCTGATACTCTAACCAGTGAGCAACACTGGCTAGCCTCATCTCCTTTCTCCTTTTAAAAAAAAAAAATAAAAATATATATTTTTTATTGATTTTTTACAGAGAGGAAGGGAGATGGACAGAGAGTCAGAAACATCAATGATGAGAGAGAGACATCGACCAGCTGCCTCCTGCACACCCCCTGTTGGGGATGTGCCCACAACCAAGGTACATGCCCTTGACCGAAATCAAACCTGGACCCCTCAGTCCGAAGGCTGACACTCTATCCACTGAGCCAAACCGGTTAGGTCTCTCTCTCTCTCTCTCTCTCTCTTATTTTTTTATTGATTTCAGAGAGGAAGGGGTGCGGGGGTGTGTGTGTGGGGGAGAAACATCAGTGATGAGAGGGAATCATGGATCGGCTGCCTCCTGCTCGCTCTGCTGGGAATGGAGCCCGCAGCCCGGGCCGGGCCTTGACGGGAACCAGCCCTGACCTCCCGGTGGAGTCACACCGGCCGGGCTGGATTCTCTTTCTCACATGGTTTCCAGGTCCCCTCCACCATCCCCTGGGGGTGGGGTGGGGGCGATGGGCCCTGTGGTACAGGAGAAATATGAGGCCTAGCGTTTCTGAGCCGGGCGGGCGGGCCGAGCCCACTGGGAGCTCCTTGGCCCCTGTCCCCACCCCTCAGCGCCCGCCTCGGTCCGTGGGAAACTCCTGCCCCCCTGCCCCGCACCCAGCCGCCCCGCAGCCCCCACCTCAGCCCTGACCGCCTGGCCAGGAGGCCAGCTGAGCCCAGCCCGCAGCGCTGGCTCCATCAGGGGAGGGCGGTCACATGCTCGGCCAGCCCCCCTCCCCCTCTTGCTCCTGGGCCTCAGGAGGGGGAGGGCAGGGACTGGGGGGAGGGAGCTGGTGGAGGGGAAACTGAGGCCCAGAGCGGGAGGGCTTGGCTTCTGCTGGGAGCCGGCACCTGGCTTCCCCTCCGGCCCAGCACCGGTTCCAGCTCCTGAGCTAGATCCCGCCCGCCTGGTGGCCAGCCGGCGGGGCACCCGAAAGGCTGACAGAGCCAGCTGCCCTCCCAGCGGTCGCCGGCAGGCAGACACCGGAGGCCGGCCGCCTGCCCTCGCCTGGCACGGCGGCTGCCAGGAGGCCGGCTCCCGCTCCCAGGCCCGGCTGCGGGCGGAATGGCTTCCCGATGAGGTAATGCTGGAAGGAGGAAGCCGCCGGGAGGCGCTGGCCCCGGCCCAGCGGCCGATGGCGGCTCCAGCCTCCTCCCGCCGCCTCCTCCCTGCCCGCCTCCTCCCTGCCCGCGCGGGGCCCGGGGCCGGGGGCGGGGGAGCGGACTCTGGACCCGGGGCGCCGGGCAGCCTGGCCTTGGGGCCCACACTACTCGTCACGGGACCCTCCGGACCCGCCCGGGAGACAGGGGCCCGGGCAGCAGGGCGCAGGCACCTGGGTGGGGGAGGCAGCCGGCCCACGTGGTGCAGAAGCCTGGGGTGCAGGGTGCTGGCTGCCACCACCCAGGGCCGCTCCTGGGACGGAGCAGAGGGCTCAGGCCCTCCTTCCTGAGCCCCAGCCGGCACCACCCCTGGGCTGTGCACCCCGACCCCCGGCCTCTCCTGGCCCCCTCCTGCGGAGCTCTGCTCCCCACCTTCCCGGGGGGGAGCCGAGAGCGGGGAGCTCAGCGGGAAGTGCCCCGGGGGGAGGGGGGTCCCCACTCCCGGCCAGGTCCCTGCTCCCTGGGGTCCCAGGAGCCAGCGGGACCCAGCAGCTCCTGCTCCAGCCCTGCAAGGAGGCACCCCAGAACCGGGCCGGGAGCAGAGTCTGGGGGGCCTGGGAGCTGGAGGAGGGCTCCCGGACCCCCTGCTCATGACGGAATCTGGGGCACAGGGGCGGGGGTGCAGGGAATCGGGCCAGGCCGGGTCTGCAGGCCCCTCGGATCCGCCCCGCCTGCACTGCCGGGCGGTGGGCCAGGCCGCTGGCGGGCTCAGGCCCCATCTGCAGCGGGGGCGGGGCCCCCGGACCCGGGGCCGCCGGCCAGGCCGCAGCTGCGGGGAGCCCGGCCCGCCGCCGGGAAGGGGCCCAGGGACTCGGCGCAGCCCGTGCGCGGCGGGCCGGGCGGCCCCGCGCCTGCGGAGGGAGCTGGGCCCGGAGCCAGCGCGGCTCCCGGTGCCCGCCCCGCCCGCCGCCTCCTGCACAAAGCCCGGCGGGGAGGCCGCGCCGCGCCCCTCTGCTGCCCCCTGGCGGCCGCGGGGCGCACGGCGGCCCCGCGGAACCCGGCGCCCGCAGGCTGCGCCCCCTCCCCGGGCTGCCCCCCAAGGTCACAGCACCTCCGGGAGACCCGAGGGGGGGCCCTCAGGGAGAGGCAGCGGGTCTGCCCTGTGCGGCCAGGCACCTCCAGGGGAAAGGGAGCCCCGATCCGCAGCCTGGCCGGAGGCTCAGGGCGGGGGGCCCATTGTTCTGTTGTGGGGGGTCCCCTAAGTGAGAAAACCGAGGAGAGGGGCCAGGTCTTGGGGGCAGGGGGTGCACCGTGTTTGGGGCTCCCTCCCAGGGCCCGGTGCAGAGCAGGGGTTGGGGGCCAGGATTCGGGGGGCCCAGCAGCTCAGCCTCTGCAGGTAGAAGATACCGAGCGATCTTAGGCCGTGTGGCCGCTAGGGGCGGAGGGATGAGGTGCAGCCTGTTCTGGGGGGTCTCCCACCCCAGAGCAGGACAAAGGGCTCATCCCGGGAGCAGCTGGCCCGGCTGGGGGTGTGTGTGTGGGGGGCAGCAGCCCCTCCAGCTCCCAGCACGGCGGGGAGGGCAGAGCCCGCAGCCTGGGTCGGCTGGCCCTGTGAGTGGCCCGGCCAGTGCTGGGAAGGCCGCCCTGGTGCTGTCCCCGGTCAGTTCCCCACGGGGCCCTGCACGCGGGCACTGGCTGCCATCCCCTTTGTCCCCCGGTCCCGGGACCGGCCGGAGGCCTGCAGCCCCACAGCCGGAGCAGTGAGGGGCGAGGAGATATTATTTCTGGTGAAAGCAGAAGGAATCTCCCCCCTGTGACGGCCAGCTCTTCTCGCGGGCACGCAGCCCGGACGGGGAAGGGGGTCCCTTCGGCCCAGGGTGCGAGGGGAGAGGACAGAGAGGGGACAGCCACGGGACCGCCGGCTGGAGCTGGCTGTGGGGCATCGGTCAGGGCTCTGTGGGCCCCGCCCTCCAGCCCCTGCTCAGGCCTCTCCACCAGGCCCCTCCAGGCCCAGACAGCACCCAGCCCAGCCCTGCACCCTCCCTCCTCCTCCTCCCTCCTCCCCCTCCTTCCCCTTCTCTCTCTCCCTCTCTCCCCTTCCCGCCACTCTCCCTCTCTCCCTCCCCCTCTCTCCTTCCCTTCCTCCCTCCCACTCCCTCCTCTCTGTCCCTTCCTCCTCTCTCCCTCCCCCACTCTCCTCTCTCTCTCCTTCCCTTCCTCCCTCCCACTCCCCCCTCTCTATGCCTTCCTCCTCTCAATCTCTCCCTCCCTCCTTCCCTCCCTCCCTCCCTCCCTTCACCAGAGGCCCTGAAGTTCCAGGGGGCCCTGCTCCAGCTCAGCCGTGGCCCCCACCCCCGGGACAGCCCAGGGCTTCACTGTGCCCCTCAAGGCCCCCAGCCCGGTCCCCCCCTGCCCCCCAGTGCATTCATTGCTCTGACACCCGCCAGCCTCGCCTGCCTGCCTGCACTAGCCCCTCACCCCTCACCGGAGGGGAGGGCAGGGAGGCCGGGAGGGTCAGGGGCCAGGGCCACCTGGGGCAGGCCTCCCCCTCCCCCCTGCCCCTCCCGCTGGCCTGGGCAGAGCGGGCGGAAGGGGCTGCCTCCCCGGAGGCTGAGCCCGCTCCTGCCGCCAGTGGTCGTGGGGAGGTGGCTGCGGGCCGGGAAGGCGACCGCTGTCTGTTCAGCGGCCGGCGCCCCCAGGTCAGAGCCCCAGCCCGTCCTGTCCCGCACTGGGCAGTGGCTGGGCAGGGGCCACCCCGTCCGGATTGCTGGGGTTTCTCCGTGGAGGCTGGGGCAGCCGCCTGGGAGGGCGCGTAGCTGGGCCGTGGCCGGCTGCCTCAGCCCCGCCCCGCTGGGGCCCTGGGTCTGGGCTGGCTTCCCCTCAGGAAGAGGCCGCAGCTGGCCCAGGGTCACGGAGGGACGCTTTATGGGAGGACACGGTGGGCAGCGCGGAGAACTCCCAGGGCGGGAGCAGCCGGCTGCTGGCCCGAGGGCAGAGGGCCCAGGCTGGTGGGGCGTGAGGGACTGCCGGGCGGCCAGGGGGACGCCACGGGGGACACCGGGGAGGACACCGAGGCTCCCGCCCCGGCCAAGCCCTGCTCCCTCCCCCTCCCCCCCAACAGGCTCTCGAAGTGTCAGGGCATCTGCAGGCTCAGGCCAGGAGCAGCTTCTCCTGCTGTTTACCTCTGGCCTCATCGCCTTCAGCCCGGGGGGCGGGGGACGACCCCCTCCCCCTACAAGCCCACGGGCTCCTGAGGGCAGGAGGCAGGAGGCACCTATGAAAGCACCCCGCTCACCGCTGAGCTGCCCTCTCATCAGATGGCACCCCTAATGGCACCCCAGGCCTCTGTGCCCAGGGGACAGGGTGGTGGGAAAGCCCGGGGCGTGAGAGCCCGGGGCAGGCAGAGGGCAATCGGGAGGGGCTGCCTGGAGGAGGAAGCCTGGTGCTGAGCAGGGGCAGGCAGGAGGCGGAGGCCGCTGTGGCCTGGGGCAGGCGGCAGGGACCTGTGTGCCGTGCCGGGAGGGCAGTGCCTGCCTTCGGGCCGTGGGGCCGTGGGGGACGATGGCGGTGGGTGCCAGGCACTCTGAGCGCAGAGAGCTGAGACATACCAGCCCATGGCCCCTCTGACAGTGCCAGCCCGCCCCACCCGGGGGCGGCCCTCCCAGTGTCCTGGGAGCCTTGGGGGGACTTGGCTGTGCCCTCCTGCCCGCCCGCCTCCTCCTTAAACAGCCTGGGCAGCCCTGGGGGTCTGGCGCCCCCCCCCCAAGTCCAGGCCAGAGGCGGGGGGGGGGGCAGCCCTGAGCCTCTGGCAGCCTCGGAGCCGGGGTTCAAGGTCCCCGTGCCCCGCCCGCCCTGGCAGGAGCCGCTTCCGGCCGCAGGCAGACAATGAGCCGCGGGGGAGGGTGGCCCGGAGCCAGGCCCCCCGCCCTCCCCCGCACAGGACGCGGCGGCCTGGGGTGACCCCGCCACCGCACTGCCACCGTGGGCACCAGCGCCGCCTCCGGGGGCACCGAACTGATGCTGTCCTTTCAGCCTTAGGGCCCTGGGGCCCGCTCCCCCTACGGCCCTCAGGAGGCATGTCCTCCCGGAGGACCCCCTACCCCCCACTGTGGGCCCAGCTCCTGCTCCAGAGCCCTTCCTGTCGCTGGGCCCGTTCTGCCTCTGCCTCCGGTCGGGTATCAGTGATGTGAGCGCCCCCTTCACCCGCCTCCCTGCTCAGCCGCTCCCCGTGCTCCCGGCCTCCTCCGCCCTGGACTCGGCTCCCAGATCCAGCCCTGGGCCTCCCCGCCCAGCCCTGGCCACCTGGGGGAGGACACCCCACGCTGCCCCTGGGGGAGCCAGGAGGGCAGGGCTGAGGCGGGCAGGGTGTCCACGTCCGGCCAGGCCCAGCCACGGGGCCTCTGTCCTGCCCCGGGCACACCCTCACCTGCATGTCCTGTGCCCTGGGCCCCGCACAGAGCTCACACCGTGTCCACAGAGCGCCCCCAAGGCCGGAGGCAGGACCCGTGTCCATCGGGGACCCTCCTCAACCGCACGGGACCCTGCATTCACACACACACACACACACACACACACTCCTGTCCCTCTGGCCTGTCTCTCCGCACGGGGTGGGGCGCAGCAGGCGCACCCCAGCCTCGCCATGCCCCCCTGGCAGCCCCGGACTGGCATCACTAGGGAGAGGCTGGGGACCAGGGCGCCCAGCCGGCCCTCCCTGCGGCCACGGCCACTGCTTTCCTGGCCGCACAGCGCCCTCTGGTGGTCACAAGGGGCGTTGGCGGGGACTCCGGGAAGAAAGGGAAGGGGGTGGGTCCCAAGGTCAAGGCCTGAGGCGGGGCTGCCCAGGGCTGAGCTGGAGGGGGAGCAGGGAGCACAGGAGCGGGGGGCGGGCGGGCGGGCATCAGCCTCCGATCTCTCAGAAATGCTGGTGTTTCTGTCCCACGGGCACTGGGTCCGGAGGCCACAAAGCGGGGTGTCCCCAGGCCTCTCACCCCAGAACTGCCTCGGGGTCTTCATCCACCCCCCCCCCCCCCGGGCCTCCCCCGGGCCATCCTTTGTAGGGCTCTGGGCTCACAGCCTGGGCAGGGCACCGCGTGGCAGGCATGCAGGCGTGGGCAGCCCTCAGGATGGGGTGCCAGGCCCCTCCCCCTCCTGCTCGCCCGGCCCGGGCCCTGCGCTCTGTCCACACACACGCACGCTCACATGCACGCACGCACGCACACACACCCGGGGAGGACGGGGAGGCTGGGCCTGTGGTGGTGACTTTTCCTCCGAAACTCAGGGGGGAGGGGGCTGGGCCCAGCACGGAGCTCTGAGCTGGGGTTCCTCAGGCTGAGGAGCCCCTTTGTTATGTTAACGAGGGGCTCGGAGCAGGGTGGGGTCACGGGGGGCCTGACCCTGTGATGGGGGTTGGGCCAGGACTGCAGCCCTGCGGGCAGGACGGGAGACCCCGGGATCGGAGGCCCTGCCCACCCCGCTCTCTGGTCTCGGGGTCAGGCTCCGTCAGGCCCAGCGCTGGGAGGACAGGGCTCCCATGCGGAGGGCAGGAGGGGAGGGTGAACTTTTGCATCACAAAAGAGAGGGGGCGCCTGGAGCACCCCGAGTCCAGGGCGGCTGCAGGGGCTCCAAATCACACACAAAGGGGTGGGGGTGGGGAGTGCAGTGTGCTCTGTGGGGTCAGGGGGTGTAGGGGAGGGGGGTGGGGAGTGCAGTGTGCTCCGTGGGGGTGAGGGGGTGTAGGGGTAGGGGAGTGGGGAGTGCAGTGTGCTCTGTGGGGTAAGGGGGTGTAGGGGAGGGGGGTGGGGAGTGCAGTGTGCTCTGTGGGGGTCAGGGGGTGTAGGGGAGGGGGGTGGGGAGTGCAGTGTGCTCTGTGGGGTCAGGGGGTGTAGGGGAGGGGGGTGGGGAGTGCAGTGTGCTCCGTGGGGGTGAGGGGGTGTAGGGGAGGGGGGTGGGGAGTGCAGTGTGCTCCGTGGGGGTGAGGGGGTGTAGGGGTAGGGGAGTGGGGAGTGCAGTGTGCTCTGTGGGGTCAGGGGGTGTAGGGGAGGGGGGTGGGGATTGCAGTGTGCTCCGTGGGGTGAGGGGGTGTAGGGGAGGGGGGTGGGGAGTGCAGTGTGCTCTGTGGGGTGAGGGGGTGTAGGGGAGGGGGGTGGGGAGTGCAGTGTGCTCCGTGGGGGTGAGGGGGTGTAGGGGAGGGGAGTGGGGAGTGCAGTGTGCTCCGTGGGGGTGAGGGGGTGTAGGGGAGGGGGGTGGGGAGTGCAGTGTGCTCCGTGGGGGTGAGGGGGTGTAGGGGAGGGGGGTGGGAGTGCAGTGTGCTCCGTGGGGGTGAGGGGGTGTAGGGGAGGGGGGTGGGGACTGCAGTGTGCTCTGTGGGGTCAGGGGGTATAGGGGAGGGGGGTGGGGAGTGCAGTGTGCTCCATGGGGTCAGGGGTGTAGGGGAGGGGGTCAGGGAGTGCAGTGTGCTCTGTGGGGGTCAGGGGGTGTAGGGGTGGGGGTGGGGAGTGCAGTGTGCTCTGTGGGGGTCAGGGGGTGTAGGGGTGGGGTGTGGGGAGTGCAGTGTGCTCCGTGGGGGTCAGGGGGTGTAGGGGAGGGGGGTGGGGAGTGCAGTGTGCTCCGTGGGGGTGAGGGGGTGTAGTGCTCCGTGGGGGTGAGGGGGTGTAGGGGAGGGGGGTGGGAGTGCAGTGTGCTCCATGGGGTCAGGGGGTGTAGGGGTGGGGGTGGGGAGTGCAGTGTGCTCTGTGGGGGTCAGGGGGTGTAGGGGTGGGTGTGGGGAGTGCAGTGTGCTCTGTGGGGGTCAGGGGGTGTAGGGGAGGGGGTGGGGAGTGCAGTGTGCTCCGTGGGGGTGAGGGGGTGTAGAGGAGGGGGGTGGGGAGTGCAGTGTGCTCCGTGGGGGTGAGGGGGTGTAGGGGAGGGGGGTGGGGAGTGCAGTGTGCTCCATGGGGTCAGGGGGTGTAGGGGAGGGGGTGGGGAGTGCAGTGTGCTCTGTGGGGGTCAGGGGGTGTAGGGGTGGGTGTGGGGAGTGCAGTGTGCTCTGTGGGGGTCAGGGGGTGTAGGGGTGGGTGTGGGGAGTGCAGTGTGCTCCGTGGGGGTCAGGGGGTGTAGGGGAGGGGGGTGGGGAGTGCAGTGTGCTCCGTGGGGGTCAGGGGGTGTAGGGGAGGGGGTGGGGAGTGCAGTGTGCTCCGTGGGGGTCAGGGGGTGTAGGGGAGGGGGATGGGAGTGCAGTGTGCTCCGTGGGGGTCAGGGGGTGTAGGGGAGGGGGATGGGGAGTGCAGTGTGCTCCGTGGGGGTCAGGGGGTGTAGGGGAGGGGTGTGGGGAGTGCAGTGTGCTCCGTGGGGGTCAGGGGGTGTAGGGGTGGGTGTGGGGAGTGCAGTGTGCTCTGTAGGGGTCAGGGGGTGTAGGGGAGGGGGTCAGGGAGTGCAGTGTGCTCCGTGGGGGTCAGGGGGTGTAGGGGTGGGTGTGGGGAGTGCAGTGTGCTCTGTAGGGGTCAGGGGGTGTAGGGGAGGGGGTCAGGGAGTGCAGTGTGCTCCGTGGGGGTCAGGGGGTGTAGGGGAGGGGGATGGGGAGTGCAGTGTGCTCTGTGGGGGTCAGGGGGTGTAGGGGTGGGTGTGGGGAGTGCAGTGTGCTCTGTGGGGGTCAGGGGGTGTAGGGGTGGGTGTGGGGAGTGCAGTGTGCTCTGTAGGGGTCAGGGGGTGTAGGGGAGGGGGTGGGGAGTGCAGTGTGCTCTGTGGGGGTCAGGGGGTGTAGGGGTGGGGGTGGGGAGTGCAGTGTGCTCCGTGGGGGTCAGGGGGTGTAGGGGTGGGTGTGGGGAGTGCAGTGTGCTCCGTGGGGGTCAGGGGGTGTAGGGGAGGGGGTGGGGAGTGCAGTGTGCTCCGTGGGGGTCAGGGGGTGTAGGGGAGGGGGATGGGGAGTGCAGTGTGCTCTGTGGGGGTCAGGGGGTGTAGGGGTGGGTGTGGGGAGTGCAGTGTGCTCTGTGGGAGTCAGGGGCGGTGGGGGGTGTCAGCGGGACCCCCTCTGCCAGAGCTGGGCTCTGCCCTCAGCTCCCCCTGTCCTTCCGCAGGGACCCCGGAGGAGGAGTGAGGCCTGTCAGGGGCTCCCTCCCTCAGACACGCTCTCGGGGGAGGAGGGCGCGCTGGCAGTGCCCCTGCGTTTGCAGTCACTGTCCCCCCAGGCCGGACCCTGGTTTGCTGGGCACTTAGTGTCGCCGGCCCCTGAAGGGGGGTCGTGCTCCCCACGGCTCAGGAGGGCAGGGCCCCAATGAGGAAACTGAGGCTGAGTCACAGTCCTGCCCCCAGACCCCGCGCCCCTTCCCGCCGGTCAGCGTGAGCGGGAGCCAGCTGTGCGGCCTGCAGACCCGCTATGGATGTCAGAGAGGAAGAGAGAAGGAGAGAGAAACATCGATGATGACAGGGAATCGCTGGTTGGCTGCCTCCTGCCCGCCCCCTACTGGGGATCCAGTCCACACCCTGGGCATGTGCTCTTGGCTGGGATCGGAGGCTGGCGCTCTATCCACTGAGCAACACCGGCCGGGGCAGACTGGCTTCTGTTTAACCCTCATCAGAGGATGTGGTTTGTTTTGCTTTCACTATCGTAGCAAAGCGAGGCAGGGAGAGGCACAGAGAGAGAGAGGTTGGTTGCCTCCCACATGCAACCCGACCACATGGAACCGCAACCTGGGCATGTGCCCTGACCCTTTGGAGCTTGGGATGGTGCCCGACCACTGAGCCACCCAGCCAGGGCAGACCCTGCCTTCTGCAGCCTCCCTGCGGAGGCTCCGGGGGGAAGGCTCCTTCCAGGCCCACCAGGAGTCTGAGGAGAGGCCGGGCCAGCCGGCTCTGAGCTGGAGCCTCGGGGTCCTCGGGCCCCGGCTCTGAGCAGAACCCCGTGCGGAGGGCGGGCGGCAGGGAGCGCCCCAGGGGCCTCGGCCGGCCCATCGCCTCCTCATTCACGAGCGCTCACAGGGCACCCGTGCTGGCCAAGGCCTCAGCCGGGGCGCATCCTCCCATTTCACAGCTGAGCAAACCGAGGCCCAGAGCTTGTGCCGTACAGAGGCCCTTCCTGGGCCAGGACCGCGGCCTCCTGCCCGACCGGGTGCCGCCCGCCGGGGTCTGTGCATGGAGACGAAGATTGCCAGGGGCGTCCTGAGGAGCCTGGGCTGTGAGCCACCCCCTGGACGCACGGGGGCAGGAAGGAAGGCCTCGTGGCCAGAGTGGGGACCCCGGGCCACGCATCCAACGCTGGAGTGGTGGCTGTAGCCGTGGGAGGGGACCCCCTTGGGTGCTGGGACCAGCATGCTGGGCTTCCGGCCCTTGCTTGGCCCTGGGTGACCCTCCCACCCCCAAAGCCAGCGGCTCCCAGGTGCTCCGTCCGAGTCGTGTGTGCCGCTCTGAGCCACCTGGGTGGGGGTCGGGCCGCGTGCGGGCTCCTGAGTCCCGTCGGCCCTGGGCCGGGCTCTGCGGCAGAGCAGACACCGGTCACCTGGGGAGGCCCATCTGGCGAAGGGGATCACGGCTGCAGGTGCCATTACATCTCAGACAGTCACCCCCTCTCACCCGGGTCAGAACGCGCTTCCCACCCCCGCTGACCGGCCGGCCCTCCCCGAGGCCGGAGCCAGCGCTCAGCCCGGGCCTCTCATGCAGACACTGGCCTTGACCGTGTTCGCCTTCCCCGATGGCCCTCTCCCCACACCACCCAGGCCGGGCCCAGTCAGACCAGCCAGCAGCTGGCTGTACTCAACACTCTGTCTTTTATAAAATATATTTTATTGATTTTTTTACAGAGAGGAAGGGAGAGGGAGAGAGGTAGAAACATCGATGACAGAGAAACATCGATCAGCTGCCTCCTGCACACCACCTCCTGGGGATGTGCCCGCAACCAAGGTACATGCCCTTGACCGGAATTGAACCTGGACCTTTCAGTCTGCAGGCCGACGCTCTATCCACTGAGCCAAACCAGTTAGGGCTCAACACTCTTCCTTAAAAAATTTTTTTTAATTGATTTCAGAGAGGAAGGGAGAGGTAGAGAGAGATAGGAACATCAATGATGAGAGAGAATCATTAATCGGCTGCCTCCTGCATGCCCTACACCGGGGACCACGCCCACAACCCAGGCATGTGCCCTGATGAGAAATCAAACTCAGGACCCTTGAATCCACAGGCCAATGCTCTATCCACTGAGCCACACCGGCTACGGTTCAGTGCTCTGTTAGCAGGGCTGGCTGAGGGCAGGAAGGCAGGGTGTCCACCACGCCCCTGTGTTCCTTCAGCACAGCCTTTGGGCCTGGCTTCGGGCTGGGCCTGGCTGAGTCCTGAGCGGAGAGGCTGAGCACCCGTTGTCGTCTGACTGGGTGGATCCAGGACTGAGCAGATCATGGGATGGGGAGAAGCCGGTGATGGTGCGCCCCAATATCCATTTCCCTACCTGAGCTCCCATGCCAGGTGGGCGTGGTGCTGCTCAGCTATGAGGTTCCGTTTCCCAGCCTTCCTTGCAGCGAGATATGCCCGTGTGATCCGGTTCTGGCCAATAAGAATTAAGTGGGCGTGCTCAGGAATGGGGCGAGGTGGGCCCTTATTCGCACTTCTTCTGTGCAGCGGCCTGGAGAGCAAGGTGATGGCGGCCTTCAGCAGCCATCCAGGACTCGGAGGGGAAGGGACACGTGCTCTGGAAGGCAGAGCAACAAGCCGGCAGGAGCCGGGGTCACCATGACCTGTGTGGCCTTGATACAAGCCCTGGCTTCGTATCTACCTCCAGACATCTGCTGGAAGCCAGTGCCAGCAGCTCAGCAGGGCAGAATCATCTGGAATGGCTGAGGGCATGTCCTCAAACCTGAAAAGGATGCACAAATGATTGCTCAGGGCATCTTAATCTACATGTTACTGCCTCCTGCTGGCCAAACACCTGAACAACTGGAGGTGATTCTTCCAATCTGACAAAGGATTCTGCGTAGGAAACCCTGGCCTTTGGAGTGCATGTTTCCACCTCCCCTTGGGACTATTTGTGTTAATAAAAAGCAAGGGGTCCCGAGACAAGGAGAACGTGGTTTCTTCAGCCAAGCTCCTCTGCCTCCCCCAAATGCCTTCCAAAATTATGTTTTGTCTCTGGACTCGTATTTAATTTATGCACCACCCTTCTCCAGGTTCCTGAACCTTTCTAGGTGCCGGATGGAGACCACCGGCAGACATCTGTTATGGGAAAGAAACACACATGTTGATCGTATTTAAGAACTGCTTTTTTTGAGTTTTGCTATCCTATGCAGGCAAACCTAGGTAGAGCAGACTGATGTAATCGGAAGAACACGTAAAGAAGATAACTCCATGTGCGAGAGCCAGAGGCATGGCCAGCAGGGGGCCGCATGCAGCTCATGTGGGTCACGTGGCACCGTGGGGTGGCTGGCAGGTCAGCAGGAGCTGGCCCTGGGGGCAGGGTCTCCTGGACTAAGCCACGGAGCTCGGTCTGCCCCCTCTAGGCCAGGAGCGGTGGGAGCGAAGGCCTGGAGGGCCATAAGAATAGTGAGTGGTGTGTGTGTGTGTGTGCAGGGGGGAGGGGGGAGGAGGGGGTGTCAGGCGTGTGGGGAGGATCTCGGAGGGGACTGGCACCTGCAGGGATGTGAGGAGCTGCCAGTTTTCCTCCATGATTCATCATCCTCTTCTCCCTGGTTGGTGTCTGTGTGCCCACCTGTTCTGTCCAATGGAAGCTGTGACCAGGGTTCCAGCCCCAGAGCAGCTGCGCGGGAGGAGAGGAGAGGGGAGGAGAGGGGAGGAGAGGGGGGGAAGTCTGAGTGGCCAGATGGGACTGTGTCTGTTTTCTGTCCCCAGGGTCTGTGCTCTCACGCCACGGCTTGCGGGTTGGAGGCAGCATGTCCTGCAGGGGGCGCTGCTCAGGGTCCCTGAGACCAGGCACACCTCACGGGGCTGGGAAGGATCCAGGCTCCGTGGGGCAGAGGCAGGGCCTGCGGCTACAGAACCGATGTCTCCATGTCCTTGCTCTCGGCTTCCGGGTGCCACCTGGACTCTCACCGCGAGGTCCCCGCCCCCTCAAAGCTGGCCCTGGCACGTCCCCCTCACACCCTGAGCCGCTCTGGCCGCCCCCCTGCCGGAGCCAAGAAAGCCCTGCTGCTAACGGCCTCCCGTGCCCGGCTGGCGGGTCAACCCATGGACCAGGAAGTCACAGTTTGATTCTCAGTCAGGGCGCATGCCCGGGTTGTGGGCTTGATCCCCAGCTGGGGGCGTGCAGGAGGCAGCTGCTGGATTATTCTCTCTCGTCAGTGTTTCTTTTCTTTTTAAAACGTATTTTTATTGATTTCGGAGAAGAAGAGAGAGGGAGAGAGAGATAGAAACATCAATGATGAGAGAGGATCACTGACCGACTGCCCCCTGCACGCCCCACATTTGGGATCCACCCCGCAATCCGGGCAAGTGCCCTGATGGGGAAATCTAACCGTGACTTCCTGGTTTATAGCTTGATGTTCAACCCCCGAGTCAAACTGGCTGGCCTATCAATGTTTCTATCTCTCCCATCCCCTCTCTCTAAAATCAATAAAAATATATATTTTTTTTAAAAAAAATAAAGGGCTCATGTGATTGGGCCAGGCCCACTGGTTAACCCCCTCGTGATGAACTCAGAGTCAGCTGATCAGTCACGTGATCACTTCTCTTGCCCCGTGACAGGGCATGTTCACGGGCCTCACATCACCACATCCCGTCCCTGGGGTCAGGGCAGGGCATCTTGGGGGCCATTCCTCTCCGGGCCCCCCTCAGGGACCTCACTCCCCCGGGGTTCACCCAGTGGGTCCTCGTGGCCCCTTGTCCTCTGCTCCCTCCACACTCAGTGTCCCCGCTGAATGGGGGTGGGGGTGGGGAGTGGGGTGGAGGCTCCACCTCCTGAGGCTCAGGCCCCGCCTCCCCGGAGGCTGAGAGTGCAGGGAGAGAAGCCCAGCTCTGGGCCCCATGGGCCTGGGCTCCAGTCCCAGCTCCGCCCACTGTGTGACCTCGGCCAAGCCCTGCCTCCTCTGCCTCAGTTTCCTCACCTGGGCAATGGGTCTAGCAGCAGCATTTCACAGGCTGCCGGAAGTCCCCCAGGCAAGCACATGCTCCTTACGTAGAAGGGGCTCCATACTCGCCCAGGGTGACCTCAGGAGAGATTTGGGGGCACAGGGAATGCTTGTCAGTGAAGCCAGGAACGAGGAGCACGAGGGGGCGGGAGAAAGGCAGCCAGCATGGGATGTGCTGGATGCTGGGGGTGGGGGGTGGGGGTTGAGGTCAAACTCAAGGTTCAAAGGAGTCCCTGTCAGATTCCTGGTCTCCTTCATTTGCAACGTGGCAGGCCCCGGATGCCAGCTGCCTCCTGGAAAGCATGCATTTGCCACCAATGGTGTATTTTAAAATATATATATTTTATTGCTTTTTTACAGAGAGGAAGGGAGAGGGAGAGAGAGTTAGAAACATCGATGAGAGAGAAACATCGATCAGCTGCCTCCTGCACACCTCCTCCTGGGGATGTGCCCCCAACCAAGGTACATGCCCCTGACCGGAATCGAACCTGGGACCCTCCAGTCTGCAGGCCGATGCTCTATCCACTGAGCCAAACCGGTTAGGGCCCAACAATGGTTTACTGAGCACGTACTGTATGCCAGGCTCGATCCTACCCCTGGGGACTGAGCAGGAACCAAAGCGGACAAAGGCAGTCCCCCTGGAGCTTACCGATGGGCGATTGACGGGACACAGACAACGGCAGGCTCTGCCTCCCGGCACCAGGGGTCAGCGGTGCTGTGTCAGGATACAAAGCACCAGGGAGCGCTGTGAGGGAGGAGTGTGAGGGCCCCTGAGGTGGGGCAGGCAAGCGGGGGCCGCACAGAACAGGGACGGAGCACTGCACTCAGAGGGACAACGCGTGCAAGGGCCGGCAGGAGCTAGCTCCATGTGTCCAAGTGACAAGAGGAAGGACAAGGCGACAGAGCGGAGAGGATGGGGCCTGTGATGGGGCTGAGGAGAGACAGGCTGGGCCGGTGGGACAGGCTGGACCCGCACTGACCGCGTGCTGCCCTCTGCCCGTGGCTCATCCTCTGCCAGCAGCCCGGGGCTGCAGGGTTACCATACCCCGCACGGAGACGAGGAAACACGAGCTGCAGACGGTGAGAACTTTGCCCCGCTGGGCCCAAAGGTGCCTAACACCCACCCGGGGGCCCCAGGGTGCCCTCACTCTGGAGACTTCCGCCTTTGGGGCGTTGGCTTGTCTCCTTATGGGGTGGGAACCCGAGCTCCATCCCTGGCAGAAGGGCCCCCTCTACCTCCTTCCGCCCGATCCTTCCCACCTTAACCCGCACCGGCCCCTCCTGCTCAGGGCGGAGAGCTCAGCCCCATTGGGAGGAGGACAGGTGCGGTTGCGCAGCCCTGCAGCCCTGGATTCAGCCCTGGGAACGCAGGCAGCTGCGTCTGCTCAATGCATGTGTGCATGTATGTGTGCATGTATGTGTGCATGTATGTGTGCATAAGCGCCTGAGGAAAACAGTGGGAGCAGGTCTCCTGAGTTGTCCTCCAAGCGTCTGGATTATGGAAATCTTAGAAAAGGGCTCCGGCGGTTCCCCTGAGCGGCCCCCCACAATCCTGCCGGGCCTGCCTGTCCCTTCCCGCCCCGCCGGAGGTAGCAGTGCAGACAGGTGCTGGAGCGGGAGCTCGGACCCCGCGCCGTTCCCTCCCGCCGCCGGCAGGGGGCAGCAGGACACTGCGTAACTGAGAGAGTGAGCCGACTCCGTTGTCCGCCCGCGGACCGTAACCTCTCACCTCCCGGCCCCAACCCTCCAGGATCAGGAGGGGATACGGGTGGGCGATGGGGGTCCCTGCCCCCCCGGGCTGGGGCGATGGGGGCCCCTGCCCCCCCGGGCTGGGGCGATGGGGGTCCCTGCCCCCCCGGGCTGGGGCGATGGGGTCCCTGCACCCCGGGCTGGGGCGATGGGGGTCCCTGCCCCCCCGGGCTGGGGCGATGGGGGTCCCTGCCCCCCCGGGCTGGGGCGATGGGGGTCCCTGCCCCCCCGGGCTGGGGCGATGGGGTCCCTGCACCCCGGGCTGGGAGCGATGGGGTCCCTGCACCCCGGGCTGGGGCGATGGGGGTCCCTGCACCCCGGGCTGGGAGCGATGGGGTCCCTGCACCCCGGGCTGGGGCGATGGGGTCCCTGCACCCCGGGCTGGGGGCGATGGGGGTCCCTGCACCTCGGGCTGGGAGCGATGGGGTCCCTGCACCCCGGGCTGGGGGCGATGGGGTCCCTGCACCCCGGGCTGGGGCGATGGGGGTCCCTGCACCCCGGGCTGGGGCAATGGGGGTTCCTGCACCCCGGGCTGGGGCGGTGGGGTCCCCTAAACTCCGGGCTGGGGCGATGGGGTCCCTGCACCCCGGGCTGGGGCTGGCTCAAGCCGGCGGCGGAGGGGGCCCGCTGCGCGGTTCTCCAGGCCCACGGCTCCCGAGGATCCGCCCCGTTAGCGAGCGGGGAGGCGGAGGGCGATGGCGGCGGCGGCGGGGCGCGGGGGCCCGCGGACGCGGTCCAGGGTGGGGACACCGCCCGCCTGCACGTCCCCGCCCCGTCCCCGCCCGGGAGGCTCCTGGGCGGCCCGCGGCGCGCGCCTGAGCCCGTAGCGGCCGCCAGGGGGCAGCATCGGCCCGCGGGTTCCAGCTCCTCCGCCGCTCCCTCTCCCCGCCGACCCTCTCGGGCTGCGGACCCCCAGGGCCTGGCCCGGACCCCCAGGGTCTGGCCCGGACCCTCCAGTCTCAGAGCCAGCCCTCGGTTCCGCAGGGGACACGGGGTGAGGCGGCTATGGCCGTTGCACGTAGTTCTGTGCCTCAGTTTCCCCGCCTGCGATTGTCTCCAGCTCCCCTGCGTCCGGGAACGGCGCCCTGCGGGCTCTGCGCAGCTGCAGCGTCCCCCGCCTGGTCCAGGGCCCGGAACGCCGCCCGGGTCACGGCAAAGGTCCAGGGATTTGCAGGATTAAGAGGGGATCAGGGCCGGGGTCGGCGGGGGCCCAGGGGGCGGGGGCGGGGGCTCTGAGCTCCAGGCCCGTCCTGAGCTCGGCTGGGGGGGACCCAGGGTGACTGCAGCAACGCTCCCCCTCCGCCCCCCAATATCCCATCCTGGCGAGTCTGGGTCCCGGCTGGTCCTGGGGGACTGAGCTCCCCAGCTCCATCCACTCGCCCCGGAGCGGGAGAGGGGCCTCCAGGCCTGAGGTTAGGCTCCTGGTCGCTGTCCCTGCCCCCCCCCCCCCCCAATCAGCCCGGGTTTCCGCCAAGCAGTGCCTGACGCCCCCGCCCGCCTGACCTCCCGCCCAGCACAGGGGACCCCAAGACCAGAGGGGCCAGGGCTGGGAGGGGAGGCAGGGACCCCTGGAGCCTGGAGTCCCCTCCGAGTCTGGGAGGTGCCCCATGTCCTGCGCTCGTCTGGGTCCTGGGAAACTCAGAAAAGGGCTGGCGGGTCCCCTGAGCGCGCCCTCCCCCGCCCCCGCCCCTCTGGCCGGGCCGCCCGTCCCTTCCCGCCGCCGGGAGGCAGCAGTGTGACAGGTGCGGGGCGGGAGCTCGGACCCGGGCCTGGCTGCGGGCGCAGGGGGTGGCCGGGAACCGGTGCTGGGGAGGGGGAGGACGGGGAGGGGGAGGAGGGCGAGCGCCAGACCAGGGATGGCTGGGTGGTCTCTCCCTCCCCCTCCTCAGACATGAGGCTGAGTGGCCGCCCGATCCGCACTGTCCATCCCGCCCCACCCACCCTCCCCGCGGGCGGAGCCGCCCCGCGCAGGTGTCTCCTCCGAGCCGCCCCCCGCACCCCCCAGCCCGGCCGGCGGACAGGGGAGGGCGCCGGGAGGGGTGGGTGCGCCTGTGTGTCACGGGGAGGGAGGAGGGGAAAGGGAGGGGAGCCGGAGCGGGAGGGAGCGCGCAGAGAGCGGCGAGGAGGAGGCGGGCGGGAGGCGGGTCCTACCTGGGCGCTCGCTCCCTGCGGCTCCGGGGCCGCGTCACCTGGGAGCCGACAAGTGCGGGCACATTGGCCGCGGCGCTCGGCGAGGCGCACGGCCCAGGCGCTGCGCCCGGACACCAGCGCCGCCCGCCCGCCGCGCTCCGCCCGGCCCGGTGCCCCCGGCGCTCCGGTCCCCCCGGCGCTCCGGCTCCGGCCGCTCCGCCCCGAGCCCAGCCCCCCGCCCCCCGGCCCGGCGGCGGCGCCCCGCTCACCATGGTGGCAGCGCGCGCCCCGCGCCCGCGCCTCGCCCGCCGCCGGGGCCGCAGCGCCGGCTGAGGGCCCCCGCCCCGCCCCGCGCCGCCGCCGCCGCGGTCTATGGCGCAGCCCCCCGCCGGATCCCCCCGCGCCGGATCCCCCCGCGCCGGATCCCCCCGCGCCGGATCCCCCCGCGCCGGATCCCCCCGCGCCGGATCATGCACAGAAACTCCCGCGAGTGGCTCTTCTACGTGTTCCTCTGCTTCGGCGTCCTCTACGTGAAGCTCGGGTGAGTGCGGGTTCGGGCCGCCGCCCGGGTCTCCTCCCGGGAACCTGGGACCCGCGTGGCCGCGCGCGGCTCCCAGCTCCGGCCGCGGGCGCTGGCTCCCGCCCACGCCGCGCGGGGCGCAGCCGGACCCGGAGCGCGGGTCCCGCGAGGGGCGCCCGGGCCGGAGGGCGGGAGAGGCGGCCGCGGGCAGCGGCGGGTAGCGGCGAGCGCCCCGCGTGCTTCACCTGCTTGGGCGCCGGCCCCGGGCGGACCGCCCTGCCTCCCCCGGCTGCGCTGGGCGCGGAGCCCGGCCGAGCGCTCGCCGCCCGGAGGCGCGCGGGGCGGGGGGCGGGGGCGCGCCGGGCGGTTCGGAGGCCCCGGCGGGGGGCGGGAGGGGCGCAGGCCGGTGCCCCGCCAGGCCCGGTCCCTATCCATCACCCGGACGGACGTGTTGAAATCACCTTGACAACGGGTCCGGCGCCGGGCCGGTCAGGCTCCGCGCCCCCGCCCCGGGCCGGGCCGGGCGGCCCTCTCCCCGCTCCCCGGGGCGGCGGGCGGCGGGCGCCCGGCGGGCCGCGCGCGGCGGTGGCTCCGAGTCGTATTTCCACATTCCTGAAGCGCCGAGTCCCTACCTGTTGGGCTGCGCTCTCCCCGGGCGGCCTCCGGCTCGGCCCGCTGGAGGGGGCGGGGAGCGGCGCGCTCACTCCCGGGGCCCAGCCCCGCGCCCCGGCCCCGCGCGCCTACTGTGCGCGCCCGCAGCCCGAGGCCGGTCCCCGCGGGGCGAAGCTGCGACCCCGGAGGGAGGCCCGGCCCACCGGTGCCGGTGCCGGCGGAGACGCGGCTTCCCCCCGAGGAGAGCCCTCGCCCACGGCCCCTCCGGCCCCTCACGGGGGGGGAGGGTGGAACTGAGGCCGGGAGGACGGGAGCCGCTGTCTCTGTCTCGGCCGCGGGGTGTTTTTGGAGGTGCCAGTTCGAAGGGAGCCTGCTGAGGGTGTGGCGTGGGCGGTGGACTCTCCCGCGGCCCCTGCGGTTACTCTCTCTGTGCCCCCCAAAGTAATGGGCACCCCAAGGAGGCCCCGCAGCATCTGCTCAGCACCAGGCCGCGCCCTCCCTGGCGCTCCGCGGTGAAGGATTCGCACACTCAGCTAGGAAGGCCAGGAGGTGAGGGGCAGAGCGGGAGCAACCGGCTCTGGCCTCGGAGGAGCACCCTCCCCAGCACCCCTTCTCCCACGGGAGCCCTGAAGGGCTCTGTGGCACCCGCACCCCTCAGTGCCCGGCCTGGGCGCCCAGGGCGGCCCCCACGAGCCTCCTGCTCCCCCCATGAGCCTCCTGGCCCCTCTGCAAACAGGACCGTGGGCTGGGGTTGAGGTTGGGGGGCAGGGTGAGCTCTATAACTGCCCCGCCCACCTGCTCTCATCTTAAAAATGGGGTAACAGTGTCGCCTCCTTTCCCGGATGCTGTGATGGTTAGTCCTGGGGCCCCTGGGTGGGATTGGGGGGGGGTCCCCTCACACCGGCCCAGCCTTTCTCGTTGTTAATGCCGAGACCTCAGCGCAGCAGGCCCCGTGCCTCCTCAGCCTGTCTGGGCCTCAGAATCCGAGTGAGAGGGGGCATGTGCTGGGGTGCTCCATGGTCACAGCCTGCCTGTCCACACTGTGCACACACACCCCCGCCCCCCGCCCTCAGCCAGTGAGGTCTCAGCCCCTGGGAGGGGCCCCCGCCAGCAGCAACGGAGAACTGGGCCCTCAATCCCTTGGGATGGGGTCCCCAGGCCAGATGTGCTGGGTTTGCACAATTCTAAAGCATCGGTGTTGGGGAGTCCCTGTTTCTCAGCGGGGCACTGAGCAGCCTGGAGATCCAGCCCCAAAGAGGCCCAGCCGGGCCCCGGGGATCCCCTGCGGTCTGGGTTCCCTCCGTCCCCAGCCCAGCCCTGCTCCATGCCGCCTCCTGGCCTTGGGGCCGGAGATCTCGGCAAAGGGGCCTGAGCGCCCTGGACCCCAAAGAATGAAGAGGAGAGGCAGCCCCCTCCGGGTGCTGGGGTGGTCTCCGCGGAGGGTGAGGCCAGAGGCCGAGGGCAGGACTGGATCCCCCCTCTGCCCCCCCCACCCCCCCGCCATGCTGCGGAGGCCTCTGCTTCCCGGTCACCTGCCTGCTTGGTGCCCTCACCCGGCTTCCAGACACGGGCAGCCAGGCTGGGCAGACAATGGCAGGTGGAGCTCGGCCTGTTCGGGCTGAAAGGGAATCTCTGTCTGAGAGGATGGCTCACGCTCACTGCACCGGCCCCTCAGAGACAGCAGGGGGGGAGCCGGGGGGGGGGGGGCTCTGTGCACCTGCTGGGAGTGCTCCCCTGTCATCCTCCCCCAAGAGACTCGGGCCCACCTGCAGAGGCCAGTGCGCATGTGCACAGGTGAGCCCTGCCGGGGCCTGGTTGGCGGGAGCGGAGCGTGCGGGCCGGGCCCGCAGCCGGGCTCCCGGGACCCGCAGCCTGGCTCAGCCCGGAGGGCGCGCGGCCCGGTGCCTCTGTGCGCACCTGCGCCCCCGCCGCGGCCGCGCATGCAGCCACACGCCCCGCACACCCCGCCCCGCAGCCCGGAGCCGCCCCCGGCCCCGCCCCCGGGCCGCCGGCTCCCCCAGGTGCGCCCTCCGGGCCCAGCGCCCGCGGCGCCCGGGTTGCGGGACGGGGTCCGGGCCAGGGCGGGCCGGGCAGGCCCGGGGGCGGCTCCCGCGCGGTCAGCCTCCCCTTTAACACCGCCCGCGGGAGGCGCGGCCAATGGCAGCGGGGCCTCGGGAGGCTCGGAGACGTGAGGCCGCGCGAGTGACAGAGCCGGTTCCGACCGACCCACGGACAGACGGAGGTCCGGTCCGCGGCTGAGGCCTCCGCACCCCCTGCGGCCCCACCCGCCCCGCGCCGCCCCGGGCGATGCGCAGCCCTGGCGGCGGGGCTCCGGCCACCACCGCGCAGGGACCCGCTCGCCGGGGTCCCTAGCGCCCGCCACCGCCCCACCGCGGGGAGGGCCGAGCCCGCCGCCCCCGGCCCAGGCGCCCTGCCCGCGGGGCCGGCCCAGCCCGCCGCGCCCGGCCCACCATGCTGCTGCTGTCGCCGCGCCGCGCGCTGCTGTCCGCGTACTGCCCGCAGATCCTGCTGCTCCTGTCCAGCGGCAGCTACCTGTGAGTGCCCCTCCCCTCCCCCAGGGCGGGGCTCCCCCCCCCCCGCGGAGCCCCAGGGAGGGAGCGGAGCCCGGGGAGGCACCGGTGCCCAGCATGCGCCAAAGTAGGGGTGCTTTGGGGGGCCGGCCGGCCTGAGCCCCGAGGTGGAGGCCAGGGCGGGGAGGGAGCTTGGCCAGCAGATATGGTGGCTTCGGGTCGGTGGGAGGAAAGGTGGCTTCCAGAGGCCAGCGGCCAGGCTGCAGGCACCGCCCAGGGCTGGAGGGCTCCGGGCAGGCAGAGGTGCCCTGCACCCCCAGCTGGTCCTGTACCAGCTGTCCCCCTCCCCACAGACACCCATGGGGCCCTCACTGGGTGCCGCATTGGAGAGGGTCCCAGCACATACTCCCCCCCCCCCCCGCAGGACACGGGCGCACACGTGCACGCCCTCCCCGCAGGCAGAGAGCTCCGCGGTGCCCGGAGTCTGCGGCTTCCCCGCCCGGCGGCCCGTCCCTGCCCACCCTGCACCTGGGGCCGAGGGGAGCAGAGCGAGCGTGTGCAGCTCCCGCGAGGGGAGCCGGGGTCCGGTCCGGGCGGCTGCGCAGAGCGTGGGCGCGGGGACAGCGGGTGGGCAGGCGGGCCAGCGATCGGGCTCCGGCCGGGCAGCCCCGGGCAGGGCAGGCCGGCCGGGGAGCCGAGGGGCACGTTGGCGCAGCGGTGGTGGCTCCGCTGGGTTCCTAATGGGACGCATATGCTCTGGCCTCCGATTTGAAAAGAAGTTTGATTTATGGAACCGCCGTTTGGGGGAATTTAAGCTGGATGCTACTGATTAAACCTCAGAGCCAGCGCGCGGCTCCCGCCCGCCCTCCTCCCTCTCCCCCTCCTCCCTCCCTGCCTCCCCTCCCCCGCCCCCTCCTTTACACGCGGGCCACGTCCGGGGTCGCCTACCGCGGCCTTCCCGCCCTGCGCTCCCCTCCCCCAGCGGCCGCGGTTCTAATAAACGGCCGCCCCCACCCCCTTTTAATAGCGACGCAGCCAATTCCTCCTCCAGCCCCTAGGAAATTACTATCCTACCAGTTTTCCTGCTATAAATAGTCGCGCATCTTGAAACAAAAGTTCGCAACCACAGCCAGATGCTGCGAGGCCGGCCGCGGTCTGCCGGGCTGTGGGGCATAATTACAAGGTCCGGGCGTGGAGAGCAGCCGCTGCGGAGGCTTCGCCGGGCGGGGGAGCGGGCGGCCGGCAGGCGCGGGGCGGGCGGGACCGCCGGAGGGTCCTGCTGCCGGCGGCTCCCGGGACAGGGACCAGCCCGGCGGGCCCTGGATCCCAGCCTCCCGGTCTCAGGTCTAGGAGTGGCGAACAGCAGCCCCCGTCCCAGAACCCCGCACCTCAGCCTCCCATCTGGAGGACCCGCTCTGCCCTGGCTCCTGGGGGGGGGGTGCGGTGCAGTGAGCCCTGAGACAGGAGGTGGGCCAGGGGCTCAGAGCCGGGGGGCGGGGCCGCAGCAGAGGGCGGTGGGGCAGGTGGTGGCCAGTCGGCCTCGGCAGACCCCAGGCTTTCCTTGGGGTTTGGCCCCCCCCCCCGCCCCTGTGCCCACATGGGCTCTCTCCACCGTGCACGCTGCCCGCTTGGCTGGCAGAATTCTCCTACAGCAGCAGCTTTCCCAAGTGTTCCTGGGCTGGACTGGGGTCTGGAGCGGGCACTGCCCCCTGCCCTGCCTCCAGCAGCCGGGCCCAGCCGCCCGCCAGCCGGAGCTGCAGCCCAGGCCCCGGGGAAAGTGCTGAGCCTGCCTTTCCCGGGCACAGGCGCTCAGATGTTCCCAGGACAGGGGGGAGGGGGCGGCTGGCGCATCTCTGGGCATCCCGGCCGGTGTGGGTGGGCACGGCCTGGTGTATGCGATGGTGCCATGGGCGGGAGCAGGGCAGTGCAGTGGTGAGAGACCAGGCTGAGCTGATGCCCGCGGCAGGTGAGCCTCCAGCGCCAACCTGCCCGGAGACCATTGGGCTCAAGGGACCGTTGGGAAGCTGGGCCCCGCGGGATCTGAGGATGCCCCAGGCAGGAGGGGCCTCGGGCACAGGCTTCTTTCTTCCCCAGAGAACTTTCCAGAAGGCCTCCACGGTTGGGGTCGCACAGTGGCGGACAGCTGACCCTGCCCTCCATCTGGCCGCTGTCCCGGGCTGTGGTCGGTGCTCAGCGAGTCCCAGATGCATGCCTGGGCCCTGCGCTGATTGGGTCCGACGGGTGAGCTGGCCTGGAAGGGCCCTGACCCCCGCCCCCCCATGCCTGGTGCTGAGCTGGGCCCGCCACGCCCTCCCTCCGCGGGCAGCGGAAGCTCCGGCTGGCGGGTCAGCGAGGGCCGGGGAGGCAGGTGGGGGCCCAGGCCAGGAGGCCGGGGCCGTGCCAGGTCAGCTGGTCTGGGGGCCTGGCGGGGCCCGGTGCCAGGGCTGAGCTGACTGTGCTGGCAGGTCCTTCCGGCCCGGCCGCCCTCTCCCCTTGTGGGGGTTGGCTGGCGATCCCCCCGTCTTCCGGGAGCAGCCTCGTGGTGACCGCCTGCTCCGGGAGCCGTGAGTCATGAGTGACAGGGCGGTTACTCACCGGCCACCTGGCTGTGCGGGGGGGCGGCGCTCACCACTGCCCAGCCCGGGCTGGTCTCTTCCTGGCTCGGCTGCTGTGGCTTATGGTGGTGCCCACCGCAGCCCAGAAGCCCTGTGGGCACGACCCGGGACGGGCGGGGGGCGGGGGGGGTGAATCAGGTCCCCTCCGCGGCATTGCGGCCAGTGTCGGGCAGAGCGGGGCCACGCGGGGGCATGGACAGGTCGCCCTGGAGGAGCAGCTGCCCTGCTGACGGGCCTGGGGGCGGGGGCAGGAGGCGCTGTGTTGTGTGGCGGGGGCAGGAGGCGGCCGCCGGGGAGGGAGAAGCCTCCTTCGCACACACAGGGCCGGCCCGTGCCCGCGGCTCCGCCAGTGTGAGCAGCTGGGAGGCTGGGCGGGGAGCTGACAGCATCTTACCCCCCCGGACCCCCAGCTCAGGGCACCCATCCGAGAACCCAACAAGTCACATGTGAGACTCATCCTGCGCTAGTCAGGGGGTGCAGTGTGTTTGGGGGGGCGCAGTGTGTTCTGGGAGGACGCCCTTTGACCTCTGTGTGCGGAGGGCTCCTGGAGGCTTCCTGGGCCCCTGGGCTCTGGGCGGTGCCGGGGCCGCGGGAGGGCGGCCCCCTCTCTGGTCAGGTTTCCCGTGAGTCCTTACGAGGCCGAGGGGCCAGGCGGCAATCCAGACCCTGTCCCCGTGCCTCCGTCCCGCCTGGGCGTCCCGGAGCCTCCTGTGTCCTCCACACAGGGCACCGTGGGGACTCACTCCTCCTGGCCTGGGCGTGAGCGTCCAGCCAGCCCGGGCAGGGGTGTGCCCGGCGGCATTGCGCGCACAGTAAGCGCTCCGAGGTGGGCTCGGCCCCAGCTCCGAGGAGCGAGTTCAGAGGAGAGCGGTGAGCTCTCGGAGGGCTTCCTGGAGGAGGTGACACCGAGACTGGGTTTGGAAAGATGGGCAGGAGCTGCCCAGACTACAGAGGACCGTGAGCGAGACCCTTAGGAGAAACCACGATATGTAGTGTCTCATGGGCGCCTCGCAGCACCTGGCCGAGGGCGTCAGACTGTGTGCCTGAGTCCAGCAGAGAGGCCTCCTGAGGTCGCCCAGGGGAGCAGCCTGTGAGGGAGTGTCCCCTGTGGGTCCGACAGGGAGAGGAGCGCGGGGTCTGGGGCCGCCGGTGGAGGTGCTGGAGGAGGCGTCCCCGGTCACCGGGGAGGGAGGCGCTGGGTGGGGCCGCGTGGGCACACGGTTTCTGCCCTGAGCTCCCCGGGGACATAGGCCTAGCAAGTCCCGCCCAGCCCCTGCACCCACCCTGTCCCCGAGCCTCAGCAGCCCGTGGGAGCCCAGAGCCGCAGCGGGACCTGGGCCATGCTCTGGATGCAGGGTGTGGCAGCGGAGGGGAGGGGAGGAGATGGAGCTCAGGATGGGGAGCCCAGAGCCAGCCTGCGGCAGGCCCTCGGCCCTCGCCTCTCCGGGAGGAGCAGGGGGAGTGGGAGGGGCTTCGGCCGGCTAGGGGCCTCCGGTCCGGCCGGCACAGGGCTCCCCCTCGCTCCCCCGGCGGCGAGGGGACAGGCCGGGCGCCCTCCCTTGTCAGATGAAACCCCGGCCCGGGGCTCCGGTCCGATGAAAGGGTCATTGTGTGGCGCGGCCGCCCGCGGGCCAGGGACAAAACCTGCGTTTGTCCTCCTTCCCTGGCGCGGGCTGGGCCTCCCTCGGCCGGCCGGGGTGGGGGTGGGCACAGGTGTGCTCGCTCTTCCCTTTCTCCGTCTCCCGGTCTCCATCGCAGGACGCTCCCTGCGAGGCCCCTCCCGTCCTGCCGGCCCGGGCGCATCACCCTAAGTGGGAGCCTCCACGGAGCAGAGGTGGTGAGCTCTCTGCCCCGGGCAGGCCAGCGGCCGCCGGCGGGGTGCCGGGCGCCGGGGAGGGGCCGTGCCTGGAAGACAGCCTTCCTCGCGGCCTCTGCACCGGTGGCCGCGCGTGCTGGGCCCGCTCCGCGGAGAAGGCCGCTGAGCCCCGGGCGCCCGCAGAGCGGGCGGCCTCTGCGGCCTGGGGTGCCGGGAGCGCTCTGCCTGGGACTGTGCCGGGCAGCACTGGCCCTGGGTGTGACCTGAGCCTGCCCACTGCCCGCCCAGCGAGCAGCTCCCGGCCGGGCATCCGCTGGCCAGGAGGAGCCTTAGCCTTCCCTGGCTCCGTCCCCAGGACGCCCGAGGGCCCCTCACTTTCCGGATGCGCCCCCCACAATGCACTGCTGGTCCTGCTCCCGGGGGGGGGGGGGGCAGGGCCTGGGAGGCGGGTGGCGGCTCAGCTCACCCCCCGGAGCAGGCGCTGAGCCTCCGGGCGGGTGCCGAGGTCGGAGCGGAGGCTGGGGCCCATGCCGTCCGACGGCAAAACCTGAAAGACCCCTCCCCTCTGTGTGGGGTTCCCCCCGGGCTGACGGGCACTGCTCTGCGGTCCACGGGTGGGGGCTCGGCCCGGCCCGGCCCGCCGCAGCCCCGCCTGTGCCGGAGGCCGCCGATCCCTGATTCTCTCTCATCATGGATGTTTCTCTCTCTCCCTCTCCCTTCCTCTCTGACATCAATAAAAATGTTTAAAAGAAGAGAAAGTGCTGGAGAGAAGGGTGGCATTCCCGGCAGAGAGCTGGGTGACGGGCTGGGTAGCAGCCAATTGAGTGGAGTAGGCGTGGCGGTGGGTGGTGAGGGCGCGGTGGGCGGTGGGCAGTGGGCGGTGGGCGGTGGGCGGTGGGCGGTGGGCAGTGAGGGCGTGGTGGGCGGTGGGCGGTGGGCGGTGGGCGGTGGGCGGTGGGCAGTGAGGGCGCGGTGGGCGGTGGGCGGTGGGCGGTGGGCAGTGAGGGCGCGGTGGGCGGTGGGCGGTGGGCGGTGGGCAGTGAGCGCGCGGTGGGCGGTGGGCGGTGGGCGGTGGGCGGTGGGCGTGGGCAGTGGGGCGGTGGGCGGTGGGCGGTGGGCAGTGAGGGCGCGGTGGGCGGTGGGCGGTGGGCGGTGGGCAGTGAGGGCGCGGTGGGCGGTGGGCGGTGAGGGCGCGTGGGCGGTGGGCGGTGGGCAGTGGGCGGTGGGCGGTGGGCGGTGGGCGGTGGGCGGTGGGCAGTGAGGGCGTGGTGGGCGGTGGGCGGTGGGCGGTGGGCGGTGGGCAGTGAGGGCGTGGTGGGCGGTGGGCGGTGGGCGGTGGGCGGTGGGCGGTGGGCGGTGGGCGGTGGGCAGTGAGGGCGCGGTGGGCGGTGGGCGGTGGGCGGTGGGCAGTGAGGGCGCGGTGGGCGGTGGGCGGTGGGCGGTGGGCAGTGTGGGCCCGGTGGGCGGTGGGCGGTGGGCGGTGGGCAGTGAGGGCGCGGTGGGCGGTGGGCGGTGGGCGGTGGGCGGTGGGCAGTGAGGGCGCGGTGGGCGGTGGGCGGTGGGCGGTGAGGGCGCGGTGGGCGGTGGGCAGTGGGCGGTGGGCAGTGAGGGCGGTGGGCGGTGGGCGGTGGGCGGTGGGTAGTGAGGGCGCGGTGGGTGGTGGGCGGTGGGCGGTGGGCAGTGAGGGCGCGGTGGGCGGTGGGCGGTGGGCGGTGGGCAGTGAGGGCGCGGTGGGCGGTGGGTGGTGGGCGGTGGGTGGTGGGTAGTGAGGGCGCGGTGGGCGGTGGGCGGTGGGCGGTGGGCGGTGGGCGGTGGGTAGTGGGCAGTGAGGGTGCGGTGGTGGGGGCAGTTGCCCAGGCCTGGGGCTGAGGGCAGGAAGATGTTGAGCGGGGCAGGATGGACAGCTTTATCCTGGGGTCTGGGAGGGGCTGCTCCTGGGCTGGGCTCAGAGGGAGGGGGCTTCAGGGCGGGGCCATTGCCTCCAGCAGGATCTGGCCCTGCCCTCTGGACCTGGGGCTGGGCTGGGCTGAGGGCTGTGAGCAGCCGGGGCTCCAGGCCTCTCCCGGCTGCCGCCTGCCGCCTGCCCATCTGCCAGCGCTCTGGTGGCCTCCCTGCGAGTGGCAGCCCTGAGGCGTGCGGGCTGGACGCCGGGGCCACGCTGGACGCCGTGCCAGGCGGGTGCGAGGTGTAGTGACTGCAGGGAAGTCCTCTGTGCTGTCTAGCTTCTGCCCCAGGAGAGGGCCCTGCCCCCAGGGTGCAGCCCCCCACCCTGGGGGGTTCCCGGCCCCTCCAAGGGAGGTGCTGAGAGCCAGGTTTGCAGCCAAGGCCGAGTGCGAGCCCAGAGCGACCCGGGCTCGCCCTCCCCTCCCCTCCCCGGCTGCCTTCCAGGGTGGAGATTCCTGCAGGGGGAGGGAAGGCGGGAGGGCGGCCGGCGCTGAGGAAGCAGGAAGCGGGGAAAGCCCAGGGCTGGCCTGCCCTTGGCTGTGAGGCCGAACCCCTGCCAGGTGGTTGCCTGGCCGTGGACCAGACCCTGTGCCTCCTCCAAGGGGCGCAGGGGGGAGGCCGGGGAGGGATGGCTGAGCTGCGGGGGGAGGGGGGTATTCGAGCGGCTGCCTTAAGCGCCCACCACGTGGTTCAGGCGGTCACGCCGGTGCCCAGGGTGGAGCAGGCTGCTCCGGGTGCTGAGCGCCCGCCCCGCGGGGCAGCCAGGACAGAACGGTCGGCTGGAGAGGTCCCGGGCCAGAGATTCTCCTGGGAAGTGCCCAGGGCCCGGGCTGCTTGGAAGGGAGCCGGGGGGAGGGGCTGAGCCGGGGGTGCTGGGCAGGATGGGGGCTCCCAGCTTTGCGTGCAGGGCCGTAGAGCTGAGGGGGGGTTGGGACTCAGGCCTGTGGTGGGGAACGGGGCTCATCCTCTGCTCTGAGCACTGCGTGGCCCCCGCAGGCCCCGCCTCCATCTGTGCCGGCGGGGGACCCTCAGGACGTCCTGCCCCGCGTCCACCCAGAGGGCTCTGCTCGCTCTGCTGCCTGCGGGGCCGGCCCCCAACCCGCCTCAGACCACGGCCTGAGCAGCGGGCGGTCCAGAGGTGCCCGTGGCCAGGGTCCGGCCAGTGACTTCCCTCCCGCCCGCCCCCGTGGCGTCCAGTCTGTCCAGAGGCTGCAGGGCGGCCATCCTGGTCACCCAGGCGGGCAGGGCGCCCGCGTCCACAGGTCCGGGCGCCGGGGCCAGGCTGAGCTCCCGCCGCCTCCGGATGGTGGCCCCGCGTCCCTGCTGTGCGGGGACCAGGAGAGAGGCCGGGAAGGTCTGGGGCCCAGCCTGGGTCAGGCCGAGCGGCCAGGGCTGCAGGCAGGCGATGCTGACCCCTGCAGAGCAGGCTGGGAGGGGGGCAGGGGAGAGGAGCAGGCGGGGGGAGGGAGGCAGAGGAGAGAAGCAGGTGGAGGAGGGAGGGGGGCAGGAGAGAGTAGCTGGCGGGGGGGGGGAGGGAGGGAGGGGAGAGGAGCAGGCGGGGGGAAGGGGGCAGGAGAGGAGCAGGCGGGCTTTTGGGGGAGGCAGGAGCAGGGCCTGGAGCGTGGCCTGGCTGTGGGCGGGGCGGGGACCTCCGCAGGGGAGTGCTAGGCCCCCCGGCCTGAGCCGGGCATTCACAGTGGCCCTGGATGCCCAGCAGAGCCCGGAATTCCTGAGGTGAGGGTCAGCGTGTTGGGGTCCCGGTGAGGGGAGAGGTTCTGATGCCGCAGGGTTAGCACTGGCTGCTGTCCTCGCCCCCTCCCACCTCAGCCCGCCACGCCCGCGCTCACCGCCGCCTGTGCCTTTACCCAGCCTGCCTGGCTCTCTCCGGTGGAGTCCAGGTGCAGGGCCAGGCCTGCCGGCTCTGAGGGGAAGGCGGGCGGGTGGGGGTGAGCGGGCGGACGCTCCGCTCTCTTCCCGGGACACTGCGGGCAGCAGCGAGCTGAGCGGGCAGTGGCCTGGAAAGGGAGCCTGCGGGCAGGGGACCCGCCCCCGGGCAGGGACTGCTCCCCGTGGACAGATGGGCACACTGAGGCCAGCGCAGGAGTGCAGGATCCCAGGCCGGACTAGCACACCGCTCACTGTGAGGCGGGAAACCGAGGCCCCGGGGGGGGGGGGCGGGCAGAGGGGGCGCCTGGCCCAGCGGCACCTCTTCCTGCCGCCAGGCCTCCCTGCGCCTCCTCCAGGGACTCCCTCGTCCCTGCCAGCACCCGATGCCCGTGGCCCGGGTGCCCTACGCCTCAGTTTCCTCATCTGGAGGCAGGCGGGGGGCCTCTTCTGGGGAGCCGGGCGGGGGGAGGGGGGAGGGGAGGAGGTGAGACCGGCGGGGTTGCCATTCAGCACAGTGGGCCTCTGGCCGGGGGGGGTTTCAGGGGGGGCGGGGATGAGGGTACAGGCCGATGGTCGGGGGGAAGGGGGGGCGGGGATGAGGGGACAGGCCGATGGCCGGGGGGAAGGGGGGACGGGGATGAGGGGACAGGCCGATGGCCGGGGGGAAGGGGGGGCGGGGATGAGGGTACAGGCCGATGGTCGGGGGGAAGGGGGGGCGGGGATGAGGGGACAGGCCGATGGCCGGGGGGAAGGGGGGACGGGGATGAGGGGACAGGCCGATGGCCGGGGGGAAGGGGGGCGGGGATGAGGGGACAGGCCGATGGTCGGGGGAAGGGGGGGCGGGGATGAGGGGACAGGCCGATGGCCGGGGGGAAGGGGGGACGGGGATGAGGGGACAGGCCGATGGCCGGGGGGAAGGGGGGACGGGGATGAGGGGACAGGCCGATGGCCGGGGGGAAGGGGGGACGGGGATGAGGGGACAGGCCGATGGCCGGGGGCGGGGTGCTGAGGCCAGGCTTGCTGGCCATCCTCACGTCCCCCACCCCTTGCAGAGCCCAGGCCAGGGAAGGGAGGGCTGATGGGTCCCTGTGATCAGATGAGAAAACCGAGACTTGCTGCGAACAGCCTCGTGTGGCCCTCCCAACTCCGGGAGGTCCCCGCGCCCGCGCCCTGGGCTGGGCCCCGAGCCCCTGGGGGAGGGCGGCGAGGACGCACTCGGAGGCCCAGACACAGGACGGCGTGAGCGCCGGGCCCTGCACCAGCCACCGGCTCCGACCCCTTCTGCTCCCTTCTCTCCGCTCATTCACAGGGGAGGGGAGGCTGCGCCCCCCCCCCCCCGCCCTCTCTGGCTCTGACTGACGGGCCGGGGTCTGCTGCACAACCCAGGCCTGGGAGCCATGCTCTCCCCAGCGGCAGGCGGGACCCGGGCGGCTGGAGCGCGGGCCGCCCTGCACCTGCGGGCGCGGCAGGAAGTGGCCGCGGGCGGCCGGGGGTGGAGGGGGGGGTGAGGTATTGCGAACACTTCCTGGACGAGTGGACCGCTCGCCTCCCTGGCTGATGGCAGATCGTTAGAACATTCCTCAAATACTTCGCCCGAGGATGCCCAGGAGGAAGGACTGCAGGCTCCGGGCAGAGCGGGGGCAGCGGGCGGCGCCAGGGGTGGGGCCGGAAGGAGGCTGGGGCTGGGCCCAGCTTGGCCAGCGCCACCCCCCCCCCCTGCAAGCAGCTGGGGCTGGGGTGGGGCTCAGGTCCGAGGCCAGCCCGGCCCGCTGGGTGCTGGGCCTGGGGGATCCCTGGCCCGGGGAGCCCACGGCAGGGGTGGCAGCCTGCCCCGAGGGGGTCCAGCACGGGCCCTTCTCCCCGGCCTCCAAGGAGGGTCCCCGGGGGAGAGGGGGTGTGTGAGGCCGTGTCCGTCGGCCTGGGAGCCCCGCTGAGCCGCCGCCAGCGCTGTGGGCAGGAGGCGATAAGGCAGCGCTGGGCCAGCCTGGCTGCCGCCAGGGCCCCGGCCGCCGTCCTGCGGGGCGGGGAGGGCAGGCTGGGCGTGGGCGGTGCGGCCAGAGGGCAGGGGGCTGGTGGGCTGGCTGCCCTGGGGGGGGGACGGGGCAGGTGCCCAGGGCCCCTCCCAGGCCAGGGGGAGGGCCTGGGGTGCTGAGGCCCTCGGGGGAAGTGGGGATACAGCGGCTTTTGTGACCGCAGTGAAGGTGGGGCGGCCGGACGGCCCCGGTGGCCACCTGCCCGTCCCCCGGAGGTGGCCTCGCTGGCCGGCCTGCTCCCCGAGCGACCCCGGGCGTGGCCCCAGCCACGGCCCTGCGGGCTGGGCAAGGCCAGCCTGTCACCCATCGGGGAAGGCCCCACCCCAGGCTCTGCTGTCCGTCCTCCTGGTCTCCACCCTGCGCGGCCTGTCCCTTCACTCGGGGTTCACAGAGCCGCGAGCCTGGGGGATGGGCGGCCACCGCTGTGACGTCCAGGCGGGGTGGGGGCAGGAGGGCGCCCCAGCAGACCGGGCGGGAGGCCTCTGCATCCGGGGTGTCTGAGAGCCTGGGTTGGGGTTGCACTCCTGCAGGGGAAGCCCACGGCCGGGCACACAGACAGGCGCGTGGCGATGGTTTTACTGTTCACGTCGTCTTCCGGACGCGTGTCTTTGTCAGAAGCCCTGGCCTCACCCGCCCCGTTCGCTGGCCTGACCTGTGTGTGCAGCCCGACCTTCTGGTCGAGGTGCAGCCACGTCAGGTGCGTGCAGAGGTCAAGAGAGGACGGGGGGCGCGTGCTTCCCTCTGTGGGCACCTGTGTGATCGTGACCAGCAGGCTGAGAACGTTCCGGAACTCTGCAGGCTCCAGCCCCTCCCAGGGGTGCCTCCCACCCGCGGGGACCTGGTCTGACTGCTGTCTCCAGGGGAGCAGGGCCCACTCTGCAGCCTATCCCGTCTGGCTTCTGTGGCTCAGTGTGGCTGGGAGGGTCTCCCACGTGGACGTGTCCCCAGGGTGTGAACGTGTCCCCAGGTGTGAACGTGCCCACATGGTGTGAATGTGTCCCCACGGTGTGAACGTGCCCCCAGGGTGTGAACGTGTCCCCAGGTGTGAATGTGCCCCCACGGTGTGAATGTGTCCCCAGGATGTGAATGTGCCCCCACGGTGTGAACTGTCCCCATGGTGTGAATGTGTCCCCACGGGGTGAACGTGCCCCCACGGTGTGAACTGTCCCCAGGTGTGAATGTGTCCCCACGGTGTGAACGTGCCCACAGGGTGTGAACGTGTCCCCACAGTTGTGAACGTATCACGGTGTGAACGTGTCCCCACGGTGTGAGCGTGTCCCCATGGTGTGAACGTGTCCCCAGGGTGTGAACGTGCCCCCACGGTGTGAACTGTCCCCATGGTGTGAATGTGTCCCCACGGTGCGAACGTGCCCACAGGGTGTGAACGTGTCCCCACAGTTGTGAACGTATCACGGTGTGAACGTATCACGGTGTGAATGTGTCATGGTGTGAACGTGTCCCCAGGGTGTGAACGTGTCACTGTGTATCTGTCCTCCGGGCTGACCCTGCAGGGTGGCTCCGGCTTGTGGCTGTGGTGACACAGAGCTCATCTCCTCAGGTGTGGCCTCCGTCCGGAGCGAGATGCGGGTCGGGAGCGGGCCCCACTGGCTCCAGAGCCACTGATGGACGCTCCCTGGCCCCACAATGGCTCACGGAGTGACCATCAGCAACGGGCCCCCGGCTCAGGCCCCGAGGGCGAATCGGCCCCCCCGGTGACCCCTGGCCACAGGCCGGCTACAGAGTGCTGAGTCCTTCCAGTCGTGTCCTCCGGCAGCAATGTGGGGCAGCAGGCCCGCGCCTGCTCCATTTCACAGATGGGGAAACTGAGGCACAGAGAGTCAGAAACTTGCCTGAGGCCTCACAGCTCAGAAGAGGCAGAGCCAGGTCTCCGGCCACGGTGGCTGGTGGGCTTATGCTCTCACACTTTCCCGGCTGCCAGGTGGGGAGGCGGGGCCTGCTCATGTCCCTGCTGGCCACTCTGCACCTCCCCGTCACCTGGCCTGGCTCCCTCTGCCACTGGGACACTTTGGGGATCTTCCTTCCTATATTTTGAAAAAATATATATATATTTTATTGATTTATCACAGAGAGGAAGAGAGAGGGACAGAAAGCTAGAAACACTGATGAGAGAGAATCATCAATCAGCTTCCTCCTGCACACCTCCTACTGGGGATGTGCTCGCAACCAAGGTACATGCCCTTGACTGGAATTGAACCTGGGACCTTTCAGTCCGCAGGCTGACGCTCTATCCACTGAGCCACACAGGTTTTCGGCATCTTCCTTCCTTCTGTTGTCCCCTCCTTGCAGAAAGCCCATTGAAGCCGCACCAGGCCCTCTGCTGGCCTCACCACCTCTGGCCTGAGACTGGCGTCCTGACCCCAGTCCCCAGGGGACAGAGCTGCTTGTCTGCCGGCCCCCGAACCCCAAACCCCTTCTCCGACTGGCCCTGGCCAGGAGTGAGGGACGTTTCCGGGCGCTCAGCTGTATCCCCTCCCGAGCCCCGAGGCCCTGAGAGTGCAGGGGGTGAGCCCAGAGCAGAATTTTCCACGGAAACGTCAGCGGCTGCCTCCCCGGGGGCCCGGCCCTCGGGTGTCCTGGCCAGCAGCTCCGGCGCCCGAGCGGGCAGCCGCAGGTTCTCCCCTCTCTGGGGGAGAGCCAGTCCCCTCGCGGGGGGCGTGATGAGCGCGCCAGGCGTGCCGCACCCGAGGCCAGTCACCCCAGGATGCGCCTGCTCCGCCCGCCTCCGCCCGGCAACCGGCTCTCTGGTTGTGAGGTATTTTTATCCCCACCCACGCCGATGGCTCCCCGAGGACAGCCCGCCGGGCCTTATCAGCCGTCCCTCCCTTCCAGGCGGAAGGAAGCGTGTGGGCTCACCCAGGACTTGCCCACCGTCCCGGGTGTGGCAGGGCCAGGCCTGCCTGCGAGGGAGTGGCCAGCCCCGGGCACGGGGCTGTGGGGAGAGGGTGATGCGGCCGCAGCAGCTCCGGCCTCCAAGGCCAGCAGTGACCGGCCACAGCCCCGGGCGAGCTCAGGAGCGCCCGGGGGACTCCCGCCTGGCGGGGGGGAGGTCAGCTGTCCGGGATGGGAAGGGGGTGTGGCTTCCATTCCTGGCCGACCTCTCGTGTTTGTAAGGCACCTACTACGCGCAGTGCTTGGGGCCACAGCGCTGCAGCCACCTGCCTCTGGCAGCGGAGACGGCTCTCGGCCCGGCTGTGTGGCTTCGGTGGGCCTCTCTCAGCCCCTGGCCTCTCTCAGCTCCAGGCTGCACCCCGTGACATGGTTATGGCGGGGCTCCCCCTGCCAGGAGAGGCCGAGGCTCAGAGCAGGAGAATCTAAGATTGTTGGGGACGAAACTCTAAGTCTAAGGAAGACTGTTTTGGAGTTATTTCTGGTACCAATCATATCTGATTATCCATGCTCCTGCGACTCTTGAGCGGTGCCTGTATATATGTGTATATATATACATCAGCATCTACACTAATAAAAGAGAAAGATACAGATTGACCATGCTTTTGCAGCACCCACCAGCCAATCAGGAGTGAGCATGCAAATTAACCCAACAGACATGGTGGGTTAATTTGCATTTGCAGGTGCCAAGCGCCGGGGGCAGGGCGTGACACCTGTGTTCCACGCCGATCCCGCCTCTCTGGGCCTCTGGGCAGCGTGGCGGAAAGGTGGCTGCGGGCGGAGTGAAGGGGTTTCTGTGGTGCATCCCCGTGGCGTGTGCCGGCACCCCTTCCTTTTCGCGGCCGAGCGGCATCCCACTCCACAGCACAGCAGACCACATTCTATTTGTATTTTTTATCCTAACCCGAGGGCAAGTTTCCACTGATTCTAGGGAGAGCGGGAGAGAGAGGGAGAGGCAGAGGGAAACAGCGGTGTGAGAGACACACATCAATTGGCTGGCTCCTGCATGCGTCCTGACCAGGGCCCGGGCTGGGGAGGAGCCTGCAACCAAGGGATGTGCCCTTGACTGGAATTGAACCCGGATCCTCTGTCTGCAGGCCCACGCTCTACCCACATTCTATTTGTTCACTCGTGTGATGAGGGACATGGGGGTGGTCCCGCCGCTGGGCTGGTGTGTCGCAGCTGTGAACGCGTGTGCTCAGGGTTCTGCTGGAACCCCCCCTCCACGCTGTGGCTGCGCCCCGAAGTGTAGAGGCCAGGGCCTGGGTCTCACCGACTCACGCTCCACCAGCTCGAGGGCCCACACCCGCGCCAGCACCGGTGCTCCGTCCAGGGCAACGCTGGCAGGTGCCCCGGGGCCCGGCCGGCTCTGGTGCGCTCCCCGGTGGGCGCTGTGCTCACAGCCCCTCGCTCGCAGGCCGCCCGCTGCCTCCCATGCCCACCTGTTTCCAAACACTCGTGCCGCGGGCAGTGGCGCCGGGCAGCCGAGGCCCCGGGTGAGCTCGGACTGGACCCGCCTTCTCGGTGGGGAAGCTGTGCCGGGCGGAGGGGTGCCCCCCGGGGGCCTTGCACGTGGGCCTGGGAGGGAGGGAGCCTCTGCCACAGAGAAAGGCAGCGAGCTCCCGAGCGAGACCCCAGTCCCGGGCGGCGGAGCCTGGCGCTGGGGCCGGGCTGGGGCCCGGAGTGCGGGGTTGGTGTGGGCGTTGTGGCTGCGGGGCGGGTGGGCTTCCTGGAGGCGGAAGACCAGGGCGGCCACGATCCGTTTCACCCCAGCATCCACCCGAGTCCACGGGAGTCTCCCCGGCAGGCCCGGCTGACCCCTTGCCTGCCCTGGGTTCCTCTCCCCGCTGGCCCAGCCTGGCATGCTGGGGCGGCGGCGTGGGCCCCAGGCGCTGTGGCCTCTGGTGGAGGCTGTGCCCGCAGGGTTCCCATCGTCTCAGTTCCCAGGCTCGGCTTTCGGAGGATCTACAGTTACTCCGGGCGAATTCCCCGGATTCCAGCGCCTGGAGCCCAGAGCTTCCTCCACACCAGCCTCCGCTGCCCATTGTGCCCGTGGGAGACCCGGGGGGGGGGTCCGGGCCAGATTAGCGGGCGGGCGGGCGGGCGGTGGGGATTGGGTGTCGGCCTGGCTCCGGGTCCCAGCACGTGCTGTGGGCTCGGCCCCCGGGGACTTTCCCAGGCGGCGGTGGGTGCCGGCCACCCCGGGGGAACGCCGGCTGGCTCTCGGGGAAGGACCACGGGCCGTGGGCATCGCGGTGGGGGCCGGGGCCCCCCCACTCCCTCCCTCCGGCCTCACTGAGCAGCATCCGAAACCAGCTGTCGCCCCTGCGGAGACCGCGCCCCTCCCCCCCCCGCGGCACAGCTCCGGACGACAGCTGGCGGTTCCCCGAAACGCCAAACAAACGCCCGGATGACCCAGCAGTTCCCCTCCTGGCGGGAGCCCCAGGGAGCGGGAGGGAGGGAGGGATCACACCAGCTCTAGGCCCTCGTCCGCAGCAGTCCGGTCCCCGCGGCGGGAGCTGGGCCGCCCCCATGTGCCCAACGGGGACCGAGGGCGTCTCTCCAGAGCGTGGGACGCTCCTGCCCCTTAAAGAGAACGGAAACACAGAACCTGCTCCCCCGTCACGGCCCCTGAGAACACGCGCTCCGAGGAGGAGCCAGGTTCAGGCACGGGTGTGCGTGTCCCTCTGGGGCGTCCTCGGGGCAGAGCCGGGAGCCGGGCGTCGGGGCCGGGAGGAGGCAGAGCCGCGCCTGGGAGCACCGGGAGGCGGTGGTTGCACAGTGAATGTGCTGAAGGTTAGCATGTTTGACCTCACGTGATGGCCTTTCACTTCGTCAGACAGACAGTCACACCGATAACAGCTCGAGACCAGAGCTGGGGCCCGACAGTGCCCTCCCGCCTCCGTCCAGCTCCCGGGGACGCTGGGAGAACGTGCCAGGGCGCCCTCAGGGACAGCACCCCGGGCCCAGGCCGGGATTGGGGCGTGCTGCTGGGCCGTTGTGTGCAGACCCGAGCGGCTGGTGCAGCCCGTGTCCGAGCCGCTGGCCTGGGCCCCCTGCCCGCGGCCTCCGGGTTCCTGGGGCCGGGATTCCACGCTCTGCCGCCCGGCCCTGTGAGGGAGGCTGGGGCCGGGTGCGTCGGCGGCCGTGGCTCACCGCCCCCGTCTCTCCCCGCAGAGCGCTGTCGTCCGTCGTGGCCCTCGGGGCCAACATCATCTGCAACAAGATCCCCGGGTTGGCCCCGCGGCAGCGCGCCATCTGCCAGAGCCGGCCCGATGCCATCATCGTGATCGGGGAGGGGGCGCAGATGGGCATCAACGAGTGCCAGTACCAGTTCCGCTTCGGCCGCTGGAACTGCTCCGCCCTCGGCGAGAAGACGGTCTTCGGGCAGGAGCTCCGAGTAGGTAAGGGCGCCGCCGGGCTCACGGCCCGGCACCGGCTTCGGGGAGGGGCCAGGCCAGGCCGCACCACCGACCGCCAGGCTCCGCCCTCACTGACCGCCAGGCCCCGCCCCCCCACTGACCGCCAGGCCAGGCCCCGCCCCCACTGACCCGCAGGCCGCCCCCCACTGACCGCCAGGCTGCCCCCCACTGACCACCAGGCCAGGCCTTGCCCCCACTGACCGCCAGGCCCCGCCCCCACTGACCGCCAGGCCCCGCCCCCCCACTGACCGCCAGGCCAGGCCCCGCCCCCACCGACCGCCAGGCCAGGCCCTGCCCTCCACCGACCGCCAGGCCCCGCCCCCACTGACCGCCAGGCTCCGCCCTCACTGACCGCCAGGCCCCGCCCCCCCACTGACCGCCAGGCCCCGCCCCCGCCAGGCCCCCCCCCCACTGACCGCCAGGCCAGGCCCTGCCCTCCACTGACCGCCAGGCCAGGCCCTGCCCTCCACTGACCGCCAGGCCAGGCCCCCCCACCGACCGCCAGGCCCCGCCCCCACCGACCCGCAGGCCGCCCCCCACTGACCGCCAGGCTGCCCCCCACTGACCACCAGGCCAGGCCCTGCCCCCACTGACCGCCAGGCCCCGCCCCCACTGACCGCCAGGCCCCGCCCCCACCGGCCGCCAGGCCTGGCCACCTGCCCCCACGACTCTGCCACAGCATCTCCTTTCTCCACGCCGGGCCTGCCCCCGGGGACCTTGCCATGTCTGGGAGCCAGCCCGTGGGAGTGGGAGTGGAGGAGGGTCCTCGCGCCGGGCTGAGGGCTGTGGGCTGTGGGAGGGGGACGTCATCCTGGCACGGATGTGAGCGGGCAGGCTGGTGGGGGCAGGCAGGGTGGGGCAGCGGTTGGAGGCGCTCCCTGCTGCTGGGCGGCTGTGCGTGCCCGGGACCTCCATCTCCACCCTCCGCTCCCAGGTCTGCAGTGCTGTGTCCAGAGCCTGGGTGACAGTTTCCAGAGGGCCCGGGGGGCTCCGGGGGAACGGGCCCGGCCCTCAGGAGCTGGGGCGTGAATGTCGCCACGGCCCCGAGCGGGGAAGGGGTTTCGGGCAGAGGGAAACGTGGTCACACGTGTGTGGCATACGGTCCGAGGGTGGAGGCAGGGTGGGTAGATGTGCAGGTGGAGTCAGGACTTGGGGGGGGGTGGCTCCTCCCATCCCCTGGGCAGGGCCGCTCAGGGGGCGGGGTCTCCATGTCCCCCCAGCCCCGGGAGGCTCCGTCGCACCCATTCTACAGGCAAGGAGACTGAGGCCCGCGAAGGGCGGGGGGGAAAGTGTGACTCCCAGGTCGGACCTGGGCTAGAGTCCAGCCGTGTGACCTCCTGCCACCCAGGCCGCTCTGCTGGGCCCCGGAACCGCTGGGCCGGGGGAGGGGCGCCCGGGGCGCAGCGCCGGCATGAGGGCCCCTTCTCTCAGGCCCCAGGCGAGGGCACAGGTGGGCCTGGGAACGTGTGGGCACGGCGCCCTTTCCGGCCCCGGAGAGCCAAGCGCCACAGCTGCTGGGCCCCGGGCCAGGCAGGGCTCTGCCGGGTTTGGTCTGCGGGCACGGGCTGGGGTGGCGCCGGGAAGCGCCCGGGGCCCCTCTGCGGTGAGCAGCCGTGGGTGGCACCTGGCAGGCCGGGCAAGCGGCCCGCCCCTCCCTGGGGCCCCGCCACCCAAGTGCAGCTCCTCCCTCCGGTGCCAGCGGGGAGGGGCTGCGAGCACCCCGGGCCCGGCTGAGCCGCCCGCCCGGCCTCGGGGGCTGGGTTCAAGCCCCCTCCTCTCTGGAACCCTCGGCGCCTCGCTGGGCAGACGGGCAGTGGGTGTGGTCCGGGGCCTGGCCAGGGGCGGGGTCACCCGCTGGGTGAGGGGGTTATGGGGTCCCCTGCCTCCAGGGGGGCTGTCGGTGTCCTCATGCCCTGAGCTCCCACAGCAGCTGGGGAGCCCCCTAGGGCCCCCCTCCAATGAGCCTCCAGAGGCGAGCTTTCCGCGGCTGCCCACCCGCCCCCTGCTCCCCTCCTCTGCTCCCCCCACTCGAGGCCCAGCCGTGTGACCTCTGTGTGGCCAAGTGACCCTCCTCCTTGGCTGCCCCCCCCCCCCGCTCCCCGCCGGCTTCCTCCGCGTCCGCTCCCTCCGGGCCCCGCTCGTCTGCGCCTCGGTGGCCACCCATGGCCGCGCCTTGTGGACGGCCAGCAAGCTGACCACGACCTGTGGCTCGGCATCCTGCCGCGGACATCTATCTCCAAGCCCCTCCTCCCCCCCGCCCCACCCAGGCGTCTCAGCGGTCACCTGGTTACCCCTCTGTCCACCTCCGCCCCCTGCCCCCCGCCCTCCCCTCCCCCACCACCTGCAATGGCTCCCTATTGCCCGGGACACAGGCAGCGCCTCAGCTTGGTGTCTGTCACTCTGGCTCCCTCCTCTCCGCCCAGCACACCAGCCCCTTCCCTCCCCCGGCCACCCTCCCCGCCCTCTGCTGCCTCCCCCAGGGGGCTCTGCCTCTTCCACGCCCTCAGCCAGGCCGCAGTCACGTCCTCCTGCCCACCCGCCTGCCCACCCGCCTGCCTACCCGCCTGCTCTAGCCCCCGGTCAGCACAGCACTGCCCTGAGCCTGCCCTGCGCTTTGCCCGGGGGGGCGGGGGGCTCTCAGCCCAGGCCAGGCCCCCGCTCCTCCCCAGAGGGCTGGCTGGGCTGGGCTGCTCTGCAGGCAGCGGGCTGGGTCTGGACGGCCTGAGCAGGCGCCCGCTCCGGGGCCCGGGCTGGGCGCGGGGCGTCACGCGCAGGGAGCTGGGCCGAGGGCCCGGGCCAGGCCTTCTCGGGGGCCTGCGGGCTCTGGGCACGAGGCGGGAGCCGGGCCGTGAGCTGGCAGCCGGCCGGGGGCCTGTGGGAGCAGCCACTCAAGCGGCGACAATGAATGCGTGGCCCTGAGCGGGGGAGCGGCCTGGGGGCGGCCCCCGGGCCTTGCGGTGACCTTGGCCTGCCTGCACCTTGAGAGCTGGCGGGACGGGGCCCCCAGAGGGGCTCGCCCTGAGCAGAGGCCCAGCCTCCTCCTCCGCACCGGCGCTAACGGGCCTCGTGTTCCGTTCGGGACGGGGGCCAGCGCTTCCTGGACAGGGCGGCAGGTGGGGGAGACCTGAGGGCAGATCAGAGAGGCGCAGAGGGGCCTGGGGAGCACAGGGAAGGGGGGCTCCAGGAGGAGGGGACAGCATGCGCCAGGGCCCAGGAGCCAGAGAGCCGCTGATGCTAGCCAGGAACCCTGGGAGGGGGAGCGGGAGGGGTGCGGGGGGGGGAGTGGGAGGGGGGGGGAGCGGGAGGGGGGTGGGGGGAGCGGGAGGGGTGCGGGGGGGAGGGGGGGGGGGAGCGGGAGGGGTGCGGGGGGGAGAGCGAGGGGGAGCGGGAGGGGGGTGGGGGGAGCGGGAGGTGTGGGGAGTGGAGGGTGCGGAGACCCGGGACAGAAGACGGGGCAGGGCAGGCGCTGGGGCAGGTGTGAGGCTGCCGGCCTGGCAGGTGTGGGAGGGCTGCCCCGCCCCCACCGGAGCCCTGGGGACCCACCTGTGTGGGCGCCGGGCCCACCCCCGCGGCCATGGGACACCGCGCCCGCCCGTCATGTGGCACTCAGACATGACCAGGCATAGGGGCACCCTAATCCGCTCACGTGGCCGCCGGCCGCTGTCTCTGTCCCGTTGGCTCCGGAGAGGCTGGCGCCGGGAGCCGCCCCGAGCCCGTAGCCACTCTGTGGGGCGCAGCGAAGCCCCCCGAGGCCGGCGCGGGCACCGCCGGAGACCCAGACCCTCCGGGGACCGGGCTCCCCACCCCTGAGGCACGGGTCCTGGGCAGTCCGAGGTTACACGGGGCCTCCTGGGGCAGGGGCCCTGGGAAAGAGGGGTCCCATACGCCCCCTGTGTGCCCGGGGTCCTGCCGGGGTCCCCCAGAGGGCCAGGCCCTCTCGGCCACGGGGGCACCGAGACGTGGCGCTGCAAACCGGCCGCGCAGGAGGCTGCGGTTCCGGAGACGGAGAGAGGGCAGGAAAAGCTCGTTAACGGCCGCACTGCCGACCCGGGCCGGTGCTGTCGGCCAGATGGGCTGCCGCGGGGTCAGGAGCCGTCACCCAGCCACGGGGCGCGGAGATTCGAACCCTGACCTGACTTCCTCCAGCCCCGCTGCGGGCGGAGGTCGCCGGCCAGCTGCTTCCTGGGCAGCCCCATCCCCGGGCAGCCTGTGCAGGGAGTGCCCGCTCTGTGCCAGGCCTGGGCGAGGCGAGAGGGGTCACCGAGGCTTGGGTCCCCAGGGGGCGGCCGGGCCGGGCTCAGGCCCGGGTCTGAGGGAAGCAGGTCGTTGTTCTGTCCGCCGGTCTCTCCCGGCCCCACCCCGGCCTGGGGTCGCGGCCCGGGGCATCACAGAGCCGCCGGTGAGGCTAGGTCCAGCAGCCAGGACTCCGGGGACAGCTGGGCTCACTGTCCGTCAGGGGGACGTCCCCGGGCACAGCGGTTCGAGCCCCCTCCTGCCTCCGGGCCCCGGGGAGGCCGGGGGGCCAGTGCTGTCCCCCCCCGGGGCCGGGGCGGGTGCAGGCTCCCGACGGGACACGGCCCCGCTCAGGACACAGGCGCCCCTCGCCGAGCGGCCTGGGCCAGCTCGCACGGGAGGGGCGGCTCTGAGGTGCCCATGGCCTTCCCACGGGGGCGGGAAGCCCGAAGGTCAGCGAGCCCCTGGCCAGCGGGGTGCCAGGCTGGGCGAGGCTGCCCGCTCACGTGGCCCTCGGAGGCCGTCTGGACCGGGGCCAGGGAGGGAATTTCCACCCTCGCCGGCCGGGCCCCAGCGGGCGGGACGGGCTGTGGTGGGGTGGCCCGGGAGGGGAGAGGGCACTGCCAGAGGGCAGCCCGCCCGGCCAGCTGCCCACACCCTGTGTGACCGGGGCACGGCCTTGCCCTTCCTGGGCCTCAGTCTCCCCATCGGGGCCGGGCCGGGGCAGGGCCCAGTCCGCCAGGAGCTGGGGTCTCTCCCCAGAATGGAGGCAGGATGGCCCTCACCGCTCCAGTGGCCACGCCAGGGTTCCACGAGGGGGTCCATGGATGGGGGTCTGAAGACCTGGGCTCTGGTCCCCTTAGCCTGGCCTGGCCCTGACCACAGCCACGTCCGAGCCACGCCTGCGGCCGCCACCTCCCGGAGGTCATGTCTGTGCTGCAGCCCCCGCCCACTTCTAGCAGCGCCAGCCACGCCCACGCTGCTGTGCACACAGCACAGCGGGGACAGAGGCACACGGGCCAGGGCCGCCCCGGCTCACCAGGGAGAGCGCAGTGTGACCTGAGGTCAGGCTCTGCCCTGGCCGGCGGGCGGGGCCTGTCCCCCACAGGCGGTGCGGCTGCTGCGGAGACCAGCTGCGGCGGCGGAGGGCGGGCTGTGCGGCCGCCTCCCGAACAGGACAGGCAGGAGGGGCTCCGGACGCGGCCCAGCTCAGGCCCCGGCCCGGTGCCCGTCCAGGCCGCCCCTCGCCATGTGGCCTGGGCCCGCTCTCCCTGCTCCGGGCGGGCCCGTGCCCGGCAGCAGCGCGACCCACCTGCGGGCTGCGCGTGTGCGGCCTCGCGGGTCAGAACAAAGCCCGGGGCGGCGGCCGGCGTGTCGGGGCTGGCGGAGGCTGCTGTTTATGACAGCGGGCTGGGCGGGCTCCGGAGACACTGACTCAGCCGCCGGCGCGGCCGGGCGGGGATGCAGGCAGGACAGGGGGTCAGAGGGACGGAGGGAAGCCAGACACGAGAGGGAGGACAGAGGCAGCAGCACCTGTACAGACATGCGCACACACAGACACACACACAGACACACACAGACACACAGACACATACACACACACAGACACACACAGACACACAGACACATACACACACACAGACACACAAAGACACACAGACACACGCACACACACACACAGACACACACAGACACAGAGACACACAGACACAGAGACACACGCACACACACAGAGACACACACACAGACACAGAGACACATGCACACACACACAGTCACACAGACACACACAGACACATGCACACACACAGACACACACAGACACACAGACACATACACACACATACACATGCACCCAGAGACACACACACACAGACATGCACACACACAGACACACACAGAGACAGGCACATACACACAGACACACACACACACAGACACACACACACAGACACACAGACACAGAGACACATGCACACACACACAGACACACACACAGACACACAGAGACACACACAGACACACATACACATGCACACAGAGACACACACACATAGACATGCACACACAGACACACAGAGAGACATGCACACACACAGACACACAGACACACAGACACACAGACACACGTACAGAGACACGCACACAGAGACACACACAGAGACACGCATGCACAGATGCGCACACACAGAGACACTCAGGCACATGCGCACACACAGAGTCCCGTGCACATGCACAGACACACACAGAGAGACACACACGCACCCACACAGACACGTGCACACGTGAGCATGCACAGCACTAGCATGGCTTCCGCGCCCTCGATGCGCTGGCCGGGCTTGGCCCGCTCAGTGGCTGGACAGTCACAGCAGCCACGGCTCCTGAGTGCAGGCTCCTGGCTCATTCTCTCCGGGGCCGTGGCATGGCTGTTCCTCTGCCCGAACGAACCTGCTCCCCGCACCGGCGCACGGCTCCCGCTGTCAGCGCTCAGGACCCCCTCCCCGGCAGCGCTCTGCCCCCCGCTCCAGCGCCCTGCCCTGACCTGGTGGCTGAGCGTGCCCCCGCCCTGCCCCCGGGCTGCAGTGGTCAGTCTTGCCTGCGGGGTGCTTGGCCTCAGGCTGGGGGGTGGGTGGGGCTGAGGGCCTCCCCCCAGACTTGGGCTTGGTGGGGGGGAGGGTGGTACTGGTGCTGGAGAGACACTGGAGGGACTCAGGAGCGAGGAAAGGGAGGGGGAGAGGGCAGCCTGAGCCCGGGCTGGGCTGGAGCGGGGAGGCGGGGCCTGAGGCTTCGCTGTCCGGGTGCGTGGCGACGGGTCTGAGCGGACTTTGGGGTCCCGGGTCAGGTCCCTGCTCTGTGGTTGGCCTGCCACGTGACCTCGGGCCAGTCTCCTGCCTCCTCTGCGCCGAGCACCCTGACTGCGGGGAGGGGGGCGGGCTGTGAGGGTTTAAAGCGAGAATGACAAGCTATACGCAGACCCCTAAAGCCATCCGCCGCTGTTTTATCACCACTCCCCCCACTCCACACACCTCGCCGGTTTGCCGTGTGCGTGCCGTGTGCGTGCCGTGTGCGTGCCGTGGCGTGGCGTGGTCAGTGTGCCGCTGGCACCAGAGTCCAGGTCGGAATCTTTTCATCTCATTCAAAAGCGGCTCTGCACCCCTAGCCCCTGGCCACACCCCTGTTGTCTGTCCCCGTGGGCCTGACCGCCCCCCCATGCCGTGGGGAGGGACTCGGGCACCCGCGGCTGTGGCCGGCAGCTCTCGTGGTCCAGGCCCGCCGGGCCAGCTCCTCCTCCTCGCGGCTGGGCAGTGTCCCGCGTGGACGGGCCGCGGCTTCTCTGTCCCTCCTGCTGCCGTGGCCGTGGGGGACGATCACACCCGGGCTGTGGCTGTGTGGACAGTGTGTCCTTTCTCTGGAGTCGGCACGAAGGAGGGGTCCTGGGTCCTTCGGGAGTGAGGCTTAGCACCGGCGGACGGCCGAGCGGCTCCGCAGCGCCTGCCGGCAGCGTGCGGGGTCCGACCCCGCCACCTCTTTGAGCCGCTGCTCGCTGCCTGTCTGTTTCAGCCACGCATCAGGGGTGCGGGCTCTCTCACAGTGACTTTGAAACATGTATGTATTTGTATTGACTTCAGAGAGGAAGGGAGAGAGAAACACCCATGATGGCAGACTCCTGGATCGGCGGCCTCCTGCACGCCTCACTCTGGGCTGGAGCCTGCAACCCAGGCCTGTGCTCTGCGAGGAATCGAACCCTGACCTCCTGGCTCCGAGGTCGATGCTGAGCCGCTGGCCCGCGGACCAGTGGGGGTTTCATGGTGCTCCCCAGAGGGCTGTGACGCTGAGTGCCTGGTCGCCGGCTCCCTGCTGTTGCACCTCTCGTTTGGAGAAAGGCTATCGGGTCCTCTTCCTGGTTTTAACTGGTTAGGTGCTTTTTGTGGCTGAGTTATAGAAGAGCCAGTTTTTAAAAAATGTGTTTTATTGATTTTTTTACAGAGAGGAAGAGAGAGGGATAGGGAGTTAGAAACATCGATGAGAGAAACATCAGTCAGCTGCCTCCTGCACCCCCCCAACTGGGGATGTGCCCGCAACCAAGGTACATGCCCTTGACTGGAATCGAACCCGGGACCTTTCAGTCTGCAGGCCGACGCTCTATCCACTGAGCCAGACTGGTTTCGGCCAGTTTTCTTTTCTTTTTTTAAACAAGGGCAGCACAGCTCGACGGGGGCAGGGTGAGCGGAACTGTGGCCACGGCCGGGCAGGCCCGGAGCACATGCCCTCTCGGAGCCACAATGTTTCCCGCGCCCCTGCTTGTGTTGGGGTGCACCAAAGGGTCAGATGCCCACCGCCCTGAGCCCCTGGCACCTCATTCCAACGGGGCTGCCAGGAGCAGGGGCCGGCCAGGTGCGCCGAGGCTGGCCGGCCTGTGGGCAGTGGCGGGCACCCAGGCAGGGCCAGGGCCAGGGCCCCCGGGCGGCGGGAGGGCCCAGCTGGATGGTCCACTGGGCAGGAGTGTGCACCCTGGCGGCCACCCACCTGCCCGCGGACCGGCCAGCTGCCCATGTGGCCAGGGTGGGCTGCAGGTGGTGGTGGGCGGGGTCCTGTGGGGTCAGGCAGTCAGGGCTCGGGGTCATCTCAGAGGCCAGGGGGCCAGACAGCTGCGGAGCAAGGCCCAGGATCTGAGGGGCTTCCTAGGCCCTCGTGCCCACTCCCCCTGGGGCAGCAACCTGGGGCCTGGCCGGGCGGCGGGTGTGATCTGGGAGGGACCCTCCCAGCCCCACGCTGGGCACACTGACCCGGCGAGCGCCGAGGACCCGAGCCGGGGCCAGGTCTGTCCGGGCCGCCGGGAGAGCTGAGCAGGATGCGTGTACGGCGTGCGGAAGCACCATCCAGGACCTGGGGCCAGCCTCCTGGTTCTCCCCTAACGAGGGCTCCCTCCTGCCCCCCCTCCCCGTCTCCATGGTGAGACAAGAGGGTTTGGCTCATTAAAACCAAATAAAAAAGGAATTAGCGGGAGTGGCGGCCCGGTGAGTAACTGATGAGTAACCGAGTCTGAGCCGGGCCTGGGCTTGGCCAGGTGGGAGCACACCGGGCGAAGGATGGGCGCCCCGGCCACGCCCTCCACAGGCACAGTCAGCAGCCTGCGGGCGCAGGAGGAGTCCCGTGGGCTCCTGGGGGGTGTGGGGGGGGAGAGGAGAAGGGGGTCAGGCCGGGCCCAGGCCCGCCTCCTGGCGGCATTGCACACAGTCTGTGGTTTCTCCGCCCGCCCTCTTCCCCGGTGCCTAGCTGCTGTCATGCCCCTCCGAAGCCGGTTGGGCTCCCCGAATCCCCACCCAGCGCGCACCTGCTGGCTCGCTGCTATTCCCTCACACACACACACACCCCCCCCCCTAAGATCCAGGCTGTCCTAACATAGCGACCCCTCCCCTCATGGCTGCACCTGCAGGTTGGAAATCGCTAGCAGGGCCGCCTAAGACCTTCGGAAAACACAGATGTTTACGTTAGATTCATAAGAGCAGCAAAATCACAGTTATGAAGTAGCAACGAACATAATGTTATGGTTGGGGTCACCACACGAGGAGCTGTGTTAAAGGGCCGCGGCTTCAGGAAGGCTGAGAGCCCCTGGGCTAGAGGATGCTGGGCTCAGTAAGAAGGGACCACGGGAGGCATGGCACAGGGCAGCTGCTGATGACAGCGGCGGCCGCCTGGCCCCATGGCTCTGCCGGCCTCTCCACCAGTTCGGGCCGCCCCCCTCGTGTGGCTGTGGCTCTCATCCCGCTGCACCGCGCCCACCCCAGCCCCGCAAGGGCACCCCGTCCTCACCCTCTCCTTCCTGTTCCTCTGACCTCACACTCCCCAGCCTCAGCACCAAACTGTCACCCTCTGCGCCTGGCTCCTGCCGGGGCAGGGATGTGCACACACACCCACACACCACGCGTGCACACACCATACATGTCTACACACGCTCAGATGCCACACACACTCACAGGGAGTTAACACGTGCTTCTTCTTCTTCTTTTAATATATATATATACTTTATTGATGTTTTACAGAGAGGAAGGGAGAGGGATAGTTGGAAACATCCACGAGAGAGAAACATTGATCAGCTGCCTCCTGTGCACTCCCTACTGGGGATGTGCCTGCAACCAAGGTACATGGCCTTGCCCGGAATCAAACCCGGGACCCTTCAGTCCGCAGGCTGATGCTCCATCCACTGAGCCAAACTGGTTAAGGCAACACGTGTGTCTTGTTAAACTTTAAGGGGTCACCTCCTCCAGAAAGCCTCCCCAGACTCCACCCCCCGAGGAGGGCCAGGCGTCCTTTGAGGTGCCATGCCTCCCTGTGGCCCCTTCTTACTGAGCCCACAGTCACCTCCTTCCTGGTCCCCGCCCGGCGGACCGCTCCTGCCCGTGTCCTATGACCTCGTCGGCAGACTGTGCTGGGCCTGGGCAGCACACGAGGAGTCTCACAGCCAGCGGACTGCCCTCCCGAGCGCAGGGGCCTGATTTAGAGCGGGAGGTCGATCCCCAGGGTCCGCTGTGTCTGGGAGGCCCTGGTCAGCCGGCCCTGATGGCTCAGGGACTGGCACCTGAGGCCACGCCCCGGGCCGCAGGGAGGCTGGCTAAGGAGCCGGGAGCAGAGCCCTGTGGTCAGCTGGTCCCGGTGGCCGTGCTCTGAGCCAGCTGCGGGGTAAGCGCCCAGGGATCGAGGCCTTCACCGGGGTGAGCCCCCGGAGCACGGCGACCCCTCTGAGAGAGTCCCGGGCGGAGGGCGGTGAGGGGGTGGACGCGAGCACACAGGGAGCGCCAAGCGCAGGCAGGCAGACGGTCAGGGTGTCTGTGGGACGGCCTGACCTCACCTGGAGGGTCACCCAGCCCGGGCAGCAGGGACAGCGGCCGGGACACAGGCACGGGCTCGCGGACGGCGGGTTGCGGGTCCCAGCTGTCCTCCTGTGGGACTCCAGCTGGTCCCCGGAGTGGGGCTTCGGTCCCGGCGGCACCGCTGAGCCCTGTGCCCGCGGCGCCGGCTGGGCCCACAGGGGCTCTGTCATGGGCACGGGGACGGGGCCGAGAGGCGGGCAGGATGGTGGGGGGCACAGGGCCTGCCCAGGGCCGTGGAGAATAAGGAAGAGCTGGACCCGTTCCTCCCAGGGGCCTCGGACCCGCTGTAGCCGGGAAGCCGCCGTGGGCTGAGGAGGCGGGAGTGTGGAGAGCCGGGAGGCCAGAGCCGGACGGCAGCAGGGCTCACTCTGGCGGTGCCCGGGGGGGGCTGCGGAGGCGGCTTGGGACGGGTAGGAAGGGTGGGATCTGGGCAGGAAGGAGAGGGGCTTCCACCAAAGACCAGGTAGCCCAGGGCGCTGAGCAGCTGGAAGGAGCGTCGTTTTGGGGCGTCGTTTTGGGGCGTCGTTTTGGGGCGTCGTTTTGGGGCGTCGTTTTGGGGCGTCGTTTTGGTGGGCGGCGGCCGGGGCGGGCGCAGACTGGGGTCTGGGCCGGGGCTCCTGCCCAGCTCAGGCCAGGAGCGCTGCGGAGGGAGGTGTGGGCGGAGGTGCCAGGCCTGCCCCCTGGGCCCACCGGACGGTGGCTGGGGAGCGGGAGGCAGGGAGGCCCGCACCCACAGCCTCCGGGCTGGGTTCAGGCCCCCGGGGCCGGCCGGCCGGGTGTAGAAGGGAGCAGGAGGCCTGGGGACAGGTGACTGGTGGTCACGGAGAGGTAGGCGGGCAGAGGCTCTGTGGGTCCTGCTGGGGCCCACGGGGTCTGCAGCCGGGATGGTCCCTGGGGGCCGCGCCTGTCCCAGGGGGTGCCAACGCTGGGGGATCTGCACCCCCGGCCTCACGTGTGTGCCCCCCACCCCCCGCAGGGAGCCGGGAGGCCGCCTTCACCTACGCCATCACGGCGGCCGGCGTGGCGCACGCCGTCACGGCCGCCTGCAGCCAAGGCAACCTGAGCAACTGCGGCTGCGACCGCGAGAAGCAGGGCTTCTACAACCAGGCCGAGGGCTGGAAGTGGGGCGGCTGCTCGGCCGACGTGCGCTACGGCATCGACTTCTCCCGCCGCTTCGTGGACGCGCGCGAGATCAAGAAGAACGCGCGGCGCCTCATGAACCTGCACAACAACGAGGCGGGCCGCAAGGTAGGCGGGGCGGGGCTAAGGGAGGGGCGGGGCTACTGGGGAGGGGCTAAAGGAGGGGCGGGCCGCAAGGTAGGCGGGGCGGGGCTGCTGGGGGCGGGGCTAAGGGAGGGCGGGCCGCAAGGTAGGTGGGGCGGGGCTAAGGGAGGGCGGGGCTAAGGGAGGGGCGGACCGCAAGGTAGGCGGGGGCGGGGCAGCGAGGGGCGGGGCTACAGGAGGGGCGGGGCTGTGTGGGCGTGACCGCGACAGGGGCGGGGCTATGCCTGGGGCGACGCTTAGGTCTCGGGCCTGGACCTCCCCAGCGCTGGGCCCCTCCTGAGGGAGCTGGACCCTGGGGTGCGGTGTGGGCGGTGCGGTGTGGGCCGTGCGGGGCAGAACAGTCCCCCCACCCTCCCAGCAGCTCTGAGAGAGGCCTCGGCTGTACCCATTCCCCAGGTGTGAGCCCTGAGGCTGGGAGTGAAGGGACGTGCCTGCCCCTCCTCCCCACAGGAACCACTGGCAGGGGGAGGAGACAGGGGCCCTGTGTGCAGGCAGAATGGGAACGGGGCCTGCCTGGGGACCCCGGGGTGGGCAGGCCCCCAGCAGCAGCCCCTGTCCCTGGCTGGTCCCCGGGGCCCACGCCGGCATACAGATACAGGGAGGCTCTGGAGGAGGCAGGCTGGCTCCGTGTGCCTGGGAGGCCTGCGGAAGGGGTGTCCCTCCGGGGGAGCGGGCGGGGAGGGTGGGCCCACGCCGGTGGGGGGACACTGTGCACAGGGTGGACGCAGCAGGGGGGGGTAATGGAGGACATTCGGGAGGGACACATTGGGGAAGAGGTCAGCACGGGCCCAGTCCTGCCTCGGGGAGATGCGGGCCCCAGATACTGGGCCGGGAGGAGCGGCCACCGTGGCGGCAAGATGGCCAGAGATAGGGCAGGCAGCGGAGCAGAACGCCGCACCAGGCGCCAGGCCGAGGGGCCCTCAGGCGCGGGCAGGGGGTAGACACGGCCCCCGGGACCACCCCGGAGGCCGCGGCCGCTGGCTCATTCCCTCAGCCGCGCTCCGTGCCCCCTCTGTGCCAGGGCGGGGTGGACACGGGCACGGGGAGGGGTCCGACGTGACCCTGGCCGGAGCTGCCCCCGCACCGACAGGGGCCCCTGAGGGAGCAGAGCCACACCCGTCCCCGAGAGCCCTGGGCCAGCGGGAGGCGAGCAGACGCTCCCTGGAGGCGGCGGGAGCCTGGAGGACACAGCAGCGAGGAGGTGCAGAGGCAGGAGGCGGCGCTGGGGGGGGGGGGAGAGGGGGCCAGGCTGCCAAGCACTCAGCGGGCCGCACAGGAAGGGCGGGCGAGCTGGCCGGCCAGATCAGGCCTTGAACCCAGGCCGAGGTCAGGACGTTTTGGTCAGATGAACCGTAAATGGCGGGGAGGGACGGTCTGCCTCCGGAGCTCAGAGGGGCAGGCGCAGCCTCCCGGCAGGGACGTCAGCCTGTGTCACCTCCCGGCACGTGGGCGAACACAGGAGCTCCTCGCACACGGGAAACACGCGTCATGGCTGTGCTGATCCACGTGTCACACGGGTATAGCCTTCACCCACCCGCACCGCGTGGCTGCCGTGCTGGCAGTTGTCGGCTTTTCACTCGACAGCCAGAGGGAGGAGGTCAGGCCGCCGGCTGGTCAGTGTGGCACGTTCCACGCACTCCTGCCATGTCGGCGCCCAGGCGGCTGGAGACCAGTGCCCAGGGGCCGAGGGAGGCACTGGGAGCCGGGGGAGGCATAGCCGGGCCCGCAATGGACCCCCCCCCCCCCGAGCCCCTGCAGCGGCCGGGCCGGGAGTGGGGGCCCCCACACCCCTGGGAAGAGGGTCTCACTGTCCCCCTGGGCCCTGGCCGCTGCTCCGTGGGGAGGTGGCCGAGTGAGCGGCGGAGATGGGGGAAAGGGAGCCCGAGGAGGGGCCAGCACAGGCCAAGATCACACGTGCAGCGCAGCCGGGCTTCCAGCCCAGCCGAGGGCTTTGGGCGGCCGAGCAGCCTGGGCAAAGGGCTGGGGGCCAGGCCGGTGTCGGCCCCTTGGGCACAGGTGCCATCGCTGGGGGGAGCGGGGGGCCGAGCAGCTCGGTTCGGCTCTGAGGCCCGTGTGAACCCATGGCTGGCCTGGCGGGGACTTGGGGCACTCAGAGACTGACAGGTGGCGAGAGGCATCGGGCAAGAGGCCAGCGGGATGGGGCCCGGTTGGGGGGGGTAAGATGGCGGTAGGAGAGCTAGGGGGCTGGGGCAGGGTCCCAGCTGCCAGGGGGATGCAGGAGGAGGGCCAGCATGTGGGGTGCACTGGGGTGAAGCTGTGAGCTGAGGAGAGATTGACAGGAGTGGGCGGGGCTCCAGGGGAGGGTCCTCCCTGCCCCTTCCAGCCCTGGGGGCGCCAGGTGCTCCTGGCCTGTGGCCCCAGCATCCAGGCTCTGCCTTTGTCTGCATGTCACCCCGTGTCCTCTCTTCTCTCTCCCGTTAGGACGTGTCCCCAGGCACAGGGCGGCCCTCGTCCAGAATGGTCAGTTACAGCTGCAGATAAGATGAACTGAGTTTTCAAATAAGATCTCAGTCTGAGGGCCGAGTGGGTGTGTGTTTGAGGGGCCACTCTGCAGCCCGCCCTCGGCTGGCACGTGGTCCCCCGCACCCTGTGGGCCAGGGGCAGACAGGCAGAGCGTGAGACCTGCTCCCCCTCTCCCCTAACCCGGCCATTCCTGAACTCTGTCCCCAGAGTGGGGGCGCCCCGTATTCCAGGAGGAACCCCCAAGTCAGCTCTTTCCGGAGCCCCGTCTCTCCACCCCCCCTGGCGGCGGGCTCCGAGCCGGGGAGCCTCTCCGGCCCTGGCCCTCCGGGCGCAGCGGCCACTCGGCACCGCCCGGGTGGTCTCGGCCGCGGGCTGGCGCCACCTCCGCTGTCGCTCTTATCTCGAGGGCACTGGGGACGGAAACGGCATTCTTCCCTCCTGTGATCGCTTCCCAGCGGGCCGGGTGGGGACCAGCCAAGCGAGGACGCGGCCCCTCGCTCTGCAAACAGCGGCCAATCGGCTCCATCTGCCCTGGTCCCGCTCACAGGGTCCCCGGGCTGGGGGGGGGGGGGGAGAGGGTTGTGGCCTTGATGCTGCAGGAAGATGGGATGGAGAGAAGGGAAGGGGTTAGGGCAGGTGGCACGAGGGGGGGATGGGGGGGAGGGAAGGGCAGCTGTTCAGCCAAACCGGACACGCAGATGGAGACTAAGCTGGGACCAGCCGGCCTGAATCCCAGCCCTGCCCAGAACCCCAGCCCCCGGCCAGGACCCCGGCCCTCACCCTGCCCGGGACCCCAGCCCTCACCCAGGACCCCAGCCCTCACCCGGGAACCCGGCTCTCACCCGGGACCCTGGCCCTCACCCGGGACCCCGGCCCTCACCCGGGACCCCAGCCCTCACCCGGGACCCCGGCCCTCACCCGGGACCCCGGCCCTGGCCCAAAACCCCTCCAGTGTGGGCGCCCGGCCAGTCTCTGGCCGACACAGACGAGGAGGAATCCTGGGACAGGAGCCTGGGGTGTGGGTGTCCAGCGAGGGCTCTGAGAGGCCGTCCGAGGGGCCGCCCCTGGCTGAGGGCAGGCACAGGGCAGGCACAGGGCAGGCACAGGGCAGGCACAGGGCAGGCACAGGGCAGGGACCCCGGACCGGCAGGGCCAGTGACGGAGGAAGGGCCTTGAGGAGGGGGGAGCAGAGATGAGCGTGGGGAGGGCGAGGAGGGAGCAGGAGAGGAGACATGGGGGAGGACAGGAGGGCTTCTCCCTGGGAAGGGGTCCCCCCAGGGCCCTCACACCGGCTTCCGGCCTGTGGCCTGTCCCCCCGGCCCGGGTCTGATCGCCCGGCGTGTCATCCGCGCAGGAGCAGAGGGCCCGCCCGAGCCCAGGCCGCCGGCCGCACCAGCCGCACTCAGTGCTCGCCGGGGCCAAATGCTCCCTCTGAGCTGCACCCCCTCATGCACCTCCTCCACCTAATGTCCTCCATGGACACGCAGCGTCCAGGAAGCCCCTCCAGGAAGCCCCGCCGGCACCTGGCCCGGCAGGCGGAGGCCACAGCCCTGCACCCTGCGCCTGTGTGTCAGTTTCCTCCGTCGCCCACACCGGGCCCTGAGCCCGGACGGATGTCCTCGCCGGCGTCCAGGCCGCCAGGGAGGATGGAGATGGGGCAGCGGCCGGCTCTGTGGGCAGCCCCTCTAGCCCCTTTGCATCCCTGCCCTCCCCGTGGCCGCCTCCTCTGGGCAGGGCTGGGTCCTGGGTGAGGGCTGGGGTCCCGGGTGAAGGCTGGGGTCCTGGTGAGGGCTGGGGTCCTGGGTGAAGGCTGGGGTCCCGGGCGGGGCTGGGGTCCCGGGTGAGGGCTAGAGTCCCAGGTGAGGGCTGGGGTCCCGGTGAGGGCTGGGGTCCCGGGCAGGGCTGGGGTCCCGGGCAGGGCTGGGTCTGGCCGGGGGCAGGGCAGCCAGTCCTCCATGGAGCGGAAGTGAGGCGCAGGGACAGCTGACAAATGGCCCTGCAGCCAGGGCTAACGATTTGCATCTTCCCTCAGCGCCGGCGGGCCCTTCGATCCGGGTAAATGTGTAGCCGGGGTCAGGGCTGGCGCTGGGAACCGGCCTGCAGGCCCTCAGAGCCGGAGGGGAACACCTCCCAGCAGACGGCACGCCTCGCCTCACTGACCCCCCCCCCCGCAGCAAACGGGAGCCCCCACGCACACGGTGGGCAGGCACAGACCCCCGCACGCCAGGCCCAGCAGGAGGGCAGGGAGGGAGCCGGGCCGGGATCCACACTGAGGCAGCTCCCGCCCCGCCCGGCTCCCCCTGCTGCGGGGACCTGCACACGCCCCTCAGCAGCCAGGCCTCCGTCCCCTGTGGCATCGCCCGGCTCCCCCCGGGGGCTGCGGGAGACGGTGTGTGCCCGCTCTGCCCGTTCAGATCTCCTCACGGCCCTTGCACGGCCCCGCTCGGGAGGGCGGTCAGCACCCTGACGGGTTCTGCCAGGGCTGGAGGCTGGGGGCCTGGATGGAGGGGTGCCCCGGGCGGAGGGTGGAGGGAGGAGGGTGGAGGGAGGAGGGGTGCCCCGGGCGGAGGGTGCCCCGGGCGGAGGGCAGAGGGTGCCCCGGGCGGAGGGTGCTCCGGCCGCTCAGCCCGCGCTGCCCGCAGGTCCTGGAGGAGCGCATGAAGCTGGAGTGCAAGTGCCACGGCGTGTCGGGCTCCTGCACCACCAAGACGTGCTGGACCACGCTGCCCAAGTTCCGCGAGGTGGGCCACCTGCTCAAGGAGAAGTACAGCGCGGCGGTGCAGGTGGAGGCGGTGCGCGCCAGCCGGCTGCGGCAGCCCACCTTCCTGCGCATCAAGCAGCTGCGCAGCTACCAGAAGCCCATGGAGACGGACCTGGTGTACATCGAGAAGTCGCCCAACTACTGCGAGGAGGACGCGGCCACGGGCAGCGTGGGCACGCAGGGCCGGCTGTGCAACCGCACCTCGCCCGGCGCCGACGGCTGCGACACCATGTGCTGCGGCCGCGGCTACAACACGCACCAGTACACCCGCGTGTGGCAGTGCAACTGCAAGTTCCACTGGTGCTGCTTCGTCAAGTGCAACACGTGCAGCGAGCGCACCGAGGTCTTCACCTGCAAGTGAGGCCGCCGCCACGCCGGCCACGCCGCCCGCCACGCCGGCCACGCCAGGCAGTGGCTGTGGACGGTGGGGCTCCAGATGCGGGAGGACCCCCTCGGCCCAGCACCCTCTCCCCGCCCCGCGGCTCCTTCCTGCCGTTCCTGGCGCTCCTGTGGCCCGGCCTACGGATGCCTCTTCTCTCCGGAAAGCAAGCCTCGAGGACACGCGTGTCCCTGGAGAACAGAGACGCCAGGACTAGGCGTGTCCCCAGCCCGGCCTGGTGGGGTGAACACGGACAGGCCACGCCGGCCGGCCCCTGTGAGACTATCTCAGCCACATCAGCTGCGGACCCCGGCGTGGCCGGGCGGACGTGGACAGGTTATTTATGTTTCCGTAGAACCAGAGGGGACTCGGCACAGGGCCAGCTGGTCCTAACCTGCGCCCGGCAGCACACGCCCTCTGCCCGGCTCCACCCCAGCCCGCCTGGCTCTGCCGGACAGGTGGCTGTGGGCTCGGTCCCCGGGTGAGCGGGCAGGGCATGGGACCAGCACGGCCCCAGAGGACCGGAGGGCAGCCCTGCACGGGGCCTCTGCTCCGTCTCTCAGAAAGATCTTAGAAACCCCGTCGCCCCGATCACACTGTCCCCACATCAGGTCCAGGCTGCGCCCCTCCCCGGGCTGTGGCCCCAGCCCTCACCAGCCCCGCCCCTTGCAGTTTACAGACCCTCGCACCCGGAGCCAGCGGGACCCCGGGCCAGCGCTGAGCGGGGTGCGGGGCCCCGGGAGTCTTCAGGGCGTCGCCTCATTGGACAGAGGGGGCCCCAGAGGCCCCAGGACCGAGCGGGGGTGCCTGCCGTGCTTGGGTGCCCTGACCCACCGCCACGGCTCCTGGCCCGGGGACGAGCTCTGGGGACACCAGGCTGGCGAGGCGCCCCCACGCCTGAGACATTGTTGCCCCCTCCCCGCTGCCCCCGGGATCTGCCCCCTGAGACGCCTTTGACGGTGTGTCCTGCCCGCCCTGGCCTTTCCCCGGACCCCGATGCGGGAAAGCTTGGGGCCAGGCAGCCCTGTGCAAGGCCCACCTGACCCCCGCCAATCCCGCACACGCAGGCCCTCCCTGCGGTCACTCTCCCTGAAGCCTGGGAGACCGGAAGTGGGGGGGGTTGGCTCATTCTGATCCCCGGGGGGCGGGAGAGACGAGAAACCGGGTCTCAGGCGTGTCCTCTGCCGACGCTGCCACCTCCCGGGGGACCGAGCCGCAGAGGTGGCCGCTGGGAAGCCCGGTGTGGGGACTGCGGGGCGCCCTCCACTGCCCATCACCCCGAGTCAGGGTCATTCAGGCGGGTGGACACCGTGGAATCGCGTCCGCGGGCGGCTGGCCAGCCAGGGGGCTGGACATTAGTCTGGGCCTGGCGTCCACCCCGCGTGCCCCCAACGGTGCCAGGACACCCCTTAGCTGCTGTCCTGGGACCCTCCAGGCCACGTCCCCCCACCCCGCCCGCCCCCCCCACGGGCCCCAGGACCCACGCCCACGGCCGCCCTCTGCCGGCACCTGGTTAACTTATGTTGTGATATAGTGAGATGTCTATAGTGTCTTAAGTTATTGTGACCTACACTGGGTATGGGGGCCGCCCGAGACCGGCTCCTCCTCCTGCTTGAACGGACTCTCGGGCCCTGGAGCCGCCAGGAGCCGTGCGCCCTGTCCCGGCCTCCCGGCCTCCCTGGCTGTCCGTGGGTGCTCCGGGGGTGAGGGTCCGGGTGGCCCGGGCAGAGAGCCGGGGCCTCTGACGCTGTGTCCGCTCCTGGGAGCAGCGGCTCCAATAAAGCTGGGATCAGAGAAGACACGTGTGTGACATGCCGACCCGGGCACAGACACGGGGGGCTCAGACACGCGGGGCAAAGACACGCGGGCGCAGACATGCGGGGCGCAGACACGCGGGCGCAGACACGGGGGGCGCAGACACGCGGGCGCAGACACGGGGGGCGCAGACACGCGGGCGCAGACACGGGGGGCGCAGACACGCGGGCGCAGACACGGGGGGCGCAGACACGCGGGTGCAGACACTGCCCTCGCGGGCGCCGCCCGCCGTCCCCACCCGCTCCCTCCGCACTGGCCAGCCTGAGTCACCCCTCCAGGTGCTCTGGGCCACCCCACCCGGCGAGCACCAGGAGGCCGCGGGGCTGGGCTACAGGGGGAGGGGCATGGCCTGGAGCGGGGCCGACTCGGGGGGCGGAGAATGGGGAGCCTGGGGGTGGGGAGCCCCAGCCAGGTGCCCCTGGCGCCATCTGCTTCCCTCCGTGTCTCCCTTCCCCCGACTCCAGCTGGCCTGGGCGCTGCTGGCGGTCCGTCCAGCCGTGTCTGCTGGGCTTTGGCTCATGTGCCCTGGGGTGCCCCCCCCACCCCGCCCTGGCGATGGGAAGGCAGCGAGGCCCCGGGCAGCACCAGCCTCCTCTCCTCTCCCGGGGCCGGCCTCGCCCGCGGTAACCATGCCCGGAGGATGAATGGCATTCCTGCCGAGGGCCGGGAGGCATGCCGCCTGGCCGGTTTGGCCACTGCCCGCGGCCCAGCAGCCTGGCATCGGCGGAACCTCTGATCAACAGCCCGTCTGCCCTCTGCCCACCGGGCACCGCGGAGCCTGGCCCCGGCCCCAGGGAGGCGCTGCAGGTGGGCGTCCCGAGGGGGCGGCCCTCCCGTGTGCACAGGGGGCAGGTGGACGGGCCCGGCTGACCGCGCCCGCCCTGACATGGGCCGCAGTCTCCCCGCCAGCAGGAGGCGGGCAGGGGCTGGGGCGGTGGGCCCGGGTCCGGGGCTGCCGGCCGAGGAGTTTGGCAGGAGGCCCCGTTCCCCGTGAGACGGTAAGCAGATCGGAGGTGGCGGCCGCCGAGGAACGCCGGGGTCCGGCTACTCCCACGAGGCCAGGAATGAGGAAAGAGCCGAGGCCAGGCCCCGGTGCCCAGACTGTTCTCATTTCTTGGCCACAGTTCAACCGGGCCCAGCCTCCCCGGCGGCGGGCACATCCCCGCGGCCCTGCCCCGCCCCCGCCCCCGCGAGCCCACTCTGCCCACTCTGCCCCCCCGGCCCGGGCCCGGGACCCCGCCGGCCCTCCGCCCGCTCCGAGCCTCCCTCGGGCCGTGCCCGCGCCTGGCCCCCTGCTCTGCGCCCGGGGCAGGGCTCCTGCTCAGTGGGCTGTTTGTGTGCCCTGGGCCAGCCTGGCAGCGGGGAGGGCGTGGGGGTGCCAGTGAGAGTGAAGGGGGGCTCGCTGCCACCTGTTCACCCATTTATTCACGTGGGCCCGGGCCCAGGCAGCCCTTCACCCGCTCTGCTGCCTGAGCGGCGCCGGTTCTGGGGGTGCATCTGCTGCCCGAGGGGCCGGGGAGACAGGAAGGGCGTGGGCTGGCTCCGACGCCCCTCCTTCCTCATTCCAGATGTGCACGGGGTGAGCGCGCCGGCCCCCCTTCCTGTCGGGGAGACAGCTTAGCACCCCGGCCTCCGCACTGCCCCCTGCCCAGGCTGTCCCCCTGGCAGCCTGTGGCCCGGGGGGCAGAGGCCTGCTCCTGGGGTGGCCTAGGAGGTCTTCCTGACCCTTGCCTCCTCTGCAGCTCCCCCAAAGCCCCGCCCCTCACAGAGCCCCGCCCCCACAAACCCCGCCCCTCACCAAGCTCCGCCCCTCACCAAGCTCCGCCTGCCAGCGAGCCCCTCCCCCACCCTGCTCCTGCCCCACGCACCCCTGGTCCCAGCTGTGCCCTCTGCCCCTGCCCACACGCTCCCATCTGCCCAAGCTCACCAGGCTCCTGCCCTCCCCGTGCTCTCCCCCGTCCCCGTCCTGAGGGGCAGGCTCTCATTGCTGCCTGCCCCTGCCCCTGCCCCCAGCAGGCTGAGGCCCATGGGACACTGAGCAGCCCACCATGCCAGCCCCTGGTTCTAGCCCCCAGGAGCCCACAACCTTCCCAACACCATGTTACAGACGGGGAAACCGAGGCACGGGGAATACAGGGTTCTGTCCAAAGTCACCGGCCGGCGAGAGGCAGACCCAGGATTTGAACCCAGGCCCTCTGGGGTCTTCCTCCTGCACAACTCACACGCCTCCTCCCGGGAGTGGGCGGCGGCGGTGAGGGCAGGTCTCAGGCGGAGGTGACAGCTGCAATCCTCCTCGCCCGGACGAAACAGGAAAGACCGGGCCACACGGCGAGGATCTGGGTCAGATTCTGCGTGAACTCGGCGAGAGCCAGCACCTGGGAGGGTCAGGAGGGCGGGGCTGGGGGAGGGAGGACAGGGCGGGGGGACCTGGCTGAGGGGCCTGGGACAGGGGGCTGTGGTCTGGGGCCAGGGGCCGGGGAGGGCGGAGGGGAGTGGAGCCCAGGCGGAGGGCGGGCTCCTGGGGTGCGGAGCAGGGAGCAGGGCCCGAGCCGGGGGTCGGTCCCGGCCGTTTCCTTTCTCCGGCCTGGCGTCACCCTCCTGCCTGCCAGCAGGTCCTCAGTCCGGCAGAGCCTGGCACCCAGAATCCCCGGCCTGGGCGTCCCGGGCCCCGGGCATCTGAAGCTGTGAGTCCTGGGAGCGGACAGGTGGTCAGCCAGTTGACAGGTGAGGGAGCCCAGGGGCCTGGAGCCCGGCTGGACCCGCCTGCCCGCCCCCCTGGCTGGTCCGGGGCCCGTGTCCCTGGACTCAGCTGGACCTGCCACCACCTGGGCGGCAGCGAGGGCCGCTGGCAGGGAGCAGCCGGCGCGGCCGGGCCTCGGAGGCCCTCTGCCTCCACCTGCAGGCCAGGCCCGCGGCCGCAGGGCAGGGCGGGCCTCCAGGTGCCGGGCAGGTGTCCTCCCTGGGGCCTCGCTGGCCTCCTGGTCGGCCCCGCCCCCCCGAGGACCGAGTGCTAATCCCGCGGGGGTCCCGGCTGCCCCTGTGGACACGCTCTCCGGAAGCCCCCGAGGGGCCTGGGGCTCTGCCCGTTCCGGCTCCGGAGCCTCTGCTTCCCCAGAAGCAGGACGGGGTCTGCCTCTGTCCGTCCGCACATCCCTTCGCTCCCCGTCTGTCTGTCCGTCACGGAGCTCGGCTGGGGAGGTCAGGTCCCAGAGCAGAATCCAAACGGAAGTCTTCCTGTAAGAGCCCTGCTGGCAGGGGCAGAGTGAAGGAAGAACTGGCCCTTTGCCGCCGGGCCCACCCTCAGCACCCGAGCTGGGAGGGCAGAGGCCGTGGGCCGGGCCTGGGTGTGCTGGTCAGGGAGGGCTTCCCGGAGGAATCGGCACCGGGCTGGGCCCGGGAGGGAAGGCAGGAGAGGGAGGCCGGGAGGGAGGGCGGATGGCAGAGATGCTTCAGGCCTGAGAACGGAGGTGAGTGAGGCCCGGGGTGAACTGACGGGACAGGAGCGTGGAGCCGGGGGCCGGCGGGAGGACAGTGCAGCCTGGAGCGCGGCCCCACAGCTGACGAGGATCCAGAAGGTTCCGGGGGGGGGGGCGTGCACTGAGTCCAGGCTTGGCGGGTTGGGCAGGGCCTCTCGCTGCCCCCTCCCCGCCCGCGGCCAGCGCGGCCCGTTCCTCCCGCGGGCAGAGGCTGCGAGCCAGCTGGCTCCCGGCACGCTGCTGCCCAGGGGCTGGGCTTTCAGTAGAAAAGTCCTCACACAAGAGTCCTGGGCTGTGAGGGGCGGGGGCGAGGGCTGGGCGCCGGGCCACCCCGGGCTGCTCCTGCCCCCCTTCCCCCACCCCGCTGGGCCTTGGGACAGGGTCTGCGCGGGGCAGGGGTCCCACAGCCCACTGCACACATTGGAGCAGGGCCTGGCTCTGAGCCTCCGCTGCCCGTGGGAGGTGGGGGCAGACCCAGGATGGGCCCAGCCAGGGAAGGGGCGCAGGGGAGGGGCGCTGTGCAGGCCGCCCCGCTCCCTATGCCAACCCCCCCCCCCCGGCTCCCCATGCCACCCCCCGACTCCCCATTCCCCTCCCATTCCCCGCCCCTTATTTCCCCCTCCCTGGCTCCCCCTCCCCCGGCTCCCCATGCCACCGCCTGTGGGCTCAGCAGGCCCACCCTAGGCCTAGGCTTCTCCTATCTGTCACTCAGCCACGGGGCGGGGCCTGCTGCTGGGAGCCTGGGGTGGCCGTGGGGGGGTCTCCGAAACCGGCGGGGTGACTAGCCCTGCTCCCCGCCTGGGTTCCCAGAGTGGAGAGCTCCATGGACCCTCAGCGACAGCACTGGGCGGAAGGGCAGCCAGCGGCCAACATCTGAGCAGCCAGGACTGTGCCCAGGCTCGGGCGCCCAGGCTCGGGGTGCCCGCAGCAGGGAGGGCCGCTCTCTCAGGACCCGCTGAGGCCCGGGGTCTGCCAGCGCCTCCCGTGCAGCGGGGACCCCTGGGCGGCCGCGGGGACCTGGGAGCCTCGGGGCGGGGCCAGGACTCCGGAGGCAGAGCTGGGGCGGGCAGAGGGGAGTGGGGGCTGGAGCTTGGGCGGGCAGTGGACCCCCAGGTCCCGGCCTCCGTTCATCCTCGGGGATCCCCTCGGCCGGTGTCCCTCCCTCTCATGCTTTTCCTGGTCCCCGATGGCGGGGGTGGGGGGGTGGGTGGGGTGGGTGGGGCCGCAGGAGGGCGCGGGGCGGGTGGGGAGCCCTGTCCCCTCACGGGCTCCTGTGGGTGTCACCCCGCTCGTCCCCGAGTCACCTGCCCTGGACTCCTCCCTGCGGCCTAGCAGCCCCCCTGAAGGCCCAGGTTCCTGTGCCACCGGCACCGGACACTGCCCTGGGCACAGCCCCCCTTCGGCAGCAGGCTCTCCCCCCACCCCCTCTTCCCCATCACCGGCTCTGCTCCCTCTGGACACCCCCACGCCCCACCCCTCTGCTCTGGCCCCTCAGCGGACACGTCTTCTTCCTGTGCCCCGCCCCCGTTATTGTCTGCTCACTCTTCCTGGGGGGGTGCTGTGGGGCACAGGGGCCGGCTGGTGCCCGCCCCGCCCGGCCCCCGGCCCCAGGGCCGCCCGCCCGGGTGTGGCGCCCGCCCTCCTGCGGCGCAGCAGCGGCACCCGATCCCATGATCGCTCTGACACCTGCGCTGCCGTCGCCGTCCCGTCCCTGCAGCCTTGGCAGCAGCCCGGCCCGCTCTGCGCGGGGGGCCGCACGGTCGCGGCGGGCACCTGCTCTTGGCTTCACGAAGAAAGCGAAACCCCGACACACAACACGCACACAAATATTTGTTTTTATTCTTACAAGGGCGGGCTTGGGGCTGTAGCACACGCTCGGCTGAGCCGCGCTGGCTCCCGGGAGCCTCGCCTGTCCCCACACGCCCCACCCGGCCCCTCCCCAGGCCTCCCGTCCGACCAGCCGGGCCCCCACCCGCCCCGCGCCTCCTGCGGCCCCACCCGCCCGCCCCTCCCCGGCCTCCGGTCCCACCCGCCGGCCCCCACCTGCCGGGTCCCGCCCGCCCAGCTCCGGCCTGGGTGGAACTAGCCGGGCAGCTCCCTCCTCTGCCCGCGCAGGCCTGACCCTCCCGCCGACTCCTGCCCGGCAGCGACCCCCAGGGCTCCTTCTCCGCTGAGCGTCCCTCAGGCCCCCAGGCGGGGGGGGGGGGGCTCTGCTCTGTGTCAGCGCCTGCTCCGTCCTGCAGACGCAGCCATGACACAGCACCCAAAGGCGCCCCAGCTCCCGGTGCAGGCGGCACACTCTCCTGTGGCCGCGGGGGCATGGCCTGACCTCCCGGGAGCTTTAGAGGGACCTTTCCTCCCTCACAGCCCGGGGCCGCCAGCCGGCCAAGGGTCAGCAGGGCCGCCTCCTCGGGGGCTCAGTTCGAGGGCAGAATCTGTCCGGCTCCTGGGGCGGCCCCGGTCCCTGGCTTGTGGCCTCATCACCCCAACCTGTAAGGGACCTTCCAGGCTTCGTGTCACATCTGCCCCTCCCCCCACTGCCCGCCCTCCCCCCACTGCCCGCCCTCACCCCCACTGCCCGCCCCTCCCCGCCACTGCCCGCCCTCCCCCCACTGCCCGCCCCTCCCCGCCACTGCCCGCCCCTCCCCGCCACTGCCCGCCCTCCCCCCCGCTGCCCGCCCTCCCCACCGCTACCCGCCCTCCCCCCACTGCCCGCCCTCCCCACCACTGGACCCAGGCTTCCGGGAGGCTCGCGGCATGCCGGGCCATGGAGGGGCGAGCGGGTGGCAGGCCCAGGACACAGGCCTGGAGCGCTGTCTGGTGGGCCTGCGGGTGGGTGGTTGGCAGAGCCTGGCTCAACGAGAAAACGCCACAAAGGTCTGAAAACAGACCACGGAACGGCCAGTTTGGCCCGCCGTCCAGGACAGGCCTCATCTGCCTGCCCTGCCCGGATCCCGAGCTCCCAGTCCTGTTTAGGCGGCTAAAGATCAGGAGCTCGTGATGCCTTCGCCCAGCGAGCACATGACTGAGCGCCCACTGTGCGCAGACAGCCCGGAGCTGCGTGCTGACTGCCAGGCTGCCGCCCTCAGGCCGGGTCCCCGAGGGGGAGGGGGCGCTGGGCCTGCTCCCTCCCCGGCGCCCTGCGGCCGGCTCCCGGCTCCCGGCTCCCCGGGCGGAGGAGAGGAGGGCGCACAGCCGCAGCGGCCGGCAGGGTTCTCCGGGGGGTCAGTGGGAACCCCCTCAACCTCGCAGTAAAAGAGAGGGGTTTGGGGTGGCCCGGGGCGGCCACAGGCCCAGGTGCTCACCGGGGAGGGTGCCCTCCAGGTGCCCCGCCCCAGGGCGGGCGGCAGGGCGCTGGCCTGGGGAACCCCCTGCCCTCCCACAGCAGCTCTGCCGGGACCGGCTCCACGTGGGGTTGCACAGGGGCCAGTTTGACGACCGGCTCTGCCGCTGAGCACGCAGGGGGCCCACCCCCCACTTCCCGGCGTTCGGTGGCGATGAGGGCCTCGGCCGCGGCGGCTGCTCGCCGCACACCCCGCCGGCGCTGGGAGGTGCCCTCCGCGGGCTGGGGTGACCCCAGGGCTTCACGTCGCGCAGCCCCGGAGCAATGGCGAAGGCGGCTTCCTTTTAATTAGCGCTGGGCCGGCGCCCCGGAGGGCGATGAGCGGGGATCGTCAGCCAGACAAAAGGCAAATCCTCTTAGCCTCGCTCCGGCCGCGGCCGGTAATTGGCCGGCGCTCCCGCCCCGCAGGTCCGGGCCAGACACCGGGCTTTCCCCGGCCCCCCACCGAGGGCTGACCCCGAGGCCACACCTGCCCCGCGGCCGTGGGAACCCAGCGGGGCTCCGTGCCCTCTGATCGGCCCCTGCCCTGCCAGCCCTCCGCTCGGCCGGCCCCTCCTCGTCCCCCAGTGAGCGGCCTGGCCCGGCTGCCTGCCTGGAGCGCCGGGCCTGTGCAGGGCCCAGGGCACCCGAGGCACGCTCTCCTGTGGCTTCCGCCGGGCCCGGACCCCTCCCCCCCAGCCCCTGCCCCTGGGGGACGGGCCAGGGACAGGGCTCTCCGGAGAGGCCCTGCCCGCAGGACACAGCAGGTCCAGAACGGGCCGCAGCTCCCAGCTCTCTGGTTGTCCGGTCCTTTCTGTCCCCAGAGACGGGGCCCCTGGGCCGGGTGGGGACTGAGGGGCTGGGAGGCCCCGTGCCCTCAGCAGGCCGCCTGTTGGAGCTGCCCTCCTGCCGCCCCTGTGAACGGCGCCCCCTGTCTGCGGGAGGAAGGAAGGAGCCGGTCACCGCAGGCAGTCCCCGGGCGATGCTCCCGGGCCCATGTCCTCCCACTTAGTTTAGTTTATTTATTGATTTTTTACAGAGAGGAAGGGAGAGGGATAGAGAGTCAGAAACGTTGATCAGCTGCCTCCTGCACGCCCCCTACTGGGGATGTGCCCACAACCAAGGTACATGCCCTTGACCGGAATCGAACCCGGGACCCTTCAGTCCACAGGCCGACGCTCTATCCACTGAGCCACACTGTTTCGGCCTTCCCATCGAGGTGGCCGCCGCCGTCAGAGCGGAGGCCCGGCGATGAGGCCCCGGGCCCGGAGAGGCCAGGGGCAGCGGCCGCAGGGGGACGTGGGCCGGGCGGGCGAGGCCTGGGTCACCGCGGGGCAGCCACCGGCCCTCGCCGCCCTGCCAGCGGTGAGTCAGCCGGGCCCGGCCCGGGCGGGCGGCGCTCCAGGGCAGCGAGGACAGCTGTTTGTTTTTCTTGCCGTGGAGGGGGCGGGGGCAGAGGGAGCTGACCACTGGTTCTCACACTGGCACCGGCTCCCTGGGAGCCGCGCGGGGCAGGGGCCTCGGGGGCAGGCAGGGGGAGGGCGGGGAGCCTGGGGCCTCCCCACTCGCTCCCGGGGCAGCCGGCCAAAGCCGGCCGCAGACCAGTTCCTGGAGGGGGATGTTGGGGTTTCCGAGGTCGGGAAGGAACTGGCAGCGTCGAGTCATGATGTCACCGCCCGGCCCCAGCCCGGCCCGGCTCTGGCCTCACCGCGGCCCCTCCTGGCCAGGAGAGGGGGGCCCGGGCTGCTCGGGGCCGCGGGGGGGAGGGGGGGTGCGTGTGCCCGGGACTCGGGTGCCCGTCCCAGAGCGGCCCTGGGCGGCCCAGCCCCTCCAGGCCCCGTCCCAGCACGGCCCCCCCCACCTCCCCGGCCCTCAGAGCAGAACAGGCCTCGGCCGGGCCCAGCACGGGGGCTTCTCGGCCGCAGAGAACACCCCTCAGCGGAGCGACTCAGCCCGGGGCCGCCAGGCCCGGCCTCTCCAGGGGACCCCCCCCGCGTGGGGAGCGTGGGGACCAGAAACCACCTTCCTCCTCCTCCTCCAGGATTTCCAGTTTCGCCGCAAACACTGTTTTCCTGGAGTTTAATGACGCCCGCCCGCAGGGAGGGGGACGCAGAGCGCCCTCACAGATTTCCCCGGGGCCTGCGGGCGGCACGGGCTGGTGGACCCGCGTGGACCCGCGTGGACCCGGGCCGCCGTGCCGGCCGGAGCGACGGTCAGCACCCGGCCCGGCCTCTTCGCCCGACATCGCGTTTACAGTGTGAAACCCCCGGGGCGGGGGCGGGGGGCGAGGACCCTGCCAACAACAGCGGCACCTGCTGCTCGGGTCCCCTGAGGCCCCCCGTGTCCCCGCACCCCGCCCGCCGGGGAGGCGCACAGACGGCCGCACCAGGGTCGCCGCACCAGGCTGCCTGTGGAGTCGCCCCCGTGCTGCGTGTGGTCGTAATCCACGTAAAAGCCTTAAAAAGACTCCTGAGCCAAAGCCGGTGTGGCTCAGAGGATAGAGCGTCGGCCTGCGGACTGAAGTAGGGGTTCGAATCCCGGGTTCGATTCCAGTCAAGGGCAGGTACCTTGGTTGCGGGCACATCCCCAGAAGGGCGTGTGCAGGAGGCAGCTGGTGGATGATTCTCTCTCATCGACGTTTCTTATTCTCTGTTCCTCTCTCTTCCTCTCTGTAAAAATTCAATAAAATGTATAAAAAAACAAACAAAACACACATAAAAGAACCCCAGACCCCTGAGCGCCGTGCTGGCTCACACACAGGCTGTGGGGAGCGCAGATTCCCCCGACCCTGGACCGCCCCCGCCCCAGCGCCCGCGCCCGCAGCGGCCCCCGGGGCGCGCCGTCCTCACTGCGTCACCGGAGCGCCCCGCCCGGACCCTGGGCTCCGCCTTGCACCTCTTCCCCCGCCCGGGCGGCCGTTCGGGAGCCTCAGGGCTGGAGCTCGGCGTAGACGGCCAGACCCGCCGCCCTGACTTCGGGCCGTGCCCTGAGGTTCCTGCCTGCGTGTCCGGGCTGGGCGGCCGTTCGTGGCGCTCAGGAGACACCGCCGTCTGGCCGGCCGGCGCGGCTCAGGGGCTGAGCGTCCGCCTCGGAGCCAGGAGGGTGAGGTTCGGTCCCGGTCGGGGCACAGGCCCGGGTTGTGGGCTCAGGCCCCAGTGGGGGGCGTGCCAGAGGCAGCCGGTCCACGCTTCTCTCTCCTCGATGTTTCTCTCTCCCCCTCCCCCTTCCTTTCTGACATCAATAAGAATATTAAGCAAGCGAACCACGTCCCCGTCCGGCAGACCGAGTTCACCGTCACGCGGGGGCCTGCTGCGCCCGTTCTGTCGCCAGGGCCCACGGGCAGGGTTCTGTGTGGAACGAGCTCGGCTCCTCTGGGGAAATGCCACGGAGTGGGCTGGCGGGATCGTCCGGAACGAGGACGCCTCGTTCTGTAAGGAACCGCCCGGCTGTCCCCACGGGTCAGCGCCATCAGATCCCACGGCGGGACTGAGGCTGCCCGCCCTCCCGGCCACGCCCTCCCGGCCACGCCCTCCCGGCCACGCCCTCCCGCCCTCCCGGCCACGCCCTCCCGGCCACGCCCTCCCGGCCACGCCCTCCCGGCCACGCCCTCTGGTCCACACCCTCCCGTCCACGCCTGCCACACCCTCCCGGCCACGCCTGCCACGCCGGCCACGCTTGCCATGCCCTCCCATCCACGCCCTCCGGTCCATGTCCTCCCGTCCACGCCCTCCGGTCCACGCCCTCCCGTCCACGCCCTCCGGTCCACGCCCTCCCGTCCACGCCCTCCGGTCCACGCCCTCCCGTCCACGCCCTCCGGTCCACGCCCTCCCGTCCACGCCCTCCGGTCCATGTCCTCCCGTCCACGCCCTCCCGTCCACGCCCTCCGGTCCACGCCCTCCCGTCCACGCCCTCCGGTCCACGCCCTCCCATCCACGCCCTCCCGTCCACGCCCTCCCGTCCACGCCCTCCGGTCCACGCCCTCCCGTCCACGCCCTCCCGTCCACGCCCTCCGGTCCACGCCCTCCCGTCCACGCCCTCCGGTCCATGTCCTCCCGTCCACGCCCTCCCGTCCACGCCCTCCGGTCCACGCCCTCCCGTCCACGCCCTCCGGTCCA